>JAESUZ010003653.1:0-418917 GCA_017311185.1 Proteles cristata cristata | reverse complement strand
AACAGGCTCCAGGCTCCGAGCTGGCAGTCAGCACAGAGCCTGACGCAGGGCTCGAACCCACGAACCGTGAGATCGTGACCTGAGCGAAAGTCGGACGCTTAACCGACTAAGCCACCCAGGCGCCCCTTCGATTCTTGTTTTTAAAAACATTTGCAGAGAGGGGCCAGCCAGCTGGAACCGCAGGTCGAGTCACCTGGTTCCTGAAGACATACTAAGTGTCAGCACGCGGTTAATTAACATCAGAATTAAAATGCCTCCTCTTGCAGGTGGCTCACTCACCTGGCTGGTGTATGTGTGTGAGTGTGTGTGTGTGTGTGTGTGTGTGTCTGTGTGTGGTGATGTGCTAACGTATACTGACTCTGCACTTGGTTAATACTTCCTGAGCTTGACCCCCGTGTCCCCTGACCTCCATGCTGTTGGTCAGGGCCACTGTGGGCATCACTCTGGTCAGCTGTCACAGGATGGAGTCCTAGTTGGGGGGAGGAGGGACAAGGTCCAGGTCCTGTGGGATTGTGTCCGGGCTCCCCAAACACCAGGGGGAGCCCTGTCTCTGTATTTCAGGGGTCCCTCCTGAGGGGCGAGGCCTTTGCACAAACCTTAGTGTCCCAATGCACCAGCCTGCTAGACCGAGGGAGGAGGGTCGCCCGCTAGACCAAGAGAGGAGGTCGCTTGCTAGACCGAGGGGGGACGGTCGCCCTCTAGACCGAGAGAGGAGGTCGCTTGCTAGACCGAGGGGGGAGGGTCGCCCGCTAGACCTAGAGAGGAGGTCGCTTGCTAGACCGAGGGGGGATGGTCGCCCGCTAGACAGAGAGAGGAGGTCGCTTGCTAGACCGAGGGGGTAGGGTCGCCCGCTAGACCTAGAGAGGAGGTCGCTTGCTAGACCGAGGGGGGATGGTCGCCCGCTAGACAGAGAGAGGAGGTCGCTTGCTAGACCGAGGGGGGAGGGTCGCCCGCTAGACCTAGCAAGGAGGGTTGCCAACCTGCTAGACTGAGGGAGGAGGGGGAGCATGAGCAGCCAGTCAGGGATCGGGCACCACAGAGAAGCCCACTTTGGGCCAGGCTACGTTGAGGGGCTGGAGACGGGGTGACGTGGGAGGGGCCGGCCCTGCAGAGCCGCTCCAGGCATTTGGTGCTTCTGGCACAGACGGGGTCTGTTTTGTGAGGAGGGGTCTTCCCAGTGTAAAATGTCTAACTCGAATGGTGCGGGTTATGTGTCTTTCAGTTGACGACAGCAGTGACCAGTGCCTTTTTACTCGCAAAGGTGATCCTCTCCAAGGTACAGGCTCCCAGTTTTGTGTACAGTTACCGTCTACACTGGCAAAGCCCCGTTCTCCGGTGGGAGCCCCTGGTAACCGCCTTTCCCTCTCCTGGTCACGTCTGTTCCCCCAGCTTTTCTCTCAAGGGGCTTTCGGCTACGTGCTGCCCATCATTTCGTTCCTCCTTGCCTGGATTGAGACGTGGTTCCTGGATTTCAAAGTGTTACCTCAAGAGGCAGAAGAGGAAAACAGTAAGTGTCTCCCCGGTCAGGCTCCCGAGACCGGCCGGGGACCGAGCTAGAAGGAAGAGCCCGGAAGTCAGATCAGAAGGGAGCCCCACCGGGTGGGGTCGGCGGGTCTCGGGTCTCCACTGCTCAGGGCTCAGGGGGCCCAGCCGGGACCCAGAGCAGGGCGGAGGCCAGGACGGGACAGGGCGGGCCCGTGGCTGGTCTCTGGGGCCGTGAGGCCAGGCTTCCCCAGAAGAAGGTGTGAGCAGTGGCGAGAAGGACGGTCGACGGCAGGAACAGCCAGCCCTCCCCGTCCCCAGTGACCACGGCCCCAGGGCACCAAGCACTGTGTGCATCTGAACACAGCTGTTCCTTCGGGACAGAGATGGCAGACGCGTTAGGCCGAGCGGAGATAGCCAGTGTTGAGTCCACAACCCTGCAGTCTCACGTCGCTGCTTTACAGCAGGCGGTGGCCTTGAAGGGGCCACGAGTAGCACAGGTGGGCGCCTGGAGGGGCGCGTGGTGGGTGAGTGACGACCACAGGGAAGAGGGAGGGAAGACAGCGGCTGGACAGGTGGGCAGCCGGCTCAGGGTCCCCCTCCTGTGAGTAGCGGGGGGCGCCCAGCACTGTGCCGTCATGAGCCCTGTGGGGCCGTCAGCTCCTGCGTGGACTCCTGGGTACCGACCAGGGAGGCCCAGCGATGCGCTGAGCTGCGTGATCCAGTTCTGGGCTGCAGTTCTGGGCAGGACGGCCCGTCGGGAGCCCACGGGCCACATCTGCCCTCTGGTGGCGACGAGCGAAGCTCAGGGCAGAGACCCAGGTCATTGCTGCACAGGCTGTGCTCTGCTCTGTCATGCATCTGGCTCGGTTTTCCTGCGAAATAGGAACAATAAGGTCTTCTGTCCTAGAGACAGTCAAGTATGATTATAACCTCAAGGGACAATGAGAATAAAGCAACTTGTAAATGGATTTATTTTGAGTAATCTCATTTACAGAGTAGAACTCTGTAAGAACAGAGTTAGTATTCAAGAGTGCATTTTAAACGTGTGCGTCAGATCTAGATAAGTCTTCTGCCGGGTGCCCTCAGTGCTTATATGAAAACCTGTTGTGGGGCAGGGAATGGAAGTTACTTTTGTACTTGAACATGAAATTGAACTTGGTTGAAAGCGTATCCACTGCTAATGTAACTGAGGCTTGGATATGTATGGATCCCACCACGTTCAAAGGCATGAATAAAGCAGAATTCACGTCAGTGGAAACACAGGCAGCAGGTACCTTCACAGTCACAAGCAGGGAGTGAGCTCACACCTGCACCTGTGCTTCGGCCACGGCCGCCTCCAGCTTCTCTCGTGTTAACTCAGCTCCGCACAGGACTCACCGCCGATGGTCCCTGTGCTCACGGGCGCCTGTTCTGAGTTTCCACATCAGTTCCTCCTCTTTTCTGTGCTTTTTAAATTCCCTTTTCCGTGGGGACCTTTTTAAATAATAAATATTTCTTCCCCATCTTACTGACACTTTCTACACATATCAAAGGCTCTCCACTTCCTGTGCCTTACATTTCATATTTCCCTAGCAAAGTGAATCCCGTAGACCATTTGTATGACCTGCCAGGTTGCTTTGCTTTGTGCTTTGGTTTTGATTGTGATTTCTGCAGCGAGGAAGGTGCTCTCCAGGGAAGGATGCCATAAATAGTGAATTAAAGAAAGTCCTGAGTCGCAGGCAGTTTTCTCAACCAGCTGCCATGAACAGCACTGGTTCATAGCTTAAAAATAAGACTTAGTTTTTGAAAGGATTTCTTTTCACAAGACTCGTTGATTTTTGTTTTTTTCAATGTAGCAATGACACCATGTTATTGTGCCTGACCTCGCCAGGAAGCTACCAGCACTGTGACATCACTCGCAGCCTCTGAATTTCTTCTCTTCTAGGACTCCTGATAGTTCAGGATGCTTCAGAGAGGGCGGCGCTCATACCTGGAGGTCTTTCTGATGGTCAGTTTTATTCTCCTCCGGAATCTGAAGCAGGTAAAAAAAATGTGATTATCTGCATTTTCATCCATCCTTCAACAGCCCAGCCCTCCCTCTCTCTCCTTCCCCCCCTCTACTCTCAGAAGCCTGAGCAGACGTCTCACACAGCAGGCATTTAGGACACGGAAATCACTGAGACGTGGCCTCGATGTGGGAGCAGTGAGGGGACACAGAGTGTGAAACAAACGGAACCCAGCGGCACAGACCCTGTGACCGGCGGTCTGCATCTCAGAAGACAGGCAGACGAGGGGGAGGGGCTGAGGCTCTTGGTACCTGTCACCCCTGACCTGACCTTCCCCCGGGAGCCCCGGGGCTGAGGGAGCAGGTGTCTCTGTGCTGCGGCCGGTGACAGAAGCCGGAGCCTCCCTGGGACTCGGCCCTTTCTCCGGGCTCCCGTCCCCTCCCTCACCGGTCATTTCCGTCCTCCGTGTCGCTGCCTCCTGTGTCTCAGTCACTGTACCGCGTCCTGTCTTCTCCACCTTCCAGTCGTCCCTTCCTGCTCCGGCGTCTGCAGCAGCCCCCGGCCTCCCTGCCTCGGTCACCCTCTCCCTGCCCCACCAGGGCGCCGTGGTAAACACAACAGGTGCATCGTTGTCCGTGTCCCGCAAACCACACTGTGAGGCGGGAGTCTCGTTATCCCTGGTTCGCAGAAAGGCGGGCTGAGGCACAGGGAGGGAAGCAATCTGTGCAGGGTCACTGGAGGAGGAGGGGGGGAGCTGGGATTCGAACCCCGGCTCCGTGCCGGAGTCCACGCTCACAGCTAATCCGCGTGCAGCCTCTCAGCATTACCGGACACGCAGCATCGATCACCCCTCTCCTGCCCAGAAGCCCCCAGTGGCAGAAGGGATTAAGGAAGTCCCGGGCCCTGAGCCTGGCAGAAAGCAGCGTTCTGACCTCCTCACTTACCCCGTCGTCCAGCCTCCCGGTACCGTCTCCTAGGAGCCATCAGGCCATTGTGCATCTAAATCTTTCTGTTTGTCACACTGTCCCTCTGCAGCCCTGCTCTCCACACACAGGAGAGAAGGCTCCCCCACTGCACGTGCACTCCCTGGCTCCTGGGAGAACGTTCTCTGCGCTTCCTAGGAGGTCTCCCCACCTGCCCTCTGTGCTGCCTTCAGCACTGACCTGGCCTGTTTCTACCATCGGAAAGGAACTTGGGTCAGAGACTGTTATTTTACTCCCAGCATTGAGCTCAGTAACTATAGAAACACACTCACAAGATAGTAAAGCAGATTCCAGGCAGAAAGAGGCTGTGAACAATCCGAGGCTCAGCAGGTGACATAGCAAATCAGGGGAACTCCAAGTGGCTTGATGTTCCCTGGACTATACTGGATCCAAGCATAGAGTCAGATGAAGTGCAGATATGAACCAGCAGAAAGTCTCTTTTTCAGGCCTCAGATACTCAGGATAAGGATTAAACTTTCTTTACCTCATTATGAGGGTTATTTCATTGAGGGTTTTTTTTTTCTTTATGTCATACAAGTCATTTTTTTAATAAAGGGAGTTCACGTTGTTGTTCATGCTTTTATATAGCTTTTATTCTTCTGAGACTAGTAAAAGTTCTTGGTGATAATATATTTACCCAATTAGAAGTTCAGAGCAGCAGGATGGTAGTGTGGACGTAGTTACACTGCAGACATTCTTTCTGGTTCTTGATTCCATTGGCTTCCTGCCTCTGACTCTTACCCCGCCTAGTGGCGGCTGCGAGCATGACCCGCTCCTTGGACTGGAGCTGACCTGGAACACGTCCGGGTGTTCAGGTAGCTGCTTTGTTAAGACAAAATGCAGGTAAGTAGTAGGCAGAGAAGGAGGGCTCAATGTGACTTACTCTATTGGATTATATTTTCATCGTATGAACATGCAAGTTGGGAAGGTATTAAAATTAAACCTATTCTTGGAATGAATGTGCCCAGAAAAGAAGACCCCCCTCTAAAGCAGGGCTTGCTCACTGGGCCAGGGGTCTGTGCTTCGGCTGCCCTGGGGCTGACACAGCGCTGACTGGTGCCTGGGGCACAAGAGGGCATGTGGGCTGTGGTCGCCTGCTCTTGACTTTCCTTCTCCAGCCCCCAGGGCGGTGCCGTCACGTAGTAGATTTATAACTGTGGAAGGAAGGGATGAGGAGGGAGAAAGAAAGACGTCTGAGTCACCAAAATGTTAAATGTTAGCATTTTTACTTGTTAAGGATCACTTACATTTTAGTGTCAGAGACATTCTGAAAATTAGCACCATTTGTTAGATGTGCTTCTAAGGAACATAAGGGTGGCTTATTTGCAGGTTTGCTTGTGGGTCTGACCACGTCCCGTCCACCTGTGTGTTCAGTGGGAGGAACAGGGGGTACATACCTTGTCAGCTGATCGGGCTCAAGTTGTTATGGTGGTCAGACAGCTGAAGTGAAGCAGCCATGATGCGGGGGAAAACGTAGTTCGTCACCTTGTAAATCATCATAAGACTTAAATTGAAGAATAGCTCAATTGCATTATATGATTGAAGCAAATCTGGAAAAAGACACTAAAATTCAAATTTGACACTTTTTAAAAGCAATCCAGCCAGAAGCACTGGCTTGCCCTGGGTGGTCTTGGCTTACCCCTAGGGTCCCCTGTAATTATTATTAGAACTGCTGTGATCTATAGGTAATGTTCTTGTTCAGATGAGCAATTGTATAGTCACCCCATGTACAATCAATAGATTTGAAACACATTTTTCTAATTTTTATTAAAAATGGTAAAGTGTATTGAAACATCACCGCTGAGGATACTACATAACCTTTATTTTTAAAAAAAAAGCAGGTTGAAGGGGCGCCTGGGTGGCTTAGTTGGTTAAGCGTCCGACTTTCACTTAGGTCATGATCTCGCAGTTCTTGGGTTCGAGCCCCGCGTCGGGCTCTGTGCTGACTGCCAGCTCAGAGCCTGGAGCCTGTTTCAGAGTCTGTCACTCCCTCTCTCTCTGACCCTCCCCTGCTCACGCTGTCTCTCTCTCTCTCTCCTAGAAAAAAAAAAATAAAAAAAAAACAGGTAGAGTTATAATTTGCATACCATAAAATCCATCCATTGTAAATGTGCAATTGCATGATTTTTAGTAAATTTATACTTTTCAAACCAACTTCACAGTATAATGTTAGAGCCCTTCTTTTATCTGAAAATGTTTGTTTCTAGCCTCTGCTCCTTTTTTCAGTCCTAGATAAACCACTGATCTCCTTTCTGTCTTGAAAATTTGTCTTTTTTGGGACAGTTCATTTTAATATGATCATGGAATATGTAGTTTTTTGCATGTGGCTTCTTAGGATGATGTTCTTGATGGTCATTCCTGTTGTACCAGGTGTAAGTCCCTTTATTTGCTCATACTCCTCCATTTTATGGATCTACAGTGTTTTGTTTATTCAGTGGTGCAGGGACATTGGGGTTGTTGACATTTTTGCTACTGTGACTAATCCTGCCATGAACTTCCATGTGCACGCCTTTGTGGGGCCGTTCGTTTTTACTTTTCGGAGACAGATTCCTAGGACAGGACTCTCTGGGTGTTTTGGCAAATTTCTGTTTAACTTTTCCGGTAGTTGCCAGAGCCTTCTGTAGAATTGTCGCCTCATCTTCCACCCTCCAGCAACATGTAAGGGCTTGTTCCTCCTTGTTCTCATGGACACTTGGCAAAGTGGGCGTAGAGTGCTGTCTCCTTGTGGTTTTATTTGCCCATAAGGACTGGTGACCTTGAGAACCTGTTCATATGCTCATTAGTTATTCATATATTTTCCTTACAGAATGTCTGTTTCACCACTTTTTTTTTTTAAAGTTATGTTGTTTGTCTTCTTATTGAGTTGTAAGAGTTCTTTGTACATCCTAGATAAAAATCCTTTATCAGATACAAGTTTTTTCTGTGATGCACAGATATTTCTTTCCAAGGCTGTAGTCTTTTCATTTCTGCCTGGAGCCTTTTGAAGCACATGTTTGGAATTTGGATGAAGTCCAGTTTATCAGAATGTATTCTTTTATGGAGAATGCATGTGGGGTCACATCTAAGAACTCCTTGCCTTAAACCTGTGTCACAAAAATGTCCTCCTATGTTTTCATCTAGAAGATTTTATATTTATAGCTCTTCCATTAAGTTGATGGTCCATCATGAATTAGTCTTCATGCATGGAGGAGGTAAGGAGTGAAGTTCACCCTTCTGCCCTCACATACCCAGTTGTAGCTGAATCATTTGTTGAAAAGTCTGTTCCGTCTTGCACTGAATTACCTCAGCACGTTTCTCAAAATCCAGGTGACCATAAATATGGGTTTATTTCTGGCTCTCACTTCTCTTCCAGTGACGTGTAAGCTCTTTGTGCACCAGGACCACACTGGCTTAATTCCATAACTGAATTCTTCTGTGAGCTCTGAAATCAGGTCCCATAAGGCCTTGCTTGAAAGGCCCACCCTGCCGTCCCCAGGACCCCAGCTGTGTCAGCCATAAACCTGTTCACACCCTCTATGTGTTCGGCTTCCTCAGTCTCAGTGTCCAAGTTAAATTTGGGGGTGTGCCCCCCCACTGCTATCTTTGGCTTTAATATCAATAATGCTGACCTCATAGAATACATGAGAAAGTCTTCCTGAACACTGTATTTTCTGAATGAATTCTTGTGAATGATTAATACTGTTTCTCCTTTAAATGTTTGACAGATTCTTCAAAGAGACCATCTGGGCTAAGAATTAATTATCTTTGTGACACAAGACTTCTAATTGCTAATTCTACATTATACACAGATATATTCAGACTTTTTATTTCCCGAGTCCATTTTGTTAATTTGTGTCTTTCTAGGAATTCATTTCTTCTAAATTATCTCATTGTTGACACAAATTAAATTTCCTTATAATCATTTTTAATTTCTGTGGAGTTGGTAGTGATATTCTTTTTTTCTTGATTTTGGAAATTTGTGTCCTCTCTCATTTCTTCTTTGTAACTCTAGGCTGATGTTTGTCAAACATGTTAGTTTCAAAAATGGACTTGTTTTCATTGGTATTTCTCACTGGTTTTTCTGTTTTCCACTTCCAGTTTTTATTTCCTTTATTATGTTTGGGAGAGTTTAGCTTACTCGTCTTCTCCATGATTGATTTTAGATTTTTCTTCTTTTTTGATAGAGGGATTTAAAGCTATAAATTTTCTTCTAGGCATTGCTTTAGCAACCTCTTATGAAGCTTAATGTGGTATGTTTTTATTTTCATGTGTTCTTGTCTTTGATCATGTTGCCTATTATGTGTCTACATGTGAATTTGTTTGAATATGTCATAATCAGTATTTCTTTACTTAAATATCTAGATATTTATTTAGATTGCTATTTCTCAACAAAATTGGGGTTTTTAGCCATGAGGGACTTTCGGCCATTGTTCAAACATTTTTTTTCTGTTCTATTTTTCCTTTCTGCCTGTCTCAGAGACACTTTGGTCTCTGAGCTCAGTTCAATTTTTCTTCAGTCTTTTTCTCTGTTCCTAAGATTACCTAACTCATACAGCTCTATCTTCAGTTTCACAGACTATTTCTTCTGCCAAAGAATATTCTCTTGAATATTCTCTTAAACCCTCTGGAGAATATTTCATTTAAATTATTATATTTTTCTATTTCAGATTTTACTTTTGAAAGTATCTTTTCTTTTTTTGTAATTTGTCTCATTCTTTAAAATATCTATTTGTTCATTTATTGTGGTCATACTTTCCTTTAATTCTTTTAACATGGTTTTCTGTACATCCTTGAACTTATTTATAATACCTGCTTTGAAGTCTTTGTCTGCTAAATAAAATATCTGGATACATTCAGAGATAGTTTCTGTTGAATTGTCATGGGTTTTTCCCCCTAAGAATAGTCCCACTTTTTGATTTTTTTATTCTTTTCCTATCTTGTTTTTTTTTTTAATTGAAAAATATTTTGTTGAAAATATATTGTAGCAACTCTAGATTCCAATTTCCCACAAAGGTTGCTTTTATTGTTGTTTGTTTGGTTGGTTGGTTTTGTTTTTTGTTTAGAAAAATGCTTAGGCAAAATCTGAAATTATGTCCCTTGTAGTGTGTGGCTATTGATGACTCTACTCATTTTTTTTTAATTTTTTATACTTTTATTTTTAAGCCTAGCTCCCTAAGAGTCACCTCTGTGTCTCCTAGTGGTAGCCAGTGATTAGTGATTGGATAGAGATTGTGCTCAAGCATTGATGAGACTTTCATCTTCTGCTAAGTGAAGTACGCCGGTCAGAGAAAGACAAATACCATATGAGTTCACTCATTTGTGGAATTTAAGAAAGAAAAAAAAAAAAGAACAAAGAAAAGAAAGACAAATAAAAAACAGACTCTTAAATATAGAGAACAGACTTTTAACCAGAGGGGAGGTAGATGGGGGAATTGGTGAAATAGGTGAAAGGGATTGAGAGTATATTTATTGGGATCAACACTGAGCAATGTATCAAATCGATAAATCACTATATTGGACACTAGAAACTAACAGTATGCATTCATTTTACTGGAAATGACAAAAAAGACCTTCATCCTCTGATAAATGGACAAATGGTTATTTGTATGTATTGAGTAGCACATTCACATTTTAGGGAATATCAGGTCTCCCTCTGCTTGGACTCTTGGCTGATTTTTTTCACATCCCTTCTGCGTATGTTCAAAGCGGCAGATTGACCGGGAGTGTGGGGCTGGCTTGGGCTCTGTCGGGTCTCCGCTAAGCACGCCCCCAGCTTTAGTCCAGCACACGCTTGCTGCAGCCCCGACCTCACCCTCAGGCCGGCACAGCCCCCACCTTCCTGCCTGCGCACCCCTGAGTCCGTGGGCTCCCCGTCACATCACTCCCCACCGCCTGTCCTATCTTGGAAGCCCCTTCATGCCTAGGGAGGCGGGAGGTGGGGACGAACGGGGTCGGCTCCAGCCAGGAGCACCAGCATTCCCTGAATTCTGCACTTTTTCAAGCATAAACACTTCTCAGATTGTTGTGTGTCTTTGAACATTTCCCTGCTGCTGAAATGGTTAGTTTTGTTCATCTAGTCAAATTTTATAGTTGCTTTTCAAGGAGGCGATTTGTTAACAACCCTTGACCATAACTAGAAGGCCTTGTTAGCATTTACTTTTGAATTATGTGAAGCATACATATTATATTGTCTTCATTAGAAATGTGGCTTTATTTAGAACTCCCAAATAATTCCAAGACGTGTCAGCTCCTTGTTGCCCAAATGCTATCAGCCCGACAGGTGGAAACTAAGCCCAGAAACGGGAAGAGAAGGCATGATCATTCTCCTTAGACTCATTTCAGAGTGAGAGTGCATTAATCGGCCCCAGTGTGTCTACAAATTAACAGCAGTTTAACAGGCTAGAAAGTGAAGCCTTCCAGCTACTATGCCTTTCTCTATTTATGTCACCACAGACTTCACCTGTGTGACAGTTAGGAGGTTAAGATGTGGGACACAATCTTTTCTTCAGATTCTCTGTGTCCATTCTCCTGGACCAGATCTGTTCTTGGCTCTAATGCGGGCAGACATTCTCAGAAGAGAAAGCATGTGTTATTTGAGGTGTGTTACCTGACAGAGGGGGAACAGCTGTGCAGCTGGCCGCGTCCCTTGTGTGTGAGGAGGCTCTGTCCCTAACCTGCTCCCTTGCTCTCCCCGCATATCCTTTTTTCATGTTCCTTCCCTGATTGTGAGATAACACAGGCCCTTTATGAAAACGTGCATAGAACAGCAGCCAGAGAGGGGCGCCTGGGGGGCTCAGTCGGTTAAGCGTCTGACGTCGCTCAGGTTATGATCTGGTTCATGAGTTCAAGTCCCACGTTGGGCTTTGTGCTGACATCTTGGACCCTGGAGCCTGCTTTGGATTCTGTGTCTCCCTTTCTCTCTGCCCGTCCCTGGTTCACTCTCTGTCTCTCTCAAAAATAAACATTAAAAAAAAAAAAAACAGCAACCAAAAATCCTGTCCTTCAAACTCTGTGACCACGCAGTGTTGACAGTTCAGTTTGTCTCCTGATAGTTTTATGTTTGTAATGTCACAGAAGCGTGGTCGTACTGCTGATATTATTTAAACCTTTTTTAAAAATTATAACTTAAAATTTACAGAGTCACTTTGTTGTATGTATTTTGGAATATCTAGAAATAATTCAACTTAACTGGTTATTTTCTTAGTCTTACTGATTATCACATATGTATTTAAGTTTTTATTTTTGTAAATACGCTTTTATGGGATGCGGTTTTTTTTCATTACATATTTGCTTTTACTTTATAAAATATGCATTTCCCATGCTGTTGTGAACTATATAAACATAAGTGGACACAAAGTATTTTCTGGAAATAAGATAGTCATTTAACTTTTCTCCTACCCTCAAACATCAAGATTTTTTACCCCCCAGATTTTTAGAAGTAAAATCTACTTAATGGAAAAAAGTGTTATTTTGTCAGGCATGTTTTCTAAAGAAAGAATTCCAGAATGAAATGGCGGGCTCCGATGCGCCAGTAATCTAAGGTTCACAAGGCAGGACCCACCGCGGCTGTCCCAGTGCTAGAGCGCCATCACCCTTGGCGTATGAAGTCCTTGCCACTCTCGCTCACCACCTACGGCAGTTTTTAAAAATAGCAGGGGCACCTGGGCGGCTCAGGCGGTTGAGCGTCCGACTTTGGCTCAGGTCATGATCTCATGGTTCGTGGGTTCGAGCACCACGTCGGGCTCTGTGCTGACAGCTCAGAGCCTGGAGCTGCTTCAGATTCTGTGTCTCCCTCTCTCTCTGCCCCTCCCCTGCTCATGCCGTCTCTCTCTGCCCCCCTTACTGAAAAATAAACATTAAAAGTAAGTAGATTAAATGACTTATACCAGAGCTCAGTGTCATCTACACTTGAAAAATACGTAATCCTGTCAGCAAAGAGAAGGACCGCTAGCAGTAGATAATAATTCTTGCTCCACATGAGCACTTCCAGGACTGCATAAGGGACATCCATTCAACAGTCAGAATGAGGGGTAGATCCGGTTGTAAGTGTTTACCTAGGAGAAATAAAGTAAAACTTTTATTTTCCAGCTACAGCGTTTTAACTTAATGTTTTTTAACTTTAATATTGGGGATTAAATAAGCAGAGGCCCTTCCCACTTCAGATTTGATGCCCATATATTATCATTTCAAACAAATGGCTTATTTCCTTAATGGAATCTGATACTTTTCCTCCTTCCCTTTCCCTACCTTGTAGGATCTGAGGAAGAAGCTGACGAAAAGCAGGACACTGAAAAACCACTTTTGGAACTATGAATGAGTACTACTTTTGTTACAGTAAGTGAAACTGAAAGCGGAACAACAAACTAGTTAAATATGGATCATTTTGAGTAGATTTGAGGTGAAATTCGAAGAATAGGGGTATAAATACAGAGCCAGCTCTATCCCGTTCATATGAATTTATAGTTACATTTTATTCATGTGAAGTTTCTTAACCATTCTTTTGCATCCGTATGAATTTGTCAAGTATGAAAAATACCTCAGAGTTGGCATTTCTTCTTGTTTGAACTGAGGTAAAACTGGCACATAGAACCGCGCAAGTTTCTGGTGTAGAGCGTCGTAGTTCGGTACTTGCGCTCGCCACAAACCCCTCTGCGGCGTGATCACCCTCGCACTCCTGCTTACCCTCCACGTTTCCACAGAGTAAGAGCAAGTTGGTAGTTATTTGCGTAGCCAGACCATCTCCCTGTCAGATGTTAGTCAGTTACAGACCCTACCTGGTGTGCCGGGTGAGGGTCTCAGTCCTATGTGACGTGGGTACCGATCAGCCTGTCCCCGCCTGGGCAAGTGGGACTAGCATGGTGAGTGACTGTCCGGGGGCAGATCGCCCCGTCTGGTGCCAGGGTCCGCCCTGGCCCTGCATCTGTGCAGAGTCCCAGGTGCCATGCAGCTTTGAGATGAAAGGTGTGGTCTGGTCAGAGCAGTACCCTGACGGGCCTCAGTGGAGAGCGTGCCGGCTGGTCCCTTGAGGCCATCAAAGGAGAACAGCCCCGCCCCAGCACAGCAGCAAGGAACACAAAGTGAGCGGTAGTGGCAGGAAGACCGCCGGATGGCGTGGTGCTGGGGGGACGCGCTGGCCGGCTCAGCGCTGCCGAGGGGCTGGGGCAGGCAGGGACGGGCCCGGCCAGCGCCCTGGAGGCAGCCAGCGGGCCCTGTTTCCACACCCTGCACGGACCCCGCGCTCCGGCCCCGTTTTCTGCCTCAGTGGCTGAGAGGCAGCAAAGGTGGGTGCGTGTGAACAGCCAAATTCAGAACAGCTGTAAAATCAATTCTTGGGGCGCCTGGGTGGCTCTGTCGGCTAAGCATCTGACTGCAGCTCAGGTCATGATCTCACGGTTTGTGGGTTCCAGCCCCGCGTCGGGCTCTGTGCTGACAGCTCGGAGCCTGGAGCCTGTCTTCAGATCCTGTGTCTCCCTCTCTCTCTGACCCTCCCCTGCCCACACTGTCTCTCTGTCTCTCTCAGAAATAAATAAAACATTTAAAAAAATATATTTTTTTAAATCAATTCTTACACCGCCACATCCAGGCCTTCATTCGTTGGTCACCCCTCATCTTCACACAGACTTTCTCATCAAACCATGGGGCAAAGTGCAGCGCTGTACCTATTAACACTACGTCTCAAATGTGTGCGTGTTCTTCTCCCTCCTAAGTGTGAAAACTCCGTCACTGAAAGTCACCGGAGGAAGAAGAGGACCAGAGCTGGGGTCTTCCTGCTGCGGGTTGAAACGTGTCCCCCCACTGCTGCCTCCGGCGAATGGCTAATAAAGATCTTATTTATTGTAATACCTCATAGACGTTGTACCAGACCCACGTACATGTAGGAGCCTGCCTGTGGCTGGTGACATTAATGTGATGATCCGTGCCGTGGTCAGTGAGACTGAGTCTCATCTGTTCATGAGTAGTTGGAGCCGAGTCTTGTGCTAGATTCCTGATCAAAAGACTTCTTAATATATTGGAATGACACTTTTTTAGGAAGCAAAAGTATCTTTTTGTTTGATTCAAAGGTTGGAATTTTGTTGTCTCATGCCTCAGATTTCTTTTGTATTTCTTTTTTTAACATCCTACATTTCCCTTGTGTTTTTTAACTCATGCTTACACGCTCTTTGTACAGTTTTAAAAAGTAATAAAATCCAACGTATCAAAACGGTTCATTTTACTTTCCTTATTTGGCATCAGGGATTTGATCTTAAAAGTATTAGAATTACTGAAGAGGACGAGGAGGGCCGTGACTACACAGTACGGTGTAACCGGACATTTTGCATTATCCTCATTATGAAATAGTGTCGTTCCCTTCGAAGTACAGCTCTGAAATAACGTGAGACTCTTCTTTTAGATGAACACTAGGAAACAATTGCCATCACTTGTCTTTCTGTGACTCATTTGAATTGAAATAAACTAAAGTCTATTGCAAACTCTTTCTTTCAAATATGCAGGTTCACTTTAATGCCTTTTAGGAAGGCAGTGTGTCTGTTAGTTCTCTTATTCATTGTGTCCTTCAAGAAAAACTCAACTGTGTGTAGTGACAGTGGTGCCGGTCCAGGTGGGAACTGACCTTTTGTGCAGGTCACATCTGCTCCGTCTCTACTTGCTCGGAGAGCAGACCAGAGGACCAGAGGGCCATGCGGAGGGTTGTGGGAGGCTGAGGCTTAGCCAGAAAGAGCTCCTTAGGTGGAGAAAGGGCAATCAGTGTCTGCACGGTCAGGCCAGATCTCAAGAACTCAGTGGTGCGGTCTCAGGTAGAACACCCTGTCGCAGGAGCAGAGCCGCATACACAGCAGGCCCACAAATGCTGCCTACGCTGGGTGCCAGTGTATATTTGCCCTGAGAAAGAGCCCTCACCCGCCTCTGCTGGGCTGAACCATGAGCACGTGGCCCATGTTCATGGAAGCCAGGGCTCACCCAAGAAGTTGCCTCTCAGAGCACAGACCGAGAGGAATAAAGTCTATGTTGAGAATGCGCAGTGAAGGCTGACTGGATGGATAAAATGTTGATCTCAAAAGTAGAGTTCTACTTTGCCAGGCACTGGATGGATTGGGTCCTGGGACTGGGCACCCTCCCTGTACTGTGTGTGGGTGGGGTGGGGGCAGGGACACTTGCTCATTGTGCTCACATTACCGAACGCTCTTCTGCTTGACCCCCCGCAGTTACCCACTGTGCACGTCTTCTCTTGAGCCTTGTTCAGCTTGACTCTCCAGTCATTTGTCCCTGCAGAGGGACTTACCTGATTCAATACATGACATTCTGTTACACAGTGGAACTCAGGGCCTCCGTACGTCTGTGTTCTTGTGAGGAAAGAGGCCCCTTGTGTTGCCCTGTCTCCACTCTACCTGTGCTCATAGCTTCACATGCCTTTGTCTTACATCACCCTGCCTGCACTGACAACATGAGACCGAAAGTACCACCGGAGGAAATCACACGCCAGAGAAAGGAGCAGGTCCTTGGTGGATGTCAGGATTACCTGGGACTACAGGAAGTCTGTGGGCTGTTTTCTTCAGAATGGGGTCATCGGACTAGACTGAAAGGACAGCATCTCAACAGTCCTGATTATACGATTCCCAACTCATGAAGCGGCTACTTGGAATGAACTTGGTATAAAATAGGAGAACCCCTCACCCACAGCCTCAGAGTATGATTGACAGCAATCATATGTGTGTGCAGATGGAGTTTTCTTTTATTAGCTGTGGCCTTTTGGAAACGAGCAAGGTGGGCTGTGGTTTAACTGCCCTTATTGTATCACTCAGCACCCAGCCACGGTTTGCACTCCCCTGGCCAATAGGGGCCGGTTTGACTTCAAGCATTTTCCACGAATCAACCACATTTGACAGAGCACAGAGACGAGAAAAGCCTGAGAAAATAAAACAGCACCACCGCACCAGCCCCTCCTGCCCCCGACACTGTCCCCTGCACCACCGCCCTCCCCCTCTCTGCACCTGCCTGTCCAGGGGAGCCCAGGTCGGGTTGGGGAAGGGAGGGGCTGAGGAGCTGGAAGTCCCAGGAGACGCTGGCCAGGAGCGCCCAGCACTGACCTCAGCCCACACGGCTTCCAGTCATTTGCTAGTTTCCCTTCTTTGCCTTTGTGCTTTCCACACGCAGAAACAGTTCCAGGTCTCTAAGAGATCCGGGTATTTGGTCTAAGGAGGCCTGATGAAATTCCTGAAACTGAAAGAGTGGATGGAAATTAAATTTCCTCCTTTTTGTATCTGGTGGGTCTTGTGCTGTTTCCACGTCTACTTGGTTTCCGAAAGTACCTGTTTCATAGAAACTGAAGCTGATTGTAAACAAAAATTCTTTCCCAATTTTAAATGAGACCTTGTTTTATTCTAATACATAAAAAACTTTTACTTTAGGGGCACCTGGGTGGCTCAGTTGGTTGGGCGTCTTCCACTCAGGTCATGATCTCACAGTTCCTGAGTTCTTGCCTCATCTCAGGCTCTGTGCTGACAGCTCGGAGCTGGGAGCCTCCTTCGGATTCTGTGTCTCCCTCTCTCTCTGCCTCTCCCCTACTCTCTTTCTCCCAAAGGTAAACATTAAAATTTTTTTGTTTTACTTTAAAAGGATTCATTAGAAAAAGAGAAAAAAATAAACAATCACTAATCTTCACCCACCTACCATGCATTGGCCATTGTGTTTTACACCCACATTTGCAGAACTATTCACACACATATAA
The DNA here is from genome assembly GCA_017311185.1 of Proteles cristata cristata. Lineage (NCBI taxonomy): Eukaryota > Metazoa > Chordata > Mammalia > Carnivora > Hyaenidae > Proteles > Proteles cristata. The sequence continues at coordinate 401,761 of JAESUZ010003653.1, read as the reverse complement.
ATGAGTATCATACTTAATAGTATTATTACTCAGAAATGATGGTCAAAGGACTGGACAAATTTGCACAAAAAAAAGAAACATAAGTGGGCTCAATCTATGAAAATACAGCTATCCTCATCAGAAAAACCAAAACCATGGTGGAATACTGCTTTTCACCTGATTGCCAACGTCCTGATGTGTGACAGCGTTGTCCTGGAAGGGACCGCGGTGCCGAAGGGTACAATAGCACGACCTCTATCTTTGGGGTGAGTAAGCAGTACCTTCAAAATGACAGGTACACATCCGAACACAAAATAATATTGTAATTTCAACACATTTTATAATAAAAGACTGGAAGTAGGGGCGCCTGGGTGGCTTAGTCGGTTAAGCGTCCGACTTTCGCTTAGGTCATGATCTCGCGGTTCGTGGGTTCGAGCCCCGCGTCGGGCTCTGTGCTGACTGGAGCCTGTTTCAGTCTGTGACTCCCTCTCTCTCTGACCCTCCCCTGCTCACGCTGTCTCCCTCCCTCTCTCTCCTAGATATAAATAAAACATTAAAAAAAAAAAAAAGACTGGAAGTAATCCATTGATCTATCACAAGGAACTGGTCTTATAAAATATACGTTCACCAGTAAAACACTATTCAATGTTCTTGTATACTGACATAAAAAGAGCTGAAGGATATATTAAGTGAGAAATGCAGAATAATGTATGTTGTATACTACTCTACCTGTGTGCTGGGAGAAAATTAGACCTATTTGCATTTATGTTTATATGTAAGGCCACATTTGCATACATAAAAACTGGAAAGATGCCCAAGAAAGACACATGTGACCTGCAAGTGTTTGGGAGGTAGAGACAGTGGTTGCAACATGATTTCTTCGTTCAATTCTTGGAGTGTTTTGAATTTGAAACCATGTGAAGGTGTAATCTACCAGTTTTATTAGGGTCCTGCCATGTGTACTTCTTCAACAACACTTCCTGATTAATTTTCCATATCTTTGACAATCTCCATTTTTGGGGAGATGCTTACTAATCCATCATATGACATCATTGAGCTTATTTTTCTGGTTTCTTGTTGAGAATTTGAGTTAATTGGGGACAGTTGAGAAGGGTGCTACAGCATTACGTGTAAATCTCCGTGCACTCGTGTGTGTGTGTGTGTGTGTGTGATCTCTGTTACTTTAAAGTAGAACTGCCAAGAGTAGATGCTGATGCTGTTGAGGACTGCATGCACTCCACATAAAAACTCATCGCATCCACACAACCCCAGGAGACGTGTCACTGTATGTCCATTTTATAAGTGGGAAAATTATGGCACAGAGAGTTCAGATAGCTATAGACCCAAGATTTAAACCCAGGCACTTGGGATTCAGAGTCCACGCACTTACCCTCCCCACCCCCCCTCCCTTTCTCTCATGGGGTTCTCCTGACATGAGGAAGCATGGTGCACGTGAGACTCTGGTCCAGGTCTGACAACACCCGCCACGCATGCAATGTTATACCTTTGCCCCTGGAATGTCTTAAACCGACTGAATCAAATTCAGCTGCCGTTGGAAGGAGAAATACCCTGGGCACCATCACTGGCTGTGGCTCCCCTGGGGACAGTGCCCCAAGGAAGCCATCATAAGGACTCTATCAGGGAAAAGTTAAGATTGTAGAATTGGCCACAATTACAACCGATGCTAAATGTAAAGGCTCAGTTGTCGTGCTGTTCCTTACCTTAGACTCCCAGATTTCACCAAGTGAAAGAACACAGGGACAAAAGTAGACTTTGGATTATTTTATTGTGCCTATTATGAAAAACACAAAGTTCAGGTAACAAGGACGGCGGCTTGCAGGTGTAGAAAACAGTCTCCAGGCAGTCATCTGGATGAAGAGCCCCAGGGACACTAGGGAAGCTGCCCGCTAGCTGTGCTCAGAGGCCAGGGTGCCGGGTGGCTGAGGAGCCGGTGGACATAAGAGCTGCGACAAAGCCCCCGTGGATGCCCCCCAGCCCCGCCCCTGATTCACTGCAGCCTTTGTTCTTGGTGCAGAGTGACCCACTCCCATTTGCCCAGTGGTTTGTAAACCCGTTCTGCAATAGCAACACAATAGAAGACGCCTGTGAACTGAAATGACCCAAACCCAGGCAGAAAGCCCCACTGGATACGTGTGCCTCCGTGTATTAGGAACGCCCCGTTGTCACAGAGTGCTGGTCTCACAAGCGGACGGATGGCGATGAGGATGGTGTAGACCACGCTCTTGGCCAGGAGGAGGACGTAGGTGTAGTAGACAGGTGCTCACGAGCTGCAGCTGCAGGGGGTCTACAAAGGCCATGGATTAGCTTCACCTGTTCTTTAGAAAGGCTGGGACTTCTTAATGGGAGGGGGAGTCACATCATACATTTCTGATGATCTGGGCTGAAGTGACTCTCTCGCAGCAACACGACCTGATAGGAAACCTCTACACCGCCATCACCACTACCACCAGCACCGAGACCACCCAGAATCCACCTTGCAGGTCAAAGTCAGTCAACAACTTCTGCAAAATTCACTTAAAGTATTCCAAAGTATTAAAAAGTAAGGTTATGTCTTAGAAGAATGAGTCACCCTGAAAAAAGCTTTGGTGATGAGTAGCTTTTACCATTTCTTCACCCCCACCATGTCGGTAAGTAACAGTAATAGCTCATATGCATTAACCACTAACTAAATGCCAAACATTTCATTTTGAGAGTTTTATGGGCACAGCTTTAATCTTCCTTAAGTTTTCAGTAACCTGCGAGATTATTCTTTTCATTCCCATTTGACAAATAAATTAAGGACAGAGAAGGAGTTTGCCTGGTGTCATACAACTTGTAAATACCACAAGCCAAATCTTAATCCCAGCAACATAATGTTCAAGAACACATTCTTACCTGCTCTGTAATTCTGCACCTCCATGTTCTATAAATACCCCAACAACACACAGTTAAGCACACACAGTTAAGCACAAATACCCCAACAACACACAGTTAAGCACACACAGTTAAGCACAAATATAATAATGAATTGCTGACTTAGAACCATCTTTGTATTATACGTTGCGCATCAATGAGATTCCTATCCCAGGGCAGGAATTTCCACACTCCATGGAAATTTGTGGTGTTCACAGTAGCGTAGGTGGGAGGTTTTAGTAGAGGGAGGGGATTAGTTGTGAGGAGCACAGGGAAGTGTATGGAAGTGTTGAGTAATTTGCTATATTGTACACCTGGAACTAATATTACACGATAAGTCAACTAACTGGGATTTAAATAAAAACCTAAAAAAATAATAAAATAAAGTGGAAGGACATAGTTCATCCAAATTGTCGCCAATGTTAGGTCATCACTAACTCCCCTGTCTTTCCTGAATATTCCTCATTAGAGCTATGCTGTTGTAGAATGATTGCCTTTAATATCCTTTGAGGTTTTTGGGGCACCTGGGTGGCTTAGTCAGTTAAGCGTCCGACTTTCGCTTAGGTCATGATCTCGCAGTTCGTGGGTTCGAGCCCACGAATTGATGTTGATTTAGTTGTCCTATTTTTAATTTTTCTTTTATTAAATAATTACAGCTATTTTATATTTAAATTTCAAATTTATGACATTTCTAATTTTATTTAAAGTTACAACTATATATAGAAATGTGAAGCAGGGGCGCCTGGGTGGCTCAGTCGGTTAAGCGTCTGACTTTCGCTTAGGTCATGATCTCGCGGTTCGTGGGTTCGAGCCCCGCGTCGGGCTCTGTGCTGACTGCCAGCTCAGAGCCTGGAGCCTGTTTCAGTCTGTGACTCCCTCTCTCTCTGACCCTCCCCTGCTCACGCTGTCTCTCTCTCTCTCCTAGAAATAAATAAAACATTAAAAAAAAATATCCTTTGAGGTTTCTCAGGAAATATACGATGTCAAGAAATAATTAATGACAATGTCTTGGGACAGACGGACTACTCAGCGAACCACATGGCAGAGCCTCTTCCTGTGGAAATTTCTTGGACTTGCTTTATCTCCAGAAAGTCAGAACTCTAGTATTATTAGCACTTGGTATGGAAAGGGACCTTGAGAGGTGAGGTGCTTCTAACACCTTGCCTTTGGTCAGGTAATATGTTAGCCGAGGACTTGATCTTGGACATGGAGGGCAGATCAGCAGGGCTAGAGCCACTATTTCTCGTCACCTTCTTGCTCGTATATGGGGAGAAAGGACCAGAAACTAGTACTTACAATGTGTCAGTTAAATGAAATACCCAATGCTGGACATTCCACATAGGTGACCTGATGTCCTCAACAGCTGAGGGAGGTGTTAACTCATGTTACTCCTGGTTGGCTCAGATAATGTAAGTAATGTACCCACATTTGTGCAATTAATAATTAAAAGGCTGAGGTTAAAGTCCAATCTGTGGCACTTGGAGCCCTGCACTCACACCCCCTCCCCATGTGCACACCTGTCTCAGGGCCTTGGCTTTGGGGTTTCTTGCACTATGATGACATCTTAGAGGAAGTAAGTATATGAACTCTTTTTCCCCCCACTTTATTTTTTTTCATTTTTTAACGCTTTTATTTATTTCTGAGAGAGAGAGACAGAGACAGAGACACACACAGCGTGAGCAGGCGAGAGTCAGAGACGGAGACACAGAATCTGAAAAAGGCTCCAGGCTCTGAGCTGTCAGCACAGAGCCCAATGTGGGAGTCAAACCCACAAACAGTGAGATCATGACCTGAGCCGAAGTTGGGCGCTTAACCGACTGAGCCACCCAGGCGCCTCTCCCCTCACCCCCCACTTTATTTTTTGAGAGACAGAGCATGAGCAGGGAAGGGGCAGAGAGAGAGGGGGAGACAGGGGATCTGAAATAGACGCCACACTGACAGCGAGCCTGACGAGGGGCTCAAACTCGCGAACCATAAGATGGTGACCTGAGCCTAATTTGGACACTTAACCAACTGAGCCACTCGGATACCCCAAGTATATGAACTCTTGATTCAGATGGTCTGTGTTGAAGCCTCAGATCTCACTGTGTGGCGTGGTGCAAGAGATTTAAATTTTCGAGCATAGCCCTCGTGTAAAATGGGAATAAAATCCTTTATAGTGAGTGGTAAGGGAATTAAACAAAATGCACTCACAGTAACAACACCTTCTGTACAAGAACCTCTTCGTGTCAGTTCATGTTACTAACTAGGAGCAAGAGTTCAGACTTAAAAAAATGTAGAAGCAACTTGATACTGTGTCATCCTCAGTCAGTAAAACCAAAGGCCACAGAAATGAATGAAGTCCATTGGTGAAAGACTTCAGAGGCCCGCACTCTACCCCTAAGGCTATAACATCCTCTCATTCCCAGCCCAGCATTCATCATATGAGGATGAGTCCTGGGAAACGATGGACTGACTTCATATATTGTCTATTTTGCAAGATCCAGCCCTTGTGACATTTCTACCTAAAGCCAGAGAAGTTGAACTGTTAAGCTGATCAGGAGGAAAAAGCTAGAACACATCATAAAGGCAAACATACAAAAACTTACCATTTTCATCTTTCAGAGAAGCTTCTATAGACTTAATGGCAGCGAGCTCTACAAGATATAAGAGCAAGTATTATTCAACTGTTCATATTCATTATTTGATATATGTCTGTGTTGGAGATGGAAAGAAGAAAGAAAAAATGAAAGAAAAGGAAGGAAGGAGGGGAGAGAGGCAGAAAGAATAAAAGGAAGGGAGACAGAGAAAGAAAGGGAGAGGAAGGGATAGAGGGAGGAAGGAAGAGAGGAAGAAAGGGAAAGGGAAAGAAAGAAAAGAAGGAAGAGAAAGAAGGGAGAGAGAGAAAGGAGGGAAGGAAGAGCGGGAAGGAGGGAGGGAGGAAGATAGCATCTGCCAACCCAGAGAGAGCCATTACAAGTACGAGTCCCACAATTCCAGAAATGGCTGACCTGATTTTATATAGTTCAGTAGATTAATTCACATACTGCATCTCAGCGCATGAAGACATTAGTTCATGAATGATGCATGCATTTTTTTTCTTTTTTTCTCATAACTAGCAGGTAATGTCTGAGACTATCTTGTTTTCCTTCTGTGCTCACAGCTCCTAGCACAGAGCCTGCCTCAAAGTAAGTGTTCTGTACATACTTGTTGAATGAAAAAAAAAGTGGCTGCTGTACAGTTCTCAGCAGCCACCGTGGACATGAGGTGGCTACCAAAATAATTCACCCACAGCAGAGTCGTACATGTTGGGAGAACATAGTCTGGTTTACACAATTTTCCCATAGAAGCAAAGGAAAGCAGCCCTACCTTCCAAATCCTGCACTCTCCAGTACCCCCAACTGCTGCACACGCTCTTCTGGAGGGGAGGCGTTTGTGACATGACAGCAATGCTAAGGAAAGCCCGTACCTATCGAGTGATTACTACTGTGGGAGACGCTATGTGAAAGGTTCGTGTGCATCATCTCACCTGACCCCTCAGTCACAGTGAAGCGAGCTGAATTTGATGGACTCCATGTTAGACATGAGGAAATACGGTTTAGAGAGTCTAACAGGCCCAGAGTCATACCAGTAACTGGCTGAGCCAGCACTTTAACAACAGTTGTGGGGGTTCGATGAGTGAGAGCACGTGGAAAGTACCTTGGAAAGCAATCCATAGACATTGGGCATAACTCCACCATTGTGGACTCTCAGACATCATGTCTTCTGGTACCTTAATCATTCTTGCAAATGACCTCTTTATAACAAGCTCAGCGGTGCAGTGCGTTCTTTCCAGAGACAGAAAGATACACTGAGTACTAATTACAGTTTTCTGAATATGTAAAACCTGAGGTGAGGATTGTATTTCTCTACAATGTTTTAAAAATGTTTATATAATCATATTTAGATGTTAAAATATCCTCAAGAACTAATTTGAAATGTCTTAAAAGTCCCTTTCTATTTTATACGGTGCCTTTACTCATTAAAAGAGAAATAAAAATCTCTTATCACCATGCATTGATTGAGGTAAAAGCATTAAGGTAACAATTTTTCAAATGAGAACCTGTGTATGTACCCTAGGTTCTCTTTCTCCATGCAAGTTGATTGAAAACTTGGAGCAGATTGGTTTTATCTCTTCAAAGCATGGATTTGTGCTTCGTGTCCTCTATATTTTTAGTTTTCACCAAAAACAGAAACAACAAGCAGACTTGAGCATAGAAATCTGCTGTGAATGGCATTAACAGAAATGCCTTCATTAGCTTTGTTCCTCTGAGAAGACCTTGGGAGACATCCCTTTCAGAAATTAATTCCCAAGGAAAACACATCATAAATAAGAATTTCTCCCTTTTCAGTAATCATCACCATGAAACTTAACTATATTTTCACTTTGAACACTATAAAAATCAACACCTAAAGGGCATTAGCCCAAGGGTTACATTAAACTTGTGCTTTGCTAATTTGCTTCCTCTCTGTTTCTTAGCTGTAGAAATTTTTTTTTTTAATTAGGCTGTTTGTACTCTTACTTCAGTTAGTTTTAGCAAAGAATGCACATAAATACAAGAATGCATTCATGTTATTTTTTCGAAAGCAAGAATTTTCACTGACATGATTGCATTTCCTCTTCATCACAGCCCAGGAGAAAGCAGAGATAAATGTTCAACCCTAATTTGATCATTGGAAACACTAAGGATCCAAGAAGATAAAGATTCACTTCAGCCATTCCAAGTGGTACACAGCAAAGGTCTTTGCACATCTAGTTATGTGCGTGTTCCCTCCGCTTCCGAAGGGCTTGTTAACCGCAGGGAAAAGTACAAACTGGCTCTGTCCAGTGGGCCCTCTGGGGCCTTGGTCTGTTATGTCAATGCTCAGGACTTAACTTCTGAGTCTAGAGGTTCTTGGATCAGAGCCAGATGCCCACACTGTCTAAAGATGATCAGCATTTGTACTAATGGTGGTCCTATGGGACGCCATGCCTGAATCACAAGGTGGCCATGAGTGATCAGGAAACATATATTCGCGCTACTGTAGTGATGCTCCTTGGGACACTGGTTCTGCCTGCGTCCCTTCCAAGCCTGGCACTCACTTATACTGCAACGAGTGTTTGCTGGGCAGTGCTTACCAGTGTAGAAATGCACCCCTTGGGTAGATTGGAAGGATGTCTGTATACATTAGCTTCACCCGATCCAACTTACCAAATCTCGCCTTATGGCGGTGCATAACATTCAAACCTAGGGGGCCTGGGGGGCCCAGTCGGTTAGGCGTCCAGCTTCGGCTCAGGTCATGATCTCGCGGTTCATGGGTTCGAGCCCCCCGTCGGGCTCTGTGCTGACAGCTCGGAGCCTGGAGCCTGGTTCAGATTCTGTGTCTCCCTCTCTCTCTCTCTCTGACCCTCCCCTGCTCATGCGCTCTATCTCTCAGAAACAAATTTTTTTTAAAAATTCAAATCTAAAAAACTCAGGACCGTACTAAGACCTCAGCAACCAAAGTATCCTTTTTTGTTGATCTGTGATCTGGCCCTTCAACTGAACAGCATTTTGTCACATACAATTCATTGTTTATGAACAATATATATATTGTATATATATATATAACAAGATTGAAACGAGAGGGACTTGGCTGGGTAGAACATTCTTGAAAGATGTGTAATTGTTCCCATTTTCTGATCAAGTAAGACTCAGAAATGGACTCTCTTTTGAGCACTTATTGTGTGTGAGGTTGCTACATGCTTTTATGTGTACGGTTTCATTTAATCCAAAGAATGACGCTAAAAACATCACTGTAACCTTAATTTTTGGCTCATGAACCTGAGGTGGGTTTTGTATGTCCTGAAGCCCAGAGTATTTTAGTTTTATGGGGAAATAGCAGGACATTTATGCTATTATTATGTAACAACATTTAAGAAAGATTTCTATTTGTTTCTTTTCATTAACATTTTACAGAAAAGGTAGGATACTGGAAGGCTATATTATATTATATTTATATGCACATACCTTTTTTCATTGAACGAAAAAGAATCTCTTGATCAACCTTTCCTTTATTATTCTCATGTTTGACAATACATTTGTGTTCTTTAGCTGTTGACCTTTTAGTGCGGGTCATCCAGGTGTATGTCATGTATGTGTCGTTAGTCTTTATGGTGTTTCCCTGCTGGGATATCAGAATTCTGTTGCCATTCTTTTCTTTCCAGTCTATCTTGATAACATCAGGGAAAAAATTCTCAAGAAGACAAAGATATGTTCCAGACTTGTGGAATTTCATTTCAGCCATTGAAGGAAGAAAAATTGTGGGCTTGGGGGAAATGTCTTCATCAAAGTTTCTATCTATGGGGGAAATGGAATAACCGTTAAAAACATTATTAGAGAAACACAAACATTGTGTGGTTTGGAACCACTTGGCACAGAGTGAAATGAAGGAAATTTGCCATAGAATCCATGCTTACTGTGGTCTTTCATCCACAGTGGGTTATAAGTTGCTTACTTTCTTAGCTTCCATGGGAAAACAGGTACAAGAAGCCATGTAACTTGCCCAAAGCCACAGCTTATAAGTAAGTGGTAGACTGTGGATAAACATGTGAGATTTTTTTAAACCATATGCAAAGTCCCTTTTTGATTGGGAATCTACTTCCACACATGACAGTCTATCAAGTTGAACTCCTAGCTTCCAATGTGGATCCTATGCGCACTTCTGATGTAGTGGAGTTCTCCTTGATTTCTGATTTTATAGAACCTCTCACTATCCTGTCTGAATCACATAGAGTTTTGAGTAGGACAATATTTGAAGCTGCACCTCCAAATGATTTACAGTGCCTTGAATTTAGAAGCAAAGTGGCACTATATCTAAAACTGCTATTTAAAAAAAAAACTCTGATTATTTGCAGAAATGCTTTTATATTAGCTTTCTGGAGTACCACACTTAACCAGAATTTTGTTTTCCTGTGGGAAACGTTCACTAAAAGCACGTTTTCTATTGGAATTTCATTTGAAGTTCAAGTATGACTAAGAAGACATCATATTTTGACTCTCAGCGTCTCTCCCCTCAAAGCTGAATCCTCCCCAGAAAGCCGTTGAACTGTGTTATAATGTCACGCTAATCGGTGATGTCGGCTCCTGAATACAGTTATATGCAACTAGTGTAGTGTTAACAGTTATGGGTCCAGAGTTTCATGCAGGCGTAATGGCAACGTATATAACAAAACATCATAGCTTTCACAGGCGTGCGTTCGTATGTTACTTGACCACACATTTACTGTTAATGATTGAATTACAAATGTTAGAATCATTTCAAAATTGATTTCCAATTGCAAGTGCTTTACTGATATTCTCTTTGGGCTAGTTTGGAGTTAGTTTAATAATTCAGTGGGCAATTTCTTAAAAGAAGAGGAATTGGATTTCTCATTTGAGAAGTAGAGTAAAAGAATATGGGGGAGGTACTGTTAATACTCTGTTTTTTTAGTTTTTTTTTTTTAAATTTCTACCTGTGTAGCAAAGCTTCTGATTTTTATACTAAGTCAGTAAGCAAAGGATGAGTTTTTATTCATGCTGCAAGTAGAATTAAGGTATAATGTGCTTATTTTAAGTTTATACATCTTGCTTGTAGTGCAGATAGTACTTTATTGATTATAACAGTAAGATACTATACATTTCTCCAGCCATATACTTTGTTTTTAATTTAAAAAATATGTTAGATAAATAAGATTAATTTTTCAGTTGTAGATGATATTTATTTAATTTTAGCTTCTAGTCAGTATATTAAGGAATCTAATTTTCATCTTAGAAAATTTGTGGGTTTTTTAAAAAATAGGAATACTTCTGATTTGTGATAGTATAGAACTTGAAAATCAAATGATGAACTTGAAAAGTTTCTAGATGGTAACATACAGTTTCTAACTATTGTCTCTTTTCCTTTGGTAGCTTCTTGATGTTTTATTCTTGAACCTCCACAATCTTCTCAATGGAATAGTTAACTTAGTAATAAATAGTGTACTTAATTATCATGGCTAGTACCTATATTTTGAGTAATTATCTTTTTTATGGTTTTTCCTTCAACATTCTTTTTTAAATGTATTAACAGGGATTTTTATAGCCAAAATTATTTTGTATGTATAAAAATATGTATAAGTATATAAAATGATATATAAAACTAGATTCCAAGATAAATAAGCCTGTCCATACATTTATATACATTCATTTGCATAACCACAAAATACATTTGAGTTAATTGCCTGAGTGATTTATATTTTATTAAGATGCATCCATGTGAATTCTAGATGAATATACCAAATGTCAACTACATTTTCAATTGCAAGGATGAAATTTCAAACCTGTAAATTGATGTGGATTTAATTGTCCTATTTTTAATTTTTCTTTTATTAAATAATTACAGCTATTTTATATTTAAATTTCAAATTTATGACATTTCTAATTTTATTTAAAGTTACAACTATATATAGAAATGTGAAGCAGGGGCGCCTGGGTGGCTCAGTCGGTTGAACGTCCGACTTTCACTTAGGTCATGGTCTCGCGGTTCGTGGGTTCAAGCCCCGCGTCGGGCTCTGTGCTGACTGCCAGCTCGGAGCCTGGAGCCTGTTTCAGTCTGTGACTCCCTCTCTCTCTGACCCTCCCCTGCTCACGCTGTCTCTCTCTCTCTCTCTCTCTCTCTCTCCATTTTTTCTGCTAGTAATGGTCCAGTGGTAGCATGAAATGCATTTGTTTAAAGACCATTTCTTCACTTAATAAAATGGACACAGAAGGTAATTCCCACTGTTTAACTTCATATTCTCCTAAAGGACTCCTGCATTAAAGTCTGTTTCTAACTCTATGGTGGGGAAAAAAAAACAGAACAGATTTGAACATTTTGTGTGCTTCATTTTATGAGATAATATAAAGTACATACTCCATCGCACTTTTCTCCTGCTTTTAAACATAAATTTTACCCTGTGCTTCTGGCCGAATAATCACAGACCTTATTCCTCTGCTTTTCCTAGTGCTTTGATCTTCTATTTTTATTTCATGGTTTATCTCTATTTGTCTATTTTATTCTAGGTCTTCTTAGATAAGTTTTGGAAATAAGCAATTTAAACAAAGGAGAAATACTTTATGGATTAGGGTTTCTTTCTTTTTTAGATTCAGAGGTTGATAGCTTTTTTAAAAAATTTTTTAACACTTACTTATTTTTGAGAGACAAAGAGACAGGGCATGAGAAGGGTAGTGGGAGAGAGGGAGATGCAGAATCCTAAGCAGGCTCCAAGCTCTGAGCTGTCAGGACAGAGCCTGATGGTGAGGCTCGAACTCATGAACTATGAGATCATGATCTTAGCCAAAGTCAGATGCTTAACTGACTGAGCTACCGAGGCACCCCTTCTTTAAGTTTTTTTTTATTTATTCTGAGAGGAGGGATAGAGAGTAAGCAGGGGAGGGGCAGAGAGAAAGAAGGAGACAGAATCCCAAACAAGTTCTGCACTGTCAGCACAGAGCCCAATGCAGGACTCAAACCCTCAAACCCACAAACCATGAGGTCATGACCTGAGCTGAAACCAAGAGTTGGATGCCCAACCTGCTGAGCCACCCGGACGCCCAGAGGCTGATAGTTTTTAAAATCTAACTCGAAATTGACATGAAAAATGAGAGAATATGTTTGCAAATCCCACTCTGCTGTACAGATGTAAAACATACACAATTTAAACACATTGAAATGCCAGAGCATAAGGTGAGGCTTACATTCCCAAAAGAATCCCTCAGGAAACAGGGGTTGCCTTATGTCCTTGGGCAGTGTCCCAGACTAAAAGAAGTTCTCCTACCACTCAACTTTGATCAAACAATACTACTTGGACAAGATAACAACCTGAAATAAACACATTTCTAGTTTCAGAGGTAGTGCTGGTAACATGGATTTGGTAAATATTATTTGGCACCAAAAGCACTACACTTTATGCTTATGTTGCACAAATAGAGAATAATAGAGTGAATAAAAAACTTTTTTTTTTTAAATTTTGTAAGTGGGTAATTTTCTCTTCAGATAAATGATCCAGTGACATCAGTGTAATGAGATCCCCAAACAGAAACTCAGACCCTGAAATGACTCAGAAATTTGCTCTAAAGTACATGGGTTAGATGTGAAGAGTCCAAACAAAATTTGTAATGAAATGTGAGGGACAAACAGCAATATTTCTGAATTGAGGCTGTACTGATACCATTTTTAACTTTGTAGGTATAATTCAATTAGGATATTAAATATACAAGGGAATACTTTTTATCTGTATCACTGTAAGTTTATTTATGGTATAAAACTTCCTCTCTATTACTTTACGCCTGGATATTTCCACTGAAAATTAGAGATCACTTTATATTCAGTCTAGCAGTATTTGAGGTGATGCTTATTATATTCCCATCATTTTTACGAGCAAGTGACAATGAGTCTTAGAAGGTAGAAGTATTCCATAAGTTCGACCTTTTGTTCTAAAATGACATGTAGACTAGATGGTAATTAACCTATTTTTCTCTACTCCTGATTTCATTTAAAAAACTCCAGTGGGTGGTAATTTGAATTCTTGAAATTAACATTCTTTATCTCTGACAACGTAATTTTTGTAGTAGCCATTTCCATATTTAATTTCATTTCTGTTCACTTGTAATGTCCACTTGAGATGGTTGTTAGCTTGACAGAATGAATAGATGGAAATACAGCAAATATTAACAGCAATAAGGGTCACTAAAGTTTTTAAATTTTTTTCTCTATTTCTCTATTTTCCAATTTTTCCCATGGTAAGTAGTTATTATTTTTATAATGTTAAGAAAGCAATAATGACTGAATCAAAATTTAATCACTAAGGGATGGTTATCCAGAAAGTGATAAATCCAGATCCACTGTCCATATTTTTCTGTGCACCACATTCTCCTAAAAAACATTTTTCAGGACTCCATGAATTATATCTGAGGCACCATTATTTAGTTAGGTTGTATGAATTTACACTGCTTATGTAGTCAGTTCGAAAAAACTTGCTTTTCAGTTTATTTGTGCCTATGATGACAACCATTAAGGAAACAAGATATAACATCTTTCATTTTTTTTCAACATTTTACCATCTTTGTGAAATTTCTTGACATTTTTATTTGATTCACCTAGTATGCTAGAAACAGCCCTCTGAGAGGTTCTCCTCATCAGGCGAAATTTCATCTCTAAGGCTAATGAAGAATGAATAAATATAGTACCGCTAAGGGGGGGAAACCTAGCTTATCACATTCTTGAATATGTTTACACAGGTAAATGTTTTGATACTCGGTATTAATTATCTTTTCACAAAATGCAAGTTTAGGGACCCCCGGCTGCTCCAGCAAGTTAGCTCCTCGTCAGTGTCGTCCATGCGAGCTCAGGCGGCAACTGGCCCCAAGGACCGGGACAGAGTCACCTACCTCTCCCAAGATCCCGCTGCTGTTTGTGACCAAACTGGGACCGAATCCTGGGATTCTGAGGCAGCACCGGCACCTCGCCTGCCGCCCCTGCATCGGCTGCCTCCCGTCCCCACGTCGTACGGAAGAATGAGAGTATTTACCTGTGACCCTGAGCAGCGTGCCAGGACCCAGCACTTTGTGGGCCCAGTAATACCCGCTACGCCACTCCCACTGTCTGCAAAGCCTGTACAGAAACCTCCCTTTGTGCAGCCTTTTAAAATTGTGCCCATAGTTTTCAATATTTATGTAAATATTGAAAAGTGGGCCCTGCTAGCATTAAACAAAGATAAATCCAAGCAAAATCACATTAGAGATGAACGCAGTCGAGAAGGGATGAACTGACCACCCTCTGCCTGGGCAGCTCGGTCCTGTCTTTCTACCTCACTCACACACATTGGAGAGTATGACTCTACCTTTTCTCAACATCTTGCTGAATCCTCTAAATCTCTTTTCTTAAAAGGTTTTTCATGAATCAGAGCAGTTCTTTTCCTAGAATCTAATTTACAGTTCTTCCATAATTTTCAAAAGGAACAAAAATAGAAATAATATAGAGTATTTAATGAATGAAAGTTGATATTTTTACAGGGTTTTTTGTTTGTTTCTATGTACTGGGGGTGGGTAACTGGTTTGAGTATAAAGTAAGTTCTTTCCAGAATTCCATTCCCAATGATAGACCAGATGAGAGTCTGAAATCCTAATGATGATCTCTTAACCTATTTGCGCCGACTGCTCTTTTGTTGGTTTGTTTATTTATTTTTTAGAGAGAGAGAGCAAGCAGGGAAAAGGTATAAAGAGAGGGAGACACAGAATCCGAAGCAGGCTCGAGGCTCTGAGTTGTCAGCGCAGAGCCCAATGGGGGGCTCGAACCCACAAACCACAAGATCATGACCTGAACTGAAGTTGGATGCTCAGACAGCGGGGCCACCCAGGTGTCCCGAGACTGCTCTTTAGACTTGACAATACCTCTGTCGTTTCCAGGGCACTGATTTAAATTCTGAGCTGCTCATCTGAGGATCCTATTGGGTTTGGTCTTCCTGCCGCGGCCCCAGCGGGAGCGGAAAGGCAGCTGAGAGTCAGGCACTGAGTCCCGCCTGTAGTTCACCTGATCCAGCTCTGCTGCCGGATTCAGTGTTTCCAGCGCATCTGATGCTGATTCAGAAAGAAAACTGAGTGCAATGGTGTGGAAAGGACTTGTCATTTTATAGAAATACCCTAAGAATCACATCTTAAAAATTTAATGAATGCATATTCAGCATGATTTACTGGAGCTTTTCGGGGGAGAAGAGACCATTTTAATGCCATGATTAGAAGCAGAAGCATTGTTTTCTGCATGAGGAGTAATACAAATTGTGAGTTATTACTAATTAAACATTCAACTAAAGAGTCTATTTCAAAGGCCGGGCTACAGATCAGTAAATATCAGATTATAAAAACACGACTTAATGCATCTTGGATACATTTTGGGATGGACAAGTCTCTCTTGGATCCCACTTTTTGCCATAGTAACTAGTCATGTCAGTTAAGGCAAATAACTGAACTTCTCCAAACCCCACTTTCCACATCTGTGAACTTGGAATAAGAAGATATTCTGTACAGGGCTGCTGAGGGATGAATGAGATAATGCACTGAAACTAGTCAACATGGTATCTGGCTCTCAATAAAGCTTGGCTAATATTATTATTCTCTTCAAAGGGATGGTTTCAGGCCATTTTACCAAATTCTCCCACCAAACAAAATATATGGATTTTATAAGCAATAGTTATTATAAATTAAGAAAGCAAGAGAACTCATGAATCCAAGACGTTTTATATCTTTCACTGCCATACGCTGAAATACATGGGGCCCAATGAAGCCACAATCTAGAATAGTTGTCCTGTAGACTAGAAGCTTTTTGAGTCTTGGGGATTGTGTCTTTGCCTTTTATCTCTAACTTTCGACAGAAACTGTGTTCAATAAGTGTTTCATGAGACAATAAATGAACAAATGAAAATGTAAACCCAGGCAGGCAGATTGTTTTTAAGGACCTTGGAATTGAAATGGTTTATTGAGCTCACAGAATCCATTAAACTGGACCATCTCCAGGCAATATCCCAAGACTCACAATAGCACAAATTTTGACTAGTCTCAGGTTGCCCTCCAAGAAGCCAGAGTAATAATTAATGGGATTATTGATGTTCTATAGTCATTTACCATAAGAGTACATTTTTTCCACTGATGGAAGATGAAATCAAAAGCAATTACAGAATTTGGCAGGTTATTAGAGAAAGAAGCACTACTCATTAAGAACAGAGCACTTTTCGTACTAAGAGGAACTTAATTAAAGTGTTTGTATCTTTGGAGACCGTCTCCAAAAAGAGCAGCTTGAACCATTAACGCACACCAATGATTTATAGACACAGTCCTAAAAATAATTTTAATTTCAAGCCTGAGTTCATTATTGTGTCTGTGTATTATTATAAAAGTAGAATTTCAGTCTGCTTGCAAGCTGAGAAGAATAAAACTTTGCACAGCAGTTTTATTTCCATATAGAGCGACCGGTAGCTGCAAATTGCTGTCCATATGCTGCTTTGATCCTAAATTGCTTTTTTCTAGACAACATATGTCAGTTTTCCATTCACATGATCAAAGTAGAACAAACTTTCTTACCTGGGGAAGTTAGGATGAGCTTAGTTCTTTCTGCAAATATCTTGAGCCAGGCTGGGTATCACACTGGTTAGAGCCTCTACAAAAATGTCAGCCTCGGGGCTGACCAGCAGGTAGAAACTGTGTCCCGGCAATTCGATCTTCTGGGTTCCCTTGGGCATCCTTGAATATAGGCCTCATGGCATCTGACATTTTATAAGTTTTCCTCAGATTTGTTGACAAAAATGTCTGTTTTCCAAAGGAGCCAGTAATGACTGAAATGCTGATAGAAAACAGAAACAATGAAAGCACAAGTGAAAAGGAGAGATTGGTAGTAACTAGGCAACCAGCTACTTATCTAAATTACCAGGAAAAGTGTTTAGTCAGTGAAGATGTTTGATTTCCAGGTGTTCAAGTGTGTGAAACCGCTCAGAGATGGCATCAAAGGAAAAGCCCTTCTGTTCTCACAAACACCAGGCCTGCTCTGTTAGCAAGTTGAGATTGTATTTCTGAAGGAGGAAACTCTTCAGTAGCGAGAAATACAAATATGCCAACAGAAATATACTTGAGAAGTGTGAAAAAATGTTCTCCATTTTAAATCGGCTACTTTTGCCATTTGACAACGTGATTCTTTCTCTACCACACGATGTAAAAATGAGGAAAAAATGCGTAACAACACTTTTTTTCCTGGAATAAGAGAAGAAAATTATAGAGGCTCAACTTCTGTGACATACTAGGTTCCTATTTAAACCATAATTTGAAAAAAAAAACAATCCAGTTCACTGATCTGTTGAATAAAAGAATCCCCTTGGAAGCTATTCTGTGGTCTTCGGAAATGCATGTGCAGCCCTACCTCTGTGGTTCCCTAGCTTTGGACAAGACATTTTCCATCTCCGGGTTTCCATGTCTCCATTGGTTGTATGTGCCCTGGAGTATGTATGTCTAATGGGCCCTTCCTGTTCCAGCAGCTTATGAACTTGTGATTAAGAGCAGGAAAGGGTCTGCCATGGTTGCTCAAGTGAGAACAGAGTTGAGAGTAATGGAGAAGGTTTTCTGCAGGTTCCTTCTGCCCTTGTGACATCATGAGATCCCAGCAGGCACATTAGCAGGTGACTGTCAGACTAGAGGACATGACAGATTATCAGGTAAGAGACACTGTTGTCTTTCCTATCTGTGTCCCGGCAGGAAATGGTAATATTGTTTGAGCCATACAGGATTCCTTTCAGAGCCTCTGCTGCTTTTAGTTGTTACCAGTGGACACTGGTCTTCTGGAGAGTTGCCCAGACAGCTTACAATGTATATACACTGTCCTGTCTAGGGTTCAGGTAAGGGAGCATTGGTCCCAAGGGATTCTCATTTGGGGGTCTCCATCTGGAAATCAAGGGAGTGAAATCAGAGGCACTTGAAAAAGTTGAACGTGGACATAAGAACAGTGAAAAGACAAGAAAGGGGTATAGTCAACATACGAGCCCAAGCCAGAGACACACATAGTTCCATGAGCTTGGCATTGCCAGTGACTAGTCAGAAAGGACTCTAAAAGGGGGCGTCTGTCAGGACAGGGGAGTCAGTGGCAACCCTCACTCTTCAGAGGCAAGGGAAGGAGAGGAAGATTTACTTTCGGACCAATGACATACCTTCTCCGTAAGACCCATCTCAGTGTTATATTTTTTATTAGGTTCCTGGTATAAAGATATATCCGATCCCAGAAGACTTCCACAAGACTTCTATGTAATAATAATTCTATATTATCTTGGGGAATACTTTCATATTTTTCCTTTAGGTTTTGCTCCAAACACACCTACCCTTGAGCTCTTTTCCATTCCTGAATTATAGATTTTTCACCAAATATCGTGAGTGTGGGAGCTATAGGGCTATCAGAAGAATTGGCAGAAATATTATTACTGTCTAATAACAAATGAAATAATAACCTCAACACATTATGCAGAAGTATGTACATTTTATAGATCGTTAGTTTGTAGAAAGTTCCCAAATCTTGGTGAAACTGAACAATTATTATAGTTATTGCTTCAGAGGCTCTGATGTTACTGTACTCTGCTGTGAATGAAGAAAAAACTTGGAAGAAAAATAGTCTTTGGTTTATGAGCCTCAACTTTTATCTTATTCACAATTCTTACCTTCTTAAAAATAAAGCAGCGCTTTACTGTTGTTTGAAGGACAGTGTAAGGTGTGACTCTGAATGAGTCCCAGAGCTGCTGTGGTAGCTGAGATGGCTCAGGGAAGTAGCTCAGTTGTACTGGAAAATCACCCTGTGATGTGCTGACCCTGTGCTTGAACTTCATGTGTGGAACCTCCTTCAGTCCCCAGCAACCCTATGAGAAAGATTTAGTAGTGTTCCTGGATCATGCCGTCAGTTAAGTGGCTGAGCAGGAATTCAAACCCAGGTTTATATCACTCCAAAGGCTATCCATCCATTCATTCATGCCAGAGGCCGGCTTCAGCAGGTCCAGGGGTCCCTGAGGGATGGACGGTGTCGGTGAGAGAGGGAGTGAGAGAGCCCCGAGATTCTTTCTGATCACCAGGCAGGATCTCTGTCCTGTCGGGTTTGGTGTCTTTATTTATAGGTCAAATGATAACATGACATCAGAAAAAAGAATTTTTACAATGGATACTCTTTGTGTTAAGATGCTTCGGAAAGTGTACAGAAGCAGGTTTTACAGAAGTATTCTTGCAGAGCTACCCCAATCATAGTGAGGTTAAGTAAATCTTACAACTAAGGAAATAACAGGATGTTCTTAGTGAAAAACAGGATGACATACATATTTGTTCTAAGTTAATAACACTAGGATTAGGACATAGGTTAAGTTGCATATCGATAGGCTAGGAGTCATTCCGTCTGGCTCACAAGAGGACGAATGTTTTTGAGCTGGTTAGTAAGTTGTTTGACTTGATGCTGAATGTGTAAAACCATGGAGGCCCTAAATGTGTTGGCCTTTGTATTTGGGTTATGTTTTAGCTACTCTTATCTATCCTCATCCCAGCCGCCAGTGTAAGGGAGGGTGTTTGCGGAAAGGAGGCTTAGGGAAGGGACTGCCATCCATCACCAGTTAGAAGAGGTGTCAGTATGAACTTAAGTTCTGCCCTTCTCTGTTCCTTAACTCTAAATTTAGGCTCTTTGTCTCGGGGCCAGGATCAATGGTAACTCTTGTGTTCTTAAACCCCTTTATTATCTAAGTCTTGGATCTGCAAGGCCCATAGGAAGAGCCTTTTGACAATCATCCACAGAGCTTTCATCTAAAATCTCTTCTGAAAGGGCAGGAATATGCTTTTCCATATGAGGTATCTGGGTACAGAATATCGGAATATTGTGAGGCCTGGTCAATACCCGCAGGCTTATCTCCAACTTGAGCCAGTAGTAGCAGAAGGAGACACCAGTTTTCGTTTCTCATGGCAGGAGCTGTGCAGACACTGCCATTTCCTCGCTGTGACCGTCATCCAGCGAGGCCGGCACGGCTCCGAGCACATTCATTCATTCAAAGTCAGCCCACCATTTTGCACTTTGGATACGGCTCCCTTCCCAGGAAGCTTCTCATAGATAGAGAAGCAGAAAATGAGGACACTTACGAACCAGCAGCCTGGGCCTCAGAGAGGTAAATAGACGATAAAGTGACCTAATGGAAAGAAACATCCTTGGGCTCCTAGCTGAGACCTTGCTGAGGACACTGGTGCAGGAGGCAGGTGCTGTATAGACAGTAGCCAGGTCGCTGTGGGAGGCAGAAAGGAGCGTGTCTGTGTTTGCAGGGGTGTGGGAGGTGGGGGAGGGCTTGTGTTCGGTGGCGGTGGAGCATTTCCATGCAGTGGATCCAGCAGGTGCGGAAATACAGCCCAGCACCTGCCTCATTAACTCCTTGGACTTAATGAGGGACTTTTCCTCGGAGTCGTTGGCAAATCCCTCTCTTCTTTCCTGGCTTCACATCTTTCCTCACTACACCTTGTTTGTGGACCACATTTTCTCTTGAGGAAATACACAGAATGCATTTTAGAGGCTGGTCTGGCTTCTGTCGGTACCAGTGTATATCGTACATTCCTCCTTAAGACCTGTTTTGATCTGGCATTCTAAAAATGCTGTTTCCTTTTTTCTTGGTAATGGCCGGTATGAGTTGTGTTATAAAAATGTCTTCATTTTAGGATGGTGTCAGGAGACGTGGTTGAATACTGGGCTGATCACGGCGCACATCTGGGGGCTGATGCAGTAAGAGGAGGAGGTGCTCTGCACACACAGCTAAGAACCATGGACTTCGGAGAAAGGGACCCACAGTGTTTACCCCAAATCATCCTGCAAAATAGGGCGAGTAACCTGCTTTATCAGCAGATTTCTCCCATTACTGTGCATTTGTTACCATACAATGATATTAGTGTAAAGAAGCCCTTTTCGTGTTAATAGACTATTGTCCTTCACCGGTTCAAATTAGAGAGTGGGAGGTGGGGGGTAGTTCTTAAAGTTCTCTTCTTCTGTGAGTTATGAATTACCTGCTTCCTTTCGCTGTCTCTCTCTCTGTCTCTGTCTCTGTCTCTGTTTGCCTCTGTCTCTCATCCTTCCAATGCAGCTTGGGTAATTTTTCATGGCCTATCTTTATGTTAACTAATTCTTGCTTTATATCTCTAAAATCCACTTATGAGCCTTTCAGGGAATTCTTCATTTCTGTTACTGTGTTTTTTATTTCTTGCATTTCCTTTGATTCTTTCCATCTCTCTAATGAAATTATCTGTCTGATCTTGCATAGTGTTTATATTTCCTATTAGACTAGATCCTTTAAAGTGTTACTCATAATTATTTTAAGTTCCCTGATGGTGACAACGTCTCTGTCATGTCTCAGTCTGGTTCTGGTGACTGCTCTGTGTCCTCAGACTGTGTTTCCTCTCGACTTGCCGTATGCCTCTGAGTGTTTGGCTGGAAGCCGGCCATGTTAGAGTAGATACTGAGGGAAATATACTTTGTGGTTGAAAACGAGCACACATTTCCTGCTCAGCCTTTAGTATGGAAGTCTGCATTAACTAGTCAGTAGTTAGATTGTATTTGGAGTTGGTTGTTGCTAAGTTATCAGGGTTGAAATGTGCTGTCGTCAGAGTTCAGACACTTAAAAATTCTCCAGCTGTACTTTGTCTCTCCACTTGTCTTTGAGTCTTCTCTTTGTTCTGTTCCCCGAGAAATTCTGTCTCTTGAAGTTCTACTGTTACATTTACTCAAAGTTTGCTACCTCGGAGGTGAAAGATCACAAAGGGAGACGTTGTCTGGTATTCTTAGTAAGTCTCATTTGTTAAGCAGATTCAATGAAGCTGGGTCTTACTGCCATAGTCTTCCCATGTATTCCTGTCTCTTCTCCAGAGATGGAACATTTTCAATCCTTGTCTCTCTCCTCCAAGGACAGTAGGTGCCCACTTATCTCAGGCCGTGGGTTTGATACCCATCCTCTTGAGGATTATGCTGTTACTTTGGGATGTAGGGGAGAGGTTCTGGGCAAAGTTTCAGTGGTCAACTCCTGTGCCTTCCCTCAACTGCAACGGAATCCCCCAGCACCCTCCCCTGCGAATGAAGTCACTTTTTGTCTGCAGTGGTGGTGGGGTGGACAAGGTCTGGGTGGATTTCAGCAGAAGTTGTCTCCCATGGGAGGGGCAAGATGGCAGAGAAGTAGGGAGCTCCGTACCTGCACTCATGCCCAGGCATCACACGGAAAAGACCTGAAGCCATAGGAAACCGTACCACACCCAAGAGATTGGGAAAGGACGCAGATTCCACTGAGAAAGACTTCTAACGACTACCTCAAGAAACAAGCCATAGTACACAAGGTGGAGAGTCCCAAATATCATTACGAATAGGAAAATAAAATAACCAAGGTCCCAACAAGAGAGACCAAGAGACACCATTCAAAACCACTCTCTGAAAGGATAGGCCCTGGACAGTCAAAGAGTCTTCTTGGATATAGCAGCACTCATAGATACAGAGAGCATTAACAGGTCTTTAAAACCAACAAGAGCCGGAAAGCTAACTAAAATGATGAAATGAAAGATCTCTCCTCCAAAGAAACTCCAAGAAGAAATGACAGCTAATGAACTGCTCAAAACAGATATCAGCAGCATAATTGAACAAGATTTTAGAATAATAATGGTAAAATTAATAGCTGGGCTTGAAAAAAACATAGGGGACATCAAAGAAACTATGGCTACAGACAAAATGGAAAATAAAAATAAGCATGAAGAATTTAAAAATGCAATAAATGAGATACATAATAAATTAGAGGCCTCCAATACACGGATTGAAGAGGCAGAAAGGAGAATAAGTGATTTAGAAGACACCATTATAGAAAAACAAGAAGAGGAAAAAAAAGAGACAAACTGATCCAGAAACATGAGAGAAGAGTTTGAGAGCTCAGCGACACGGTCAAACGCAACAATATCCATATCATAGGAATCCCAGAAGAGGAACAGAGGGGGAAAGGTGCTGAAGGAGTCCTGGAACAAACTATAGCAGAGAACTTCCCCGACTTGGGGAAGGAAGTAAACGTTGAAATACAAGAGGCTCAGAGGACCCCCCTCAGACGTAATCTGAATCAACCTTCTGCAAGGCATATCATAGTAAAAATGGCAAAATATAAGGACAAAGAGACAATTTTGAAAGCAGCTAGGGAGAAAAGGGCCCTAACATACAAAGGGAAACCTATCAGAGTGGTGACAGTCCTATCTACTGAAACGTGGCAGGCCAGAAAGGAATGGCAGGAGATCTTCAATGTGATGAACAGAAAATATATGCAGCCAAGAATCCTCTACCCAGCAAGCCTGCCATTCAAAATAGAAGGAGAGATAAAAACCTTTCCAAATAAACAGAAATTGAAAGAATTTGTCACCACTAAGCCAGCCCTACAAGAAATCCTGAGGGGGACGCTCTGAAGGAAAGGTTGCAAGAAACAAAGATACCAGAGACACCACCACAAACATGAACCCCACAAAGGATACAAAGACTCTAAACCCACATATCTCAATAATAACACTGAATGTAAATGGGCTGAATGCTCCAATCAAAAGACATAGGGTAGTAGAATGGATTAAAAAAAACAAAATCCATCTATATGCTGTCTACAAGAAACTCATTTGAGACCTGAAGATACCTTCAGATTAAAAGTAAGGGGATGGAGAAATATATATCATGCTACTGGAAATCAAAAGAAAGCGGGAGTAGCTATACTTATATCAGACAAACTGGACTTTAAATTAAAGACAATAACAAGAGATGAAGAAGGGCACTACATAATAATTACAGGGTCCATCCATCAGGAAGAACTAACTATCATAAATGTCTATGCACCGAATATGGGAGCTCCTAAATATATAAAACAATTAATCACAAAGAGAAACAGGCTCATAGATAAGGATGTGCTAATAGCAGGGGACTTCAATACTCCACTTACAGAAATGGATAGGTCAGCCAGACAGAAAAATCACTAAAGAAATAATGGACTTGAATGACACTTTGGACCAAATGGATCTGACAGATATACTTAGAACTCTACATCCTGAGGCCAAGGAATTCACTTTCTTCTCAAGTGCACATGGCACATTCTCCAAGATAGATCACATACTGGGACATAAATCAACGCTCAATAAATATAAAAGAATTGAGATCATACCATGCACACTCTCAGATCATAATGCTTTGAAACTTGAAATCAATCACAGGAAGAAGCCTGGAAAACCCCCAAAAACATGGAGGTTAAAGACCACCCTACTAAAGAATGAATGGGCCAATCAGGCAATTAGGGATGAAATTAAAAAATTTATATGGAAACAAACAAAAATGAAAACAATCCAAAATCTACGGGATGCGGCAAAGGCAGTCCTAAGAGGAAAGTACATTGCTCTCCAGGCCTATTTCAAGAAACTAGAAAAAGCGCAAGTCCAAAATCTAACAGCTCGCCTAAAGGAACTAGAGGCAGAGCAACAAGAACGCCCTAAACCCAGTAGAAGAAGAGAAATAGTAAAAATCAGAGCAGAAATAAACAACATAGAGACCAAAGAAACAATTGAACAGATCAATGAAACCAAGAGTTGGTTTTTTGAAAAAAACAAACAAAATTGACAAACCTCTAGCCAGGCTTCTCAAAAAGAAAAGAGAGAGCACCCAAATAGACAAAATCATGAATGAAAATGGAATTATTACAACCAACCCCTCAGAAATACAGGCAATTATCAGGGAATACTATGAAAAATTACATGCCAACAAATTGGACAACTTAGAAGAAATGGACAAATTCCTAAACGCACATCCACTACCAAAATTCACACGGGAAGTGGTAGGAAATCTGAACAGACCCATGACTAGTGATGAAATCGAATCAGTGATCAAAAATCTCCCAACAAATAAGAGCCCAGGACCAGATGGCTTCCCCAGGGAATTCTACCAGACGTTTAAAACAGAATCAATACCCATTCTTCTCAAGCTATTCCAAAAAATAGAAAGTGAAGGAAAACTCCCAGACTCATTTTATGAAGCCAGCATCACTCTGATTCCCAAGCCAGACAGAGACCCAGCAAAAAAAGAGAACTACAGGCCAATATCCTTGATGAATACAGATGCAAAAATTCTCAACAAGATACTTGCAAATCGAATTCAACAGCACATAAAAAGAATTATCCACCAAGATCAAGTGGGATTCATTCCTGGGTTACAGGGCTGGTTCAACATTCGCAAATCAATCAATGTGATACATCACATCAACAAAAGAAAAGATAAAAACCATATGATCCTGTCGATAGATGCAGAAAAAGCATTTGACAAAATACAGCATCCCTTCATTTTTTTTTTTTTTTTTACAAATAGTTTATTGTAAAATTAGTTTCCACATAACACCCAGTGTTATGTAGGGATGCTGAGCATCGTTTCATATGTTTGTTGGCCATCTGGATGTCCTCTTTGGAGAAGTGTCTGTTCATATCTTCTGCCCATTTCTTTACTGGGTTGTTTGTTTTTTGGGTGTGGAGTTTGGTGAGTTCCTTATAGATTCTGGATATCAACCCTTTATCTGATATGTCATTTGCAACTATCTTTTCCCATTCCGTTGGTTGCCTATTAGTTTTGTGGGTTGTTTCCTTTGCCGTGCAGAAGCTTTTAATCTTGATGAGGTCCCAATCGTTTATTTTTGCTCTTGATTCCTTTGCTTTGGGGGATGTGTCAAGTAAGAGGTTGCTGCGGTGGAGGTCAAAGAGGTTGTTTCCTGCTTTCTCCTCTAGGGTTTTGATGGTTTCCTGTCTCACATTCAGGTCCTTTATCCATTTTGAGTTTATTTTTGTGTATGGTGTGAGAAATTGATCTAGTTTCATTCTTCTGCATGTTGCTGTCCAGTTCTCCCAACACCATCTGTTAAAAAGGCTGTCTTTTTTCCATTGGATATTCTTTCCTGCTTTGTCAAATATCAGTTGGCTGTATACTTTTGGGTCCACTTCTGAGTTCTCAATTCTGTTCCATTGGTCTATGTGTCTGTTTTTGTGCCAATACCATACTGTCTTGATGATGACAGCTTTGTAGTAGAGGCTAAAGTCTGGGATGGTGATCCCTCCCGTTTTGGTTTTATTTTTCAGGATTACTTTGGCTATTCAGGGTCTTTTGTGATTCCATACAAATTTTAGGATAGTTTGCTCTAACTTTGAGAAATATGCTGGGGCAATTTTGATTGGTATTGCGTTGAATGTGTAGATAGCTTTGGGTAGTAATGACATCTTAATTATATTTATTCTTCCTATCCATGAGCATGGGATGTTTTTCCATTTATTTGTGTCTTCAATTTCCTTCATAAATTTTCTGTAGTTTTCATCATACAGATCTCTTGTATCCTTGGTTAGGTTTATTCCTAGGTATTTTATGTTTTTTCTGTGCAATTGTGAATGGGATCAGCTTCTTGATTTCTCTTTCTGTTGCTTCATTGTTGGTGTATAAAAACGCAACCAATTTCTGTACATTGATTTTGTACCCTGCAACTTGGCTAAATTCTTGGATCAGTTCCAGTAGGCTTCTGGTGGAGTCTGTTGGGTTTTCTATGTGGAGTATCATGTCATCTGCAAAAAGTGATAGTTTGACTTCCTCTTTGCCAATTCTGATACCCTTTATTTCCTTTTGGTGTCTGATGGCTGATGCTAGGACTCCCAGCACTATGTGAAACAGCAGTGGTGAGAGTGGGCATCCCTGTCATGTTCCTGATCTCAGGGGGAAAGCTCTCAGTGTTTCCTCATTGAGGATGATGTTAGCTGAAGGCTTGTCATAGATGGCTTTGATGATGTTTAAGTAGGTTCCTTCTATCCCAACGTTCTCTAGAGTCTTTATTAAGAAGGGATGCTTCCTCATCAGGGAAATACAAATCAAAACCACACTGAGATACCACCTCACGCCAGTCAGAGTGGCTAAAACGAGCAAATCAGAGAACACAAGATACTGGCAAGGATGTGGAGACACGGGCACCCTCCTGCACTGTTGGTGGGAATGTAAACTGGTGCAGCCCCTCTGGAAAACAGTGTGGAGGTTCCTCAGGAAACTAACAATAGAACTCCCCTATGACCCAGCGATAGCACTGCTAGGAATTTACCCAAGAGATACAGAAATGCTGAGGCATAGGGGCACATGTACCCCAATGTTCATAGCAGCACTCTCAACAATAGCCAAAACATGGAAAGAGCCTCAGTGTCCATCAACAGAGGAATGGATCAAGAAGATGTGGTTTATCTATACCATGGAATACTACACGGCAATGAGAAAGAATGAAATCTGGCCTGTGCAGCAACATGGATGGACCTTGAGGGTGTTATGCTGAGCGAAATAAGTCAGGCAGAGAAGGACAAATATCATATGCTGGCACGTATAGGAGGATTAGGAGGAACTTGACGGAGGAACAAGGGGGAGAAGAAGGGGGGAAATGGTGGCGGAAAGGGAGAGAGGCAAACCATGAGAGACTCTTGAATGCTGACAAAAACTGAGAACTGATGGATGTAGGGGGGAAGGGGGATTGGCATGGAGGAGGGCACTCATGGGGATGAGCACTGGGTGTTATGTGGAAACTAATTTGACAATAAACTATTAAAAAAAAAAGTTGTCTCCCTCCTGCAGCACCAAGGGGGAGGCTTTGTCTGGATATTCCCTGATCTTCCCTGCAAGAATTTTATGGGCGCCCTTGTGAAGAAGCTTAAAAAGTAGTAGAAAATCCCATGTTTATGATCACAATGGTTCACACTCTCCCACTAGTCTATACTCAGGTCTTATTATTTCATTAAAAGTTTCCAGTTTAGGGGCGCCCGGGTGGCTTAGTCGGTTAAGCGTCCGACTTTCGCTCAGGTCACGATCTCGCGGTTCGTGGGTTCGAGCCCCGCGTCGGGCTCTGTGCTGACTGCCAGCTCAGAGCCTGGAGCCTGTTTCAGTCTGTGACTCCCTCTCTCTCTGACCCTCCCCTGCTCACGCTGTCTCTCTCTCTCTCCTAGAAATAAACAAAAACATTAAAAAAAAAAAGTTTCCAGTTTAATCTTGTGAGTAAGTGAATATGTTTGACACCATATGTCCAAGGTGAGAAATGTTTCTATCCCGTGTCTCCCTGAAAGGGCCCGCCGGCCTCCAGCTTTCTGTGTAAGTCACTGACCCTGCAACCTCAGTTCTCTGATGGATTCAAACAAAGTATTAAACTTCAGTTTGTTCCGATTTTTTTAAATGTTTATTTATTCTGAGGGTGGGGCAGAGGGCCAGAAAGAGGGAGAGAGAATCCCAAGCAGACTCTGCACTGGCAGCAACAGAGCCCAATGTGGTGCTCGATCTTATCAACTGTGAGATCATGACCTGAGCCAAAATCCAGAGTCAAAATGAACCGTCCAAGCCCCCCTGTTCTGCTTTCTGAGTGTGATTGTAAGATAGAAGCTCTGACATTTCCAGCTCTCTACATCTCTGAGCACACATGGGTCCTCTTTCTTCCTTTTTTTTTTTTTTTGTTTCTTTAATGTAAATTATTATTTATATTAAAATTCTTCTATCAAAAGAAGAGAAGTAAATTTCAGTTGAGTTCTGCCCAGTTACCATTATATATCTCTTTCCAATTTTTTAACTGAATTTCTTTTATTATTATTGAGCCTTGACACTTCTCTCTATATTCTGGACATCAGTCTTTATATGTATTTTGAGAATATTTTCCTTTAAACTGTGGCTTTTATTCCCATTTTATTAAAATGTTCTATTTTCTTTCCATTTTCAGTCTTGAATAGGACAGAAATGCTAATTTTGAGGAAGTGCAATTTATTAAATATTTCTTTTATGATTCTTGCTTTTTGTGTCCTATATGAGAAATCTTTTCCACATCCAAGGTCACAAAGATTTTCTCCTATATTTTCATCAAGAAGTGTTATTGTTATAGTTTTTACAGTTAGGCCCAGAATCCAGTTTTTTAATGTGTATTGATTTACTTTGAGAGACAGAGAGAGCATCAGCAGGGGAGGGGCAGAGAGAGAGGGAGAGAGACAGAGACAGACAGAGCAGATCCCAAGCTGGCTCCGCACTCAGCACAGAGCCAGACACAGGGATTAGAGAGGTTTTTAACCTTGTTTTTGTTGGTATTTTGTAAATTTCTGTTGCCAAAAGTGAACTGCCACGATATAAATTACAATTGATTTTCCATCTCACATTCTATTGTATTTTGTATAGTCCTCCATTAGGTGTGTGTGCCATCATTTATTCATCCGCTGTCCCTGTGTTTGGATATATATGCATTTCCAACATTTGGCAGTTACACAATGAATAATTTCATCCATTTGTATTTTCACATTTTTGAAAGTTGTTCCCTTAGAGGAATTTCTAAAAAGTGTTTTTACTTGAAAGGTAAATGCATATAAACTTTTGTTACATATTTCCAAATCTCTCCATAGAATGGTTGTATTTTGCATCCATGTATGATTGCCTGTTTTCTCCCACTGCTTCCCCAACAGAATGTATCGTCAGACTTTAAAATTTTGCCAATCTCATGAGTGAGAAATGGCATCTCACTGTAGTTTTTATGGGTGCCCAGAA
The DNA here is from genome assembly GCA_017311185.1 of Proteles cristata cristata. Classification (NCBI taxonomy): domain Eukaryota; kingdom Metazoa; phylum Chordata; class Mammalia; order Carnivora; family Hyaenidae; genus Proteles; species Proteles cristata. The sequence continues at coordinate 371,743 of JAESUZ010003653.1, read as the reverse complement.
AGTTGAGGGAGACAGGCTTCATTGAGTGCTGGTTTGGGGATGACGAGATTGCCTTATTTCTTTCACACACCCTGTGTCCTTCCCAGGTGTGCATACAGTACATAGGGAAAGATCACTTGCATGTTCAGTATAAAACTTTTCACCTTCCGGCTTCAGGACGGAGTGATGTGAAGTAGTGCAGTAATTTCCAATAACTGTATCCAATTCTGAGATTCCTAATGATATTGTTTGGATACCACAATAATTCCAAAGGCATAAACAGTAGAACACATTTAAAAACTTAATTTGGCCCTCTCAATACAGATGCAATGTCAGAAAATGCTAGTTTCAATTTCATATCATTCACTTGTTTGGGAAAACACCAGACAGACTAGCATGTAGACTAGGTCATGGCTTGAACCCTGCCTATACCATGTGGCCTCTCTTGTGAACACGTCAATACCTAGATCTTCTAAAAGTAATTTTTGTAGGGAATAACAACATTAATAGTACTATTTTTTTTGCATTTGTTATCTTTTAGGTGCCGCACCTTATATATATTATTTGATTTTCTCATCTCAAAGGTTCCCATATTCACTGGTGTACAGATGAGGAAAATGCACCAAGCATATGTGGACATGTATCCAGAGTCACAAAGTTGGTACCTGTGGGAGCCTGGGTGAGTACTGGGGTCTCAGTGAAAAAATTCTGTGGAAAAGGCAAAATATACTGATGACAGTATAGGTCTTCCATTATTAGAGCACTGTAGGGCCAACACCATTTTCACTGTGGTGCATTTACTTATAATTTTACCCGTACAGCATATACATATACAGATACACATAGAATTATATGATTATATACAAAAAACTAATTTATACACACATATAACTTTAAATTATATGTACACATAGACATATTTCATATAAATGGTCATTTACATATAGACTTGTGTATATAATTTATCTTTACTATGATCTTATGAATATTTTTATAACTGAAATTTCTAAATAATTAAGTTTACACTTTGGCATCTTAAAGAGTGCATTTTTCTTAATAAATTTTATAGGAAATCATTCTTACCATTTTGAAAACCAGCACAGAAATAAAAATTATTCATCAGTGATGGATAATTTATCATCTCACAACTTTTAATTTACCTTGATTTTATTACTATGTCATTCACATAACTGAGAGCTAACCATGTATGCAATTCTTTGCTCTTTCATTTTTCTCAATATTTCCATGTTCCTATTTTCAACCTTATTCCTGAAGTCACCATTTTGGGTAGACACGTAGTGTTTCATACTTTGAGTGCAACATTACTGGGCTTCACCGTTTTCCCACCACGGACACCCCGGGAGGGTAATGTGGAGCTACTACAGCTTCAACCTCATGTGGTTTTGTGTTACTCACAAGTAATGTTCTACTTTGAGATCCCAACTTCTCAGACTGAAGTGCTCAGGGATCCTGCATGAACCTTGTGAAATGAGATTGTCATTCAGCAGGCCCGGCTGAGGGTTGATTTTCTGCGCTTGTAACAAGCTCGTAGGTGCAGTGGAGGAGGCTGGCCCATGAACCAAATGTTGGATACCAAAACTTAGAGTACCCGTCTAAAAATTTCATTCTCAAATATGCAGTAAAAGCCCATATAATCACGGCAGTGCCCCGGTACATTGAGCATGAGGCACGCTCCAAGCGCCGTGAGAACTGTGTATGTATTATTGACGTTACTCCTTCAGGGTAATATGTTTCCATTTTAAAATAAGGAAAATGAATCAGAGATATGTTATCCAACTTATCCAGACTAGGTTCATATATGGAGAGGGCGGATATGTCATGAAGGGACATTGAAGAAACACTAAGAAATAGGGAAACATATAATAATGATAAATGTCCCCTCAGTGTACATTCTACAGTGGTGACTGATTAACGTTTTCGGTAGAGGGCCGAATGGTAACACGGCGGGGTTTGTGGGTCTCTGTTGCAACAATTCAATCTGCAACGTATTGCAAAAGCCGCTATAGACAATTTGCGAACGTGTGGACAAAGTTGTGTTTCAGTAAAACTTTATTGCAAAACTGGGGGCTACTGGGTATGAACATGGTTTGCTGACTTCCTGTTCCATGGCAACCATTATGCTTAATTGTAGCGTTTTATTTTGTGTTTTTATGGGAGATACAGTGTAGTAATATTATTACACGGAAAATTAAAAATATTTATCAGTTTAAAGTGTGTCTTATAGGGGCACCTGGATGGCCCAGTGGGTTAAGGGTCTGATCTTTGGTTTGAGCTCAGGTCATGATCTAACAGTTCGTGGGTTCCAGCCCCACATCAGGCTCTGTGCTGACAGTATGGAGTCTGCTCTGGATTCTCTCTCTCTCTGCCCCTCCCCCATTCGTGCATGCTCTCTCTCTCTCTGTGTCTCTCAAATAAATTTTTTTAAATGCTAATGTTTATTTATTTTTGAGAGAGAGAGAGAGAAAGATCAAAAGGGGGAAGAACAGAGAGAGAGGGAGACACAGAACCTGAAGCAGCTCCAGGCTCTGAGCTGTCAGCACAGAGCCTGATGTGGGGCTCAAACTCACGAACTGCAAGGTCATGATCTGAGCTGAAGTCAGATGCTTAATGGACTGAGCCACTCAGATGCCCCTCATAATAAGTAAATTAAAAAATAAGGTGTATCTTATATATACAGTTATATTCTATATTGTTATATAGTCATCATTATATGTATAAAATGATATATAAACATCATTAAATATATAAAATCAATATAATATTGACTATGATGTATACATAATAAAAGCTTTTTGTTAAAGTGTACAAAATGTCTAAATGTACCAAGAGAATTAAAACATCTTTCCAGGGACATCCACTGTTGAAACTTTGAAGAATTCCTTTGCATTTGTTTTTTTTTTCTTTTTTAATTTGAGAGCTTACAATATAAACCAGTTCTGTGATATTTTCCTGGCGAATACGTGGCAAATATATTCAAGTTCACTAACAATTGATCAAAAATCATGTTTTAATGGCTCCATAATATTTTGTCTCTTCAAAACCTCATTAATATTGTGCTCCTGTCCCTGGGTTTCACCACTAGTGTTTCCTGGTGGTTGTGTATTGAAAAGTCAGGGTGGCCCCATCTCCTGAGATCAGTCCCCATGAGGTGACTTCAGTCAAATTCTGCACTGCTGTTTTGGGAATTCAATGATATATGCTTGTAAAGCATTTAGTCCAGATACCGTGAAAACCTTAATTCCTCTTTCATTCATTTCTTTCCAGAAACGATTCACATTCTCTGACTCTATATTCCCCTCAAGAGTCTTCTTACCATTGTTTCTGTAGATGTGTTAGGGGACACCCAGCCCTCAGGGTCCTCCCCCTGCTGGGGACCCACCCCTGTCGCGAATCACGATGGACAGGAAGTGGGACACAAGATCCGGAGTTTGCCGCTGGTCAGGGCTGGCACGGCTGAGGGAGGAATTCGTTCTGTTTCCATAGCACCTCTGCACGTGATGGAACCGCCTGGTCCATGGAATAAGAAACAGAATGAATGTGTTGTCATCGTCTCAGGAAGCAGGAGTAAAGTGCAGGCAGGCCGGTTACGTGGTCAGATATCCATGTGTATCAAAGGTACCAAACTTTTGCTAAATGAAGGTTTTTTTCTCCTCATTGACAGTAGACTCTAAAGATATAGGAGAGGAGCTGGATTTTTTTTTTTAAGAGAGAGAGAGAAACAGAGACAGCTCAAGTAGGACAGGGAGAAGGGGAGAGGGAGAGAGACAGAGACAGAATATTAAGCAGGCTCCAGGCCCAGCCTAGAACCCCATGCAGGACTCGATCTCACAACCATGAAATCATTAACTGAGCCCAAATCAAGAGTCTGACCCTCAACTGACTGAGCCACCCTGAGAGACAGCAGTTTTATAGTTTTACACATAACACTGTGTTTCGTGATTTTTGGGAAACTCAAAAGCATCTAGTTACTAATCACAGAATTCTGCTCCCAGTATTTATCTTTTTTGTTTTGTTGATGTATGAGGGACATTGCTTTTCCTTTCTTTACAGGTGTAGGGAGTGTGCATTGTCTTTCTTTTTACCAATCTGATTCTTTTTCTTTGTAGAACCATGGAAATCTAAGTCTTGGAGGTACATCCGCCATGTTGGAGGCACGTGAAGTGCTCAGAGGTCTGTTCCAATGGAACAGCGCTGGTTTGGTCCCAGTATCGATCCCTGGATGTGGGTGAGGCGCTGCTTCTCTCTCTGGGACACACGATTTACACCTTGGTCTACCCTACACCCCAAATTGCTAGTGGCTTACTTTAGGGGTTAACTGTCACTAGATTCCTTAAGGATGGTGTCACACACTAATAAAAGACATAAAGTTATGTCTGACAGATCATTCCACCTGTGAAGAACTGTAATGCCTATAAAAAAATCTGAAGTAATAATAACAGTAAATATTTATGTAAAATGTATGCTCCTTTCCTGTCTTCATTCTAAGTCATTTAGACACTAGAAATCTCTGTTGCTAGTATCAGAGATACACACTAATGGATTTTACTCTGACAGCTGAATTTAGTGAGAAACAGTGTCAAACTGCTTTAATTTGGACCAACGTTGCTGACATCACGTGGGGCTCACGGTGTGAGCAGAGCCTACAATGTCTTCCTGCAAAGTTCAGGAAATACCGCAGGGGGAGAGACTGAGGCCGGGCCCCGGCGGCGCAGCCTCTGTGGTTGCCCACGTGGGGAAGGATGTGGGTGGACCCAGACCCGGACACCGTTCCTGTGCAGCTTCTCCTGGCGTCTCTGATGCCGTGGATCCAGTCCCAGCAGGCACAGTAGGACACGGCCTCGTCTGTTTCCTCTAAGAAAGTTATTGTCAAGGTCGCAGTAGAAGTCTGAGCGTTTGTACTTGCCTCAAATCTCTTGCTGCCCGTTCCTGAAGGATTCGGGAGGCTTGTTGAGACGTATGTTAGGTGCTCTATCCCCTGGTCAGGTTTCTGCCGGTACCAGTGTACGAGTGCATTCACGGCCTCATTGGACATCTTGCATGATATGCGTGCACTCTTATCTCTCGCTCTGGAAACTGAGATTTCAGGTGGTTCCAACATCTGCTGCCCAAGGCCAGCTGCAAGCAAAGAAGAGAAATTCCCATGAACAAATGGTGTGGAAAGAGGCAACGATCAAGGACGTGTCATCTCTCCTGCAGGCTGAAGGGACTGGGGGACACTCACAGGCCCAGAGGGATGAGAGGATGACGGCCCCCAGCAGTGACATCCCGTGGGCCAGGCGGCCTCCCCAGTGACAGGTAACAAGTGAGGTCCCCGTGAGCAGGGCTGGGCAGGCCAGTGGCGGGAGGGCGGGGCTGGTCCAGGTCCCTCAGAAGAAGTGGTGGCTTGGCGACTCCCCGGGGCTGCTTCATGGTCAGCCCCAGGTATGAGCAGCTCTGGGGCTCCCTGCGACCCCTGAGTGCAGGCAGACGGGGTGAGAGGGCTCCCCATCTGGAAAGAGATTCCTGGTACGAATGCGTCTGTCTGGGAGGGGCAGGCTGGTCCTCACAGCCACCCAGCCATTCCCCCTGGGACCCCCTCCCCCAGAGACATTGCTCGGAACCCTGAGGCCCTGCCTGCTGCTCAGCCTCTACGTGGATCTGTCTCTGACGGGCTGTCGGCTCGGGGCTCAGATGGGAAACCTGACCTTTACTCTCCTGTAACACAGCGCAGCCGAACAGCAGTCAGACACCAAGATGTCTCATCTGCAGGCGTGATATGCCACACGCTCAGCCACCAGGGCATTGCTGTGTTTGTGAAGTATATTGAGGTGCCACCAGGCAGATGAGGACTCAGAGAAATCGGATCACGTTTCTGACCTGGGTGCCTCCAAGGAGGGACTAGGCTGCACTGCTGGGGACACGTGGGGCAGAGGAGTCTCTGGAACCAGCTTCTACTCGCTCCGGCCTTGCTACTGTCTCATGGGCACGTGATGTCATGTGCAGGATCATTTTCAAAGCAATGCTGGGTTTCATATGAAAAGATAACTTTTAAAATTAATGTACATCTAATGTCCTTTGTGGCCTTGCTTTTGTCAGGCATAGTTCTGAAGGTTTTCTTGCATTGTTTTACGTCATCCTCTCTAGCAACCCCCGAGCTGGCTCTTGTGATTAGTCTCCATGTCACAAATAACGACAATTAGGGACCTGTGGCAGATGGTCCTGAAAGGAAAATCTTCCAGATGTGTGTCCGTTGTGGTCTTTGGCCCATGGATTCTTTTTTTTGTTTGGTTTTAATGTTTATTGATTTATTTTTGAGGGAGAGAAATAGAGAGAGAGACTGTGCAGGGTAAGAGCAGAAAGGGACAGCGAATTTCAAACAGCCTCCCCACTGTCAGCACAGAGCCCAGACCGGGCTCAAACTCACGAACCATGAGCTCATGACCTGAGCCGAATGAAGGGTGGCCTGCTTAACCGATCGAGCCCCCAGGCGCCCCAGCCATGGCTTCATGAGTGACACTCCTACTGTCCTGACCAGCCTCTGCTGGCTGTGGCCACAGGTCTGGGACAACACATACCTGCCCACAAATGCCAGAGTGTATTCTTGTGAGGTTAACAAACAGGGAATTCAGGGTGACCCTATGGTGCACTGAGGCAGCGCGGACTCTGTATTTGGAAACATTTCTGTTCCTCTCGGAGCGTCAATTCTTTCTTCCATGCAAGAGGCTCATTTGCAGGATTTTTGCAGTGATCGCATGAGCTCCTGGACACACACAGCATCTGGCTCGTTCTCTGGCAGCCAGTGGAGCTAACGGACATGAATTCATGTTGTTCATTGCCACCCTGGCCTTTTCACACCCCTGAAACTCCTTGGGAATGAGACACTGCACCTGCTTGTCTCTGAGATAACCAGGCCATTTCAACATACCAAGTCTCCGTGTAGGAACCCAGGCCAATAGGAAGTTATGTGAAACCAGACACGTGGGGTACAGTTGGTAACATCTGTGGGGGTACAATTGTTAACCACCAGGCTCCTTTTTCTGTTTCCTCTGAGACTGAGGCATTGACCTGAACAAGGTCATAGGAAGTAGTGCAGGCTGGGGCTGAGGCCTCGTCAGGGCTGAAGTCAGGGCTTGGGGCTCGATTTCTTGGGAGGGATGTGGTCACAGTCATGATAAAGGGTTATGTGTCATTATTAACTTGGGGTAATGGTAATGTAGGTTTATGGGGGCCTTTATATTAGGTCATCATGTCCCCTTCTTCTGCACATTTTATATCAAGGACCAAAGCGGAATATACAGAATTTTGTGTACTTCATGCTTGTAGTTCTTTGTCTGCAGTCGATCTTGAACAAAGGTTGTTTGATCCACAAAAGCTGGATTTGGTGTTGTCATTTTCTGTGTGTATGAAAAGTGAAATCTGGATGCCCTGTAGTGAAAGTATAATTTCTATTATTGAAACAAATAATTTTAGTTGTTTCCTTTATATGTATTCACCTGCAAATATAAACAAAGGAATAGCATTTCAAGAAAAGCCAAGGTTATCAAGAAATAAAACATTAAAATTAAACATTTTTAATTATCATTCAACCAATCTGAGAATTAGGGAAACAAATTCACTTTGGCAGAGGGAAGAGCAGATGAATATTGTAGCCATCGTTGCCTGTCTGCTCAGACTTCTGCCCACAAAGAAGGATGAGGAGAAGCCAGGGACGCCGGAACAGGAAGAGGAGAGGAAGCCTCCCAGAGTGTTAGCACAGGAAAGGGGTGCCTCAGGGCCCGATGCCAGACCATCCATTTCTGAGGTCCCTCTAACTGGTCAGCAATAATGGGAGCTTTATGCAAATGTACATGATACCAAAATAAGCAATCCATTTACGAAGGTGAAAGTTACCCCTAGGATGATTATTAGGAAGTTATTATTACATCAAGAGCACTTAGTTGATTTCAGTAGGATAGTTGACCTTAGTTACCAAGTCTGTGATGACCTGAAATCATCTTTTGACTTTTTGGTGAGAGTCATCACTGGTCCCTCTGCCCATCTAACCCCCAGGACTCAGGTCAAACACTTCCATGGCCCTTTATACAGAACTCGGCTCTGTATCTCTGGTGGTTCCAGGGCCTGGGGAGTCCTTATTTTTGGTATGAAGGTGGGAGGGTTGTCTCCTCACCTCCTCATCAGAATTAAAGAGAGGTTGCCATGACACTCCTAACTGTATCCTTTAAAGAAAGGCTCTGTAGAATCAATGTGCCCAAGGATTTAGTCTCCCCTTATAGGCTGGGTATGGTTCAGGTACCAAAGGTTGGAATTATCAATTCTGTCCACCTCCTTTCATCAGGTACCAAAGGTTGGAATTATCAATTCTGTCCACCTCCTTTCAGTCTTTGGGAAAGATTACTAGGTCAAGATTTCTCAGCCTGAATATTACTATCATTTGGGGCTTAATATATGTTTTACATGGGGGTGCAATATCCCGTGCCCAATAGAATGTTTTTGCAGCATTCCTGGGGTCTATTCAAGAGTTGCCTCTAGCATCCCCAATATATTTTGACAACCAGAAATGTCTTCAGATAGTACCACTATCCTCTGAAGGGGAGATTGCCCCCAGTTGAGAATCAAGGTCTAGGCCACTCTTGTAGCATACAGGCACACCTCCTTTCTCTTGTCTTGAGTGTGGGTCTCAGCCAATCAAGACTGGGACAAAATGATATTCCCATTAAGCATCCAGCCCACCAAAGTTCCATTCACTCATGAACAACATCATTAATATACTTTCTTTGGGGATTTCACGCCCTCATCTGGGTGAGTGTAACAGGAAAGGATTTTATCACTTTGTTAGGATATAGGTCCTACCTTGCTTGATAGGCTGTTACCTGTTACTTTCATATATCCTATGCTAAATTTCACTTTTGCTATACAGCCACAGATTTTAGTCATTGTTCAATTTCCCTACTACATCTAGCATGGTGCCTTCCCTTTAGTGAGAGCTTCTTAAATATTCACTATCATATAATGGCCTTATTTTATATCTTATTGGCACAAATGAAAGTTGCAAAATAAAAGTGTAAATCTTTACCTTAATATGGTATTTACAAGTTCCAAAATGCTTACATCCTTTGGTTCATTTTTTTCTAAATGATGATATTTTGAGGCAGAAAGCAATTCCTAGAGGGATGAGGATGTAATATAAGGCTTTTCAGGTAATACATGGTGGAGCTGAAAGTCACACTTATTTCTCTAACACCAAGTGCACACAGTGTACTGAACAAGAGCGTCCCCAGACATTCTCCACTGCTGTTAAGTCCCATTCTGCATGTTATCAGCATGATTTATGGGCTCTAACACTCAGTGTGCTCAACTATGTAAATGCAGTAAGAGTTCGGGGTCTGACATCTCACTTGCCCCTCACCCCCTGCTCGGCCCTCCCAGGAGCCATAGAAGAAGTGAGCATATGTTGGCCATTTTAGCCAAGCCTGCTGATTTGTTTTCTAACATTGGAGCTCCAAGAGGCTCCTGGGAGGAACACTCATCATAGTAGACCTTTGTATGTGTCTATCCACACTCTCTCAATATTTTTCATTAAAAATGTTTTAATTTTTTTGTGAGAAAAGAAAGAGACAGAGCACAAGTGATGGGAGAAGCATAGAGAGAGGGAGACACAGAATTTAAAGCAGGCTTCAGGCTCTGAGTTGTCAGTGCAGAGCCCAACAAGGGGCTCCAGCTCACAGACTACAAGATCATAAGCTGAGCCAAAGTTGGATGCTTAACTGACTGAGCCACCCAAGTGCCCCTAATTTTTTTTAATTTAAATTTTAGTTAAGAAGCACCTTTGTAGCTCTATCAGTTGTGCATCTGTCTCTTGACTTGGGCTCAGGTCATCATCCCAGCGTCCTGTGATTCAGCCCTACTTTGGGGTCTGCAAGGAGCTTGCTTGGAATTCTTTCTCTCTCTCCCTCTGCTCCTCCCTGGCTCTCTCTTTCTCTCTCTAAAATAAAAATGAAATAAAATATAACAAAATATAAATTTTAGTTAACATATAGCACAATATTGGTTTCAGGAGTAGAATTCAGTGATTCATCACTTACATACAGCACCCAGTGCTCATCATAACAAGAGCTCTCCTTAAAGCCTATCCCCTACCCGTCTCCCTCCATCAATGCTCAGTATGTTATCTATTGTTGAGTCTCTTGTGGCTTGTTTCCCTCTCCACTCTTCCCTCTAACCCATGTATTCATCTGTTTTTGTTTCTTGAACTCCACACATGAGCAAAATTATATTCATTGTCTTTCTCCAATTGGCTTATGTTGCTTAACATAATACATTCTAACTCTTATCCATGTTATTGCAAATAGCAAGATTTTATTCTTTGTGATGAATGAGTAATATTCTATTATATATATATCACGTCTTATTTATCCATTCATCAGTCAATGGATATTTGGGCTCTCTATAGTTCGGCTATTGTCGATAATGCTGTGATATATATCGGGGTGTACGTACCCCTTCAAATCAATATTTTTGTATTTTGGGTAAATTCTTAATAGTGCAATTACTGGATCACAGGATAGTTCTATTTTTAGTTTTTGAGGCACCTCCATACTGTTTTCCACAGTGGTTGCAGGAATTTGCATTCCCACCAATAGTGCAAGATTCCCCTTTCTCCACATCCTCGCCAACATCTGTTGTTTCTGGTATTGTTAATGTTAGCCATTCTGACAGGTGTGAAGTAGCATCTCGTTGTAGTTTTGATTTGTATGTCCCTGATGATGAGTTACACTGAGCATCTTTTCATGTGTCTGTTGGCCATCTGAATGTCTTTGGAAAAGTGTCTATTCATGTCTTTTGTCCATTTAATCTAGGTTATTTGTTTTTTGGATGTTGAGTTTGATAGGTTCTTTACAGACTCTGGAATACTAAACCTTTATCAGATATGTCATTGGCAAAAAATCTTCTCTCATTTGGTAAGCTGCCTTTTAATTTTATTGATCAGTTCCTTTGCTTTGCAGAAGGGTATTTTTTTCTTTTTTTGTTTTTCTGATGAGGTCCCAACAGTTCAAGTTTACTTTTTTTCCCCTTGCCTTCAGTGACATGTCTAGTAAGAGGTAGTTCAAGCTGAGGTCAAAGAGGTTTCTGCCTGTGTTCTCCTCTAGGATTTTGATGGTTTCCTGTTTCACATTTATGTCTTTCATCCATTTTGAATTTATTTTTGTGTATGGTGTAAGAAGGTTGTTCAGTTTGTTTCTCCTCATGTCACCATCCAGTTTTCACAACACCAGTTGTTGAAGAGACTGTTTTCCATTGGTTATTCTTTAGTTGGCCATATAATTGTGGGTCCCTTTCTGGGTTTTCTATTCTATCCATTGATCTGTGTGTCTGTTTCTATGCCTGTCGGAGGCCGCGCCGGCTCCAACAGGCCCAGAGGTCCCTGAAGGATGGATGGTGTCGGCGAGAGAGAGTGAGAGAGCCCCGAGATTCTTTCTGATCACCAGGCAGGCATCTCTGTCCGGTCGGTTTTGGTGTCTTTATTTATAGGTCAAATGTTAACATGGCATAAGAAAATGGAATTTTTACAATGGATAGCTCTCTGTGATAAGATGTTTTTGGAAAATGTACAGAAACAGGTTTTACAGAAGTCTTCTTACAGAACTGCCCCAATTATAGTGAGGTTGAGTAACTAAGAAAATGACAAGGTGTTCACATTTTAATAATGCTAAGATTAAGTCATAGGTTGCAGATACTCTTATCCATCCTCATCCCAGCTGCCAGGGTAAGGGAAGGGGTTTGTGGAATGTAGGCCTTAGGGAAGGGGCTGCTATACACCATCAGTTAGCAAAGGTGTATGTACTAACTTATCTTCTGCCCTTATCTGTTCCTTTTCTCTAAGTTAGGCTCTTTGTCTCCGGGCAAGACTTGATTTTCCAGTTATATGCTTTATTGTACCAGAGAGCCAACTGTACCTGTAAAGAATTTAGCTTATTTCCCAATACGTAGAATAGCCTCTACGAGTGCATTTACCTATGTGTCTGCTTTTATGATTTCTTGAATAGCTAGGGCACGAAAGACATTTTTGGTTAGCTGATTTACATGTTGAGCTGTATGAACATCTTGGACTAACGCAACAGTAGAAACAGAATTGTACATGTAAAGGTCAGTCTTTTATGACAAAGGGTCATTAGCCTGTTCATAGCTCAAGGGAAAGTATGGAGGGAAACAGGACCTTCTGGAGACACGATGTCTGTTCCCATAATTGAAAGAAGAAGTTCCCACAATAAGTTCCTTCACAAGGTGCAATCATCATACCAGGGCCAGAATAAGGGGACAAGTCACTCCCGATATTGATCAACAAGGTACCCTAGGGGTCAGTGCTCAAGCAGAAATAATTGAGTGGGGGTGGATATCAGTCGTTATCTGATTGGCAAGAGACCGTGCAAACTTGCTTTAACCTCACCAGGAGTTTTCTCGACTAGTGGGCTCAGAATGGCTCCCAACAGATGCCAGTGTCATACTGTCTTGATGACTACAGCTTTGTAATACAGCTTGGATTCTGGAATCTTAATCCCTCCAGTTTTGTTTTCCTTTTTCAAGATTACTTTGGCTTTTCAGGGGTCTTCCACACAAATGTTAGGATTGTTTGTTCCAATTCTGCAAAAAATGCCAGTGATATTTTGATAGAGGTTGCATTAAATGTGTAGATAGCTTTGGGGTAGTATAAACATTTTAACAATGTTTGTTCTTCCAATCCATGAACATGGAATGCTTTTGCATTTCTTTTTCTCTTCTTCAATTCCTTTCATAAGTGTTCTTCAGTTTTTAGAATCCAGATATTTTACCTCTTTAGTTAGGTTTATTCTTAGGTATTTTATTGTTTTTGGTGCATGCAAATGTGATCAATCCCTTGATTTCCTTATCTACTGCTTCGTTATTGGTATATAGAAATGCAACAGATTTCTGCACATTGATTTTTATATGCTGTGACTTTGCTGAATTTAAATATTAGTTCTAGCAATTTTTTGGTGGAGTCTTTCAGGTTTTCTACAGAGTAATATGTTGTCTGCAAATAGTGAAAGTTTGACTTCTTCCTTGCTGATTTGGATGCCTTTTATTTCTTTTTGGTGTCTGACTGCTGAAGCTAAGACTTCCAGTACTATGTTAAATAGCAATGGTGAAAGTGGACATTCTTGTCATGTTCCTGGTCAGAGAGGAAAGCCTCTTGGTTTTTCCCCATTGAGAATGGTATTAACTGTAGGTCTTTCGTATATGACCTTAATGATGTTGAGGCGTGTTTTACCTAACCCTGTGTTTTTGAGGATTTTTATCAACAATGGATGCTGTATTTTGTTAAATGCTTTTTTCTACATCTATTGAGAAGATCACCTGATTCTCTTTTCCTCTTATTCCTTTCTTTTATTAATTCCTTTCCCTTTATTAACACAGTCTACATCCTTTTTTAAAAATAGTTTATTGTCATGTTTGTTTCCATACAACACCCAGTGCTCATCCCCACAGGTGCCCCCCTCCATGCCCATCACCCCCCCTTCCCCTCACCCCCATGCCCATCAGCCCTCAGTTTGTTCTCACCATTCAAGAGTCTCTCGTGGTTTCCCTCCCTCCCTCTCCCCCCGTTTCTCCTCTTCTTATCCCCCAAAGTCCTCCGTTAAATTCCTCCTAATCCTCCTATACAGTCTACACCCTTTTTAAACAGGGCCTAGGCCACAAATAATAATGACAAGTGCTATGGCTGTTGAACTCTGACTGTGAGACAGACATGGGTCTAAGTTCTTTGCATGTATTAACTCAATGTATCTTCCAGCAACCCTCTGAGATAGGAACACTTATACCCCTATAAATACTGGGGAGACTGGGTCTCATATGTTGAGCTGGGTAGCTGTATGGTCTCTGTGGGAGAACAGGGTTTATAAAGATGGAGATGGCCACACTCCATCACAGATGTCTGAACACTACACAGTTAATCAATTAATGTTCTGTGTAGAGGTCTCCAAACATCCTTGGTTCATTTTTGAATTTTTGCAATGGTGGTTCTCTCCTTCATGAAGCTCTTCTCTCCAAATTTGGGCACAATGACCTATTATCCACCATAGGGTTTAATGCTCATGTTCTTATCACCAAGGTTATTTTATTTCTGAGCAGCAATCAGGCTGCTACCAAGGGGCTTGGGAGTGTTCCAGGAGCATTTAAACTACAGCAAACAAAGTAGTCAAAGCAACTTCAGTCACCACGATTGACCTGGAGATCCTTTACTCTCTTGTCCATCCACCTATGAGGAAGGTGTTCACATTCTCAAGTTGGCTGAGACTAGGGGAGGCGGTATGGAGCACCAAGGGCAGTAATCAAGGAGCACATTCCTATGTTCCGTCTCGATGCTTTCTTTGCTCAATAAACAGTTTTTGTTATGCCTATCCTTCCTTGTAGAAAATTCTTGAGACCCAGAAGTCAGAAAAAATTTACTGCATAATAGAATTCTCTGCAGAAAATTCTCTTCAGATTGTCTTTAAGTATACACCACAGCGACCAATTTAAATAACTCTGTGTGGCTCCCAGGAACGGAATATGCTTCATATTTTTTTTAAAAAAACTTAATCATAAGAAGGATAGTCAAATTCTCTATTTCTCCCCAACATGTCTTCTTCAAAAGTTTTGTGTGTTTTGTTTTGTTTTGCTCATCACTCTGGATCAAGAGCACATATTTTGTAATCAGACAGATCTGGATTCAGATTCCAATTTGCTTTTTACTATTAGGGCATCTTAATTTATCAAGGTATCAAGTTTCTATCTATAAATTTTCTGTAAAATTGGGATGATGATAATGATAATAGTTATCTCACAATATTGCTATTAGAATTACATAACAAAAGGTACATGAAGCACTTAGCACAGTGCCTAGTACATAAGGAACACTCAATTAACACCAGCTATAAAAATATGAGCATATCAGAATAGTACATTATATTTATTCATTTTCATATAGAACTGAGCTCCTTGACAGAATGGCTGCACATTGCACTCTGTACATATTAATTAATTCTTTGTTTTGGTTTTGCTGAGCAAAATATAGAGTCAAAAGAATCTGTTGACCCATGGACTGCAAATTCTATGGCTTTCAGAATATAACTACAATTTTTTGGTAATTACTCTGTAACGTGAATTTAGAAGTTAAAAAAAAGGCAACAGAACTACAGTAGATGGGAATGATCAGCTAAATATGTGGCAAAAAGGAGATTAATAAACTATAGAAAAGATGGATCAATTTAAACAAGTGTGGGAGGTAGATTTGGTTAACATGAAAGTGTCAGGCATTTCTCTAGTCTCAGTTATTTAATAAGAACTGGTATTGTCACACTACTGTATACCTGTCTATTGCAGTAAAGATATCAGGAACACAGAACTGGATTTATCATGATATTTGTTCATAAAGCACTGTAATCATTTATCTACACATGGACCTATTTTATGTTATTTATTTTATTTAACTTATGTGTTGATAACTTCTTTTTTTTCTGGTGGTGCTGTGTATATTTACTTGTTTTTTTTAATATAATTTATTGTCAAATTGGTTTCTATACAACTTATTAAACGGTCAATAAATACCACAGAATCCATTATGTAACAGAAGGGGGAAAATTACAGATAATCTACATGTTCCTTTCTTAGTTCATCATATAGAAAACCACAGAATTTAATGATAATCTCTCAACACTTGTCCAGTTTCCTGTTTTGTTACTGCAGGAACAGGGCACATCCTGTTCTGTTAGAGATGGGACCTTGGTGGCTTTGTGGAAAGTGAGATGAAACAAACTAGATAAAATCTTCCCCCTACTTCCCAGCTTGTTCTACTCAGTTAGAACTAACATAACCCACTTATTTGACCCTCTGCTTGATTTCTTCCTTTTCCTCCTCTAGATGAACTGTCCATCTGTCTTTACCTTGGCCTGGGCATTATGAGGCGGGCCCTCATGGACTGCCTGGATGGTCTTCCTTATCCTTTGGTTGCTGTTTGGAAGCAGTCAATGGAAGCATCAGGAGGAGGCTTGGAAATGGGAGCAGAGTGAGCTCAGGGTCCCTCCCTGACAGGTGGCCTTGGGTTCACTGCATCCTCCCCTGGAGCCAACCTCTGGTGCCATCTACCCCAGAGACAGAGATTTATGTTCAGGAACCAAGGGGTGCAGGTGGGAGTGGCCATTCCCTTTTATTCCAATTGACCCACTGGAGGAATTTGTTTCTTTTCTTCCAGGGCCCTGGATCCAAGGCTGGGACATCTAGTGCTCAAGAAGGAATGCTTCTGTCTGGTGACATGGTGATGATTTTTTAAACTTCAATTTTGATTTGCCAGCATTGAGTAGAAATTAGAGCCAAGATGCCCATTAGTGGAATCCATAGGGCTTAGTCTCAGAGGGTGCAGAGCAAGGTGGGGAAAGGTGGGCAGGAACAGATGTTTTGACAGAATCCACCCTTAATGTCCCTCGGTATCCATGCTTGTTCTTTGACTGGGAGACAAATCCATGCCCTCAAAGAAGGAGACCCCAGAGTTCTAATTCTGTCTAATTTCTTCTCAGTCTTCAGGTGGAAATCATGTGGGGCTGATTTTCTAACAGTGTTCCATGAAAACAAGCAGATCATGTTTTCGGACACAAAAAGGGCCACAGCGGCCACGCGGAAGGGAGCCATGGCTGTGTGCAACAGTGTGTGCAGTTCTGCTTGAGAAGATCTCGCTCCTGGTTTCTGTTATGAAGTTGTACACCGATTGGTTCTTGCTCATTGTTGATTAAATCCTGTAAATAATCCTATGGATAAATATTACTACCATCTCATTTAGAAATGGAGAAAGCCAGGCTGATATTTTAAAATAACTTTCCAATGGATGCATGTCCAAGGGGAATTAGGTGGGATGTTAGCCGGGTCTGGCTGGAGACAAATCTCAAGCCTCAAATGGCCACTTGGTACTAACAGAGCAATGGGTGCGCACCTGCTTGCAAGGCGGGGACCAGCACGGGGCAGCGCCCCCCCCACCCCGAACGGCCTGCGGGCCCCTGAGCTGGCATCGGAGCGTGTCCCCCAGAGGCGGCCTGGGAAGAGTCAGGGCCCTCACGTAACAGGATAGCTGTGTGGTCGTGGGCGAGCTGGTTCTCCGCCTTCTCCTCGTCTGTCCAAGGGACCTCATTAGCTTGCAGGCAGAGTAGACAGGAAATGTGGGCAAAGCATGTGGCCTGTCCCTGATGCACAGACTCTGCTCAGGCAATGTTGGCGTTTGCTGTTTCACCCAAAACTGGACTCGTTGTAGTCGACAATTTCTGGAGTCCACACAGTGTAGAATTTTAGGAAATATTACAGTTTTGGAAAACCAGGTGTGTGTGTGTGTGTGTGTGTGTGTGTGTGTGGACAAAGGCAGAAGCCTGCATTGACCCAGGGTTGGTGCAGAGCAGGGGACGGGACAGGACATCCTGTCCGAGGATCAAATCCGCAGATGGTAAAGGCAGGGCCTTGTGAAGGGTCAGCTGAGAGTTGTTTCCGAAATGAAATTTTGAAAAATAAAGGGAGCATTGACTTCTGACTGAAATGAAGGTTCCTTTTCAGTTATGCTAAGAATACCAGGGACTCCTGGGTACAGTTATGGTAATTAGTTATAATTATAACCTAACAGCCTGCAGAGAGAGGGCAGTGGGAATGGTCAGGAAGGGGACTTGGCTAGACAGGGAGGCTTGGATCCTTCAATATCCGCTTCCTGACCCAGCTCCTGAGCAACTTCTCTTGGTAAAAACTGGAAGGCAGACATACTGAGCTATAACTAATATTCAAGACTCAAGTGTCCCAAAATGCAGGCTTTGAGATTATGCTTAGTTGATGAGGTATTGACTAGAATATTCTGCCCATCATTCAGACCTTCAGTGTCTAGGGCAGCTGAACTAAAATGCTAAGTGGAAAAGGGAGTGAGAATATGCAGCAAAAAGGTTGGTGGAAAGGGTATGAGTCTAGAAGGTGAGCAATTGGGTGGAGAGGAATTGGGTGAACTCTTTTCTTTCAAATTGTCTGGATTTCTGCCAGTAAGAGAATTGGCTTTTGGGGGATAACCCCAACCATCTATTGTTTTATGAAAAAATATATATATTTTTTAATTTTTTTTAATGTTTTTTATTTATTTCTAGGAGAGAGAGACAGACAGCGTGAGCAGGGGAGGGTCAGAGAGAGAGGGAGTCACAGGCTGAAACAGGCTCCAGGCTCTGAGCTGGCAGTCAGCACAGAGCCTGATGCGGGGCTCGAACCCACAAACCGCGAGATCATGACCTAAGTGAAAGTCGGACGCTTAACCGACTAAGCCACCCAGGCGCCCCTATGAAAATATATTTTATTTTACATTGTCATTAATCAAAACTTTGTTTCTCTCAATTACTGTTACCATTTTTCTTCAAACGCTGCTGATATAAAGACTCAACAACTGTTGGCCAAGACCAGCCTTAATGTTTAATGAAGTCTGTCCCAAATCTCTAGCCAAGTACTCCCTTGGTGTGTCAAATGACAAAAGTAAGACAATGTCATCTGTAGAGTGTGATGTCATTTATTCAAAGAACAATCCAGGGACTGGCTCAAAAGCAAGGAAACACTCTTCCCTGGGATTTGGGGCAAGAGAGATTTTATAGACCCTTAGAAACAGCAAATGGGGGAACAGGCAAATTAGGTGAGAGATCAAGGTTTTCCTTGAAAGGCTAGCTGGTCACTCAAGGAATAAGGAGAGAGAGTTTGGCTCAGGTTGACTGGCCGGGGTCGCATCTCTGATCTTATTTAGAACAGGGAACTCATTACAGATTCCTGGTGTTTATTTAGGGGTCGGGTGGCTGGACTATACACTTTCTTGTCAAGGCAGCATTTACAGGGACAGGGAAGGTACCTACATTCTGTTTGCTGACTTGGCCCCCTGGGCAGGAGCGGCTCCATCCCAGGGCCTGGAAACGTATGTCAGCAGGTGACAATTGTTTACCTCTCCTCTACTTGTCTTCCTGCTGTGGTGCGTCCCCCTCTTCTCTAAGTGGCGCTACAAGGTCAGATTTGCATAATTCCGAATTAGACGGGAAATATTTTGAACGGGACAGAAGTGTATGTAGCCTCATAGAGTGTGTGCAGGGTTCTGATCAGGACCCCGCTGTCTCCGGGAAGAGAGAAATTGGGCGGCACTTGAGGGAGCAGGACTTCCTGACCCCCCAGGTCCTTCCGCGGCTGCATGAATGAAACTGTTCTGATGGCCCCAGACCTCAGCCCCAGGGGAGAGGCGGGTGGGTCACAGCAGGTCTGGACTCGGGCAGACCCTGTGCCGAGGGCCAGGTGCGGAGGCCCGGACCTTCTGTGACGTCTGAGAGGCGGCGTGCCCTCCTACCTGGGACAGCTCCCCTCCGACCCGCAGAGTCTGGCCTCCAGTCCGTTGGCCTGCGTCACTTAGTCACGCGGAATAAACGGGATGCAGACATGAGGTCAACAAGCCCGGAAAATTCAGAATAGGAAAAAATATTGTTATATTTTGATGACAGGACTGTGGACAAAATATATTTTCTTTTATCTTAAACTTGTATCCTTATAATACTGGGTCTTGATCAGAATTTTAAAAAAATCACTTGTCTCTTGATAGATGGGTAGCCCCCTCTTAAAACCAAGTCCCAATCAGCATGCCGGAGAGTCACACTTTGCTATGGAATCACGGAAGCTTAGATGCTTAACAATGAAAAGTGGGGGGCTGCAGGGCAGGCTGCCCCTAATGGGCCATTTTGGCATGAAGATTATTTTGAGTTAAAAGTAATAAAATCCAGTAGATGTGGGCAAAGCTCTCTGCCTCCCCCTCAAATCTCCAAATTTACACTGGAAAGGGGGGTGTGTGCCAGGAAGAGAGCTATTACCAGACTCTGCTTTACCTAAGGAACTCGCCGTCATGACTGGGCAAGCTCGGTTCTTCCCAACACCTCCTCTCACGCCCCTGCTCCTGGCCCCTTTGCGTCCTCAGACCTGCCCCTCTCCTTTGCCCCATTCAGCTTCCTGTTGCCTCATTGTCTTTGGAATTTCCGTGTCTGTGTGGACTCCCTATGCTTATGCCCGTTACAATTGATTTTCTCTTGTTGACCTGTCTCATATCACTTTGATTCCAAGGACCCCAAAGCGGAGGAATGTCTTCCTTCCTGGCAAAAGGAATCATGCATTCTTAAAGCCTCGCTGTTTCTCATCATTAGGAATGAGAAAACAGCTCCCAAAATCAAATGATCTATTCAATATTGACAAGCGCGTAAGTAGCTGAGGTAAGAGTGAGCCCTGATTCCACATATCAAGTGTGAGCACCCCTCACTGAGAGCACCTGTCATTGCAAATTCTGTAACTACATCAGAGAACCCACTACATGTGAGGCGTGGGACCAGGACCCTTTCAAATATTAACTTGTTTATAATCCTTGAAAATAATAAAATTCTGTGAAGCAAATGTTATGTTCTCAGTCAACAGTGGTACCAGTCAGGGTCCTTGGACGTTCCTCACATTTAACTCCTTTAAATAGCAAATCTGGAGGCACCTGGGGGGGCTCAGTCACTTAGGTGATTGACATCGGCTTTGGTCATGATCTTGCGCTCCGTGGTCTGCGAACCAAGAAGACATGTGCCACACTCCACCCACTGAACAAGCACAAGGAACACCTGAGGCTCAGGTAGCAGCAGCAGAAGGAGGAGCCCGCTGTGTCCACTGTGGGAGTCCCCGGTGAAGCCTGAGCACTGACATCAATTAAACAATTGGAAAAAAAAAAAGTAAAAAGAGAAAAAAAGGAGAGGGAGAGAGAGAGAAAGACTCACATGCTTTTTGTTGTTGTTTGGTTGGGTTTTTTTCCTTAGCTTGTTTGTTTCCCAAAGTTTATTTATTTACTTTGAAAGAGACAGAGAGAGTGCATTCATGAGGAGGGGAGGGACAGAAAGAGAGAGAGAGAGAGAGAGAGAGAGAGAATCCAAGCAGGCTCCACCCTCCATGTAGAGCTAGTAGTGGGGCTCCATCCTACAGCTGTGAGACCATGACCTGAGCCAAAATCAAAAGTTGGCAGCTTCACAGACTCAATGGCCCCGGGAACCCTCAGGTAGTTTTTAATATTAAAATCTCTGCATATTACTCAGCACTTAGATACAACATGTGAAATATGATGGTTAGAAAGGCTTGGAATGAGCTCTGTCTTGATCACATTTCTCCCCTCTTCTCAAACAGCCTTTGCTTCTTTCACAAACCAAAATCTTATTTTCTCTCTTGATTCTTGTGGACTCTCTACCAAGTCAGAGACAAGGTTCATGCTTGGAGAGCTCAGAGTAGCTTCTTGGGTTGAGTGTGTCTTTTCCTCTGTGAGGACAGATACCAAGCACTACGGAGAGTGGCACAAATACTCAGTCTTCCTAGTAACACTGTACAGTAACCTCCTTGCTTTCTTTATGTCTCTTTTTCCAGATGCAGATGCAGGAAGAAGATGGTCTCCAGCAGAAATGCAGTGTGTGGCACACAACCACAGTTTCCATCAAGGTTGATTGGTACTCTTATTGTCTAAAAACCTAGTCTGCTAGCTTTCATGGAAGGTTGCTGGAAATCAACCTCATGTGTTCTTTATCTGGAGACTGAGAAGATAGACTTTCAGTTAGGACTCTGTGTGTCCCCTTCTTTGGGGAAACTCATTTCTCTCCCAAAGGACAAGCAAGCGTGGATGCTGAGGGGCATAAAGGTGGATTCTCCAAAACCCGCTTCACCCCCAGAATCGATGATCCACGTTTCTCCACCCAGCTCCATAACCCCTGAGACTAAGCCCTATGGATTCCACTAATGGGCATCTTGGCTCTAATTTCTACCCAAAGCTGGCAAATCAAAATTGAAGTTTAAAAAATCATCACCATGTCACCAGACAGAAACATTCCTTCTTGAGCACTAGATGTCCCAGCCTTGGATCCAGGGCCCTGGAAGAAAAGAAACAAATTCCTCCAGTGGGTCAATTGGAATAAAAGGGAATGGCCACTCCCACCTGCACCCCTTGGTTCCTGAGCATAAATCTCTGTCTCTGGGATAGAAGGCACTATAGGTTGGCCCCAGAGGGGGATGCAGCCAACCCAAGGCCACCTGTCAGGGAGGGACCCTGAGCTCACTCTGCTCCCACTTCCAAGCCTCCTCCTGATGCTTCCATTGACTGCTTCCAAACAGCAACCAAAGGATAAGGAAGACCATCCAGGCAGTCCATGAGGGCCCGCCTCATAATGCCCAGGCCAAGGTAAAGACAGATGGACAGTTCATCTAGAGGAGGAAAAGGAAGAAATTAAGCAGAGGGTCAAATAAGTGTGTCATTTTTTCCACTAAATAAGTAAAAACAATTTGGGGAAGAGGGAGACCATTTTATCTAGTTTGTTTCATTTCACTTTCCACAAAGCCACCAAGGTCCCATCTCTAACAGAACAGGATGTGCCCTGTTCCTGCAGTAACAAAACAGGAAACTGGACAAGTGTTGAGAGATTATCATTAACTTCTGTGCTCTTCTGGTTGATGAACTAAGAAAGGAGCATACAGATTATTTCTAATGCTCTTGTTCTTTGGTTACATAATGGATTCTGTAGTATTTGTTGACTTATTACATAAGTCAGCATCTCATAAGAAGAATAAAAATGAATAAAAGAAGTCCAGGTGTAGACAAATGATTACAGTGCTTTATCAACAAGTATGATGAAGAATCCAATTCTGTGTTCTTGATGTCCTTTAATATAATAAGCAAGAGTATAGTAGTGAAACAATCCCAGCTCTTGTTAAATAATTGAGGCTAGAGAAATGCTTTCTACTTTCACAGTGTTGACTAAAGTATAGCCTCTCTCAATTGTTATACTTGATCCATCTCTTTGGCCTTACTTTAGCTATTTTCCTACCATCTATGAATCAACATTTAACTATTTCAGTCAGAAGCTGATCATTCCTATCTACTGTAGTTCTGTTGCCATTATGTTTTTAACCTCTGAGTGGAAATTACAGAGGAATTAGCAAAAATCTGCAGTTATATTCTGAAAGTGGTAGAATAGCATCTGCAGTGTGTGCGTTATCAGGTTTCTTTGACTTTTCTTCTTTTCTTTACTCAACCAAACCAAAACAAAGAATTAATTAGTTTATGTGTACAAAGTGGAATGTGCATTCATTCTCTCAAGGAGCTCGGTTCCATACAAAAATGAGTAAATATGATGTAGCATTCTGATAAGAATATACTAATAGCTAGTGTTAATTGAGTATTCCTTATGTACTAAGCACTGTGTTAAGTACTTCATATACTTATTGTTACATAAACTTAATAACAATATTGTGAGGTAACTATTATTATTATCAGCATTTCAATTTTATAGATATTTTAGAAATTTGATACTTTGATAAATTAAGTGCCCTGATAATAAGGAGCAAATTGGAATCTGAATCTGAGTCCAGGTCTGTCTGATAACAAAATCTGAGCTCTTGATCAAGACTAATGAGCAAAATAAAGCAAAACAAACAAAACATGTGAAGCAGGCTTGTTGGACAGAAATAGATAATTTAACCATCCTTTTCACAGTTGGGTTCTTTTTAAAAATTTCTGAAGTATATTCCATTCCTGGGAGTCACACAGAGTTATTTAAATTGATCCCTGTGGTATGTCCTTAGAGACAATCAGCAGAGAATTTTTGCAGAGAATTTTATTAGGCAATCATTTTTTTTTTCTGACTTCTGGGTCCCAAGAATTTTTCTACAAGAAGGATAGGCATAAAAAACTGTTTATTGAACAACAAAAGCATCAAGATGGAGCACAAGGATGCACTCCTTGATTACTGTCCTTGGGGCTCCACTCCCCGCCTTTCAGCCAACTGGAGAGTGTGGACATCTTCCTCATAGGTGGATGAACAAGGAAGTAAAGGATCTCCAGGTCAATCGTGGTGACTGAAGTTGCTTTGACCACTTTGTTTTCTGTATTTGAAATGGTT
Organism: Proteles cristata cristata; assembly: GCA_017311185.1. Classification (NCBI taxonomy): domain Eukaryota; kingdom Metazoa; phylum Chordata; class Mammalia; order Carnivora; family Hyaenidae; genus Proteles; species Proteles cristata. The sequence continues at coordinate 347,783 of JAESUZ010003653.1, read as the reverse complement.
CTGGACACACTCCCAACCCCATAGGTAGAAGCCTGATGGCTGCTCAGAAATGGATAACACTGGTGATGAGAACATGAGCATTAGCCCTATGGTGGATAGTAGGTCATTGTGCCCAAATTTAGAGAGAAGAAGTTCATGAAGGAATGAGCCACCATTGTAAAAATTCAAGACTGTTTGGAGACCTCTATACAGAGCATTAATAGATTTAATCTTTAGAGTTCAGACCTTTGGGATGGAGTGTGCCCCTTTCTACCTTTGATTGCCCTGTTCTCTAGTATATATGGGTGCCCACAGAAAACATACACCTACCATGCTCAGCCTTCTGAGATGCAGTCCCCCAAGGTATTTAAAGAGGTATAATAAATGTACCTAGGGTAGAGGGTTGCTGGAAGGTATACTGAGTTAATACATGCAAAGAACTTAGACCCATGCCTGTCACAGAGTAAGAGTTCATCAAAACTATATCAGTCATCATTGTTATTTGTGGTTATTTGTGGCCCTAATTAAAGAGGGTATAGATAAGATACAAGAGGAGTCCACCATGATGAGTGTTCCTCCCAGGAGCCTCTTGGAGCTCAAATGTTTGAAAACAAATCAGCACTTGGCTAAAATGGCCAACATATGCTCACTTTCTCTATGACTGCCAGGGAGGACAGGGCATAAGGTGAGGGGCAAGTTAGATGTCAGACCCCGACCTCTTACTTCATTTACATAGTTGAGGACACTGAGTATTAGAGCCCATAAATCATACTGATAACATGCAGATTGGGACTTGACAACAATGGGAATGTCTGTGGGCGCTCTTCTCCAGTACACTGTGTGCACTTGGTGTTAGAGAAATAAGTGTGACTTTCACCATGTACTACCTGAGAAGCTTCACATTACATCCTTATCCCTCTGGGAATCACTTCCTACCTCAAAATATCATCATTTAGATAAAATGAGACAAAGGATGTAAGCATTTTAGAAATTGTAAATACCATATTAAAGTAAAGATATACACTTTTATTTTGCAACTTTCATTTGTTCCAATAAGATGAATAATATGAATGATCGTTGAATGATAATGAATATTTAAGGAGCTCTCGCTAAAGGGAAGGCACCATGCTAGATGTAGTAGGAAAATTGAACAATGACTGAAACGTGGCTGATGTAGCAAAAGTGAAATCGAGCACGGACTGTATAAAAGTAACAGATAACAGCCCATAAGCAAGGTAGGACCTATATGCTAACAAAGTGATAGAGTCCTTTCCCATTACACTCACCTAGATGGGGGCGTGAAATCCCCAAAGAAAGCATATTGATGATGTTGTTCATGAGTGAATGGAACTTTGTTGGACTGGAGGCTTAATAGGAGTTTGATTTTGTCCCAGCCTTGGCTGGCTGAGGCCCACACTCAAGACAATAGAAAGGTGTGCCTGTATGCTACAAGAGTGGCCTGGACCTTCATTCTCAGCTGGGGGCAATCTCCCCTTCAGAGGACAGTAGCACTGTCTGAAGACATTTCTGGTTGTCACAGCAGGTTGGGGGTGCTAGAGGCGTCTCGTTAGTAGATCCCAAGAATGCTGAAAACCTCTTACTGTACATAAGATATCCGACCCCTAAGTCAAGCAAATATTGAGCCTAAAATATCAGTAATGCTGAGGTTGAAAAATCCTGGCCTAACTACCTTTCCCAGACAGTTACTAGGAGGTGGACAAAATTGAAAATTCCAACCTTTGGCTCCTGAACTACATCCAGCCTATAAGGGGAGCCTAAATCTTTGGAGACATTGATCTATGGAGCCTTTCTCTAAGGGGTACAGTTGGGAGTGTCACAGCAACCTCTGTCTTCTTCCAATGAGGCAGTGAGGAGACAACCCTCTCACCTTCACACCAAACAAAAGGACTCCCCAGGCCCTGGGGCAACCAGAGATTCAGAGCTGAGTTCTGTATAAAGAGCCATGGAAGTGTTTGACTTGAGTCCTGGGGGTTAGATGGGCAGAGGGACCAGTGACGACTCTCACCAAAAAATCAAAAGATGATTTCAGGTCATCACAGACTTGGTAACTAAGGTCAATTATCCTACTGAAATCAACTAACTACTCCTGATGAAATAATAATATTCCTTTCTTTAAAAAAATTTTACATTTATTTATTTTTTGAGAGAGAAAGAGAGCTTGAGCAGGGGAGGGAGAGCTTTAACAGAGAGAGAGGGAGATGCAAAATACAAAGCAAGGCTCTAGGTTGTGAGCTGTCAACAAGGACCTGAGGCTCGGCTTGAACTCACAAACCATGAGATCATGACCAAACACGAAATTGGATGCTTAACCAACTGAGCATCACAGGTGCCCTAAAATAATAATCTTCCTAATAATCATTATAGGCATAACTTTCACCATCGTAAATGGATTGCTTATTTTGGTATCACATACATATGCATAAAGCTCCCATTATTGCTGACCAGTTAGAGGGACCTCAGAAATGGATGGTCTGGCATCGGGCCCTGAGGCACCCCTTTCCTGTGTTAACACTCTGGGAGGCTTCCTCTCCTCTTCCTGTTCCGGCGTCCCTGGCTTCTCCTCATCCTTCTTTGTGGGCAGAAGTCTGAGCAGACAGGCAGCGATGGCTACAATATTCATCTGCTCTTCCCTCTGCCAAAGTGAATTTGTTTCCCTAATTCTCAGATTGGTTGAATGATAATTAAAAATGTTTAATTTTAATGTTTTATTTCTTGATAACCTTGGCTTTTCTTGAAATGCTATTCCTTTGTTTATATTTGCAGGTGAATACATATAAAGGAAACAACTAAAATTATTTGTTTCAATAATAGAAATTATACTTTCACTACAGGGCATCCAGATTTCACTTTTCACACACACAGAAAATGACAACACCAAATCCAGCTTTTGTGGATCAAACAACCTTTGTTCAAGATCGACTGCAGACAAAGAACTACAAGCATGAAGTACACAAAATTCTGTATATTCTGCTTTGGTCCTTGATATAAAATGTGCAGAAGAAGGGGACATGATGACCTAATATAAAGGCCCCCATAAACCTACATTACCATTACCCCAAGTTAATAATGACACATAACCCTTTATCATGACTGTGACCACATCCCTCCCAAGAAATCGAGCCCCAAGCCCTGACTTCAGCCCTGACGAGGCCTCAGCCCCAGCCTGCACTACTTCCTATGACCTTGTTCAGGTCAATGCCTCAGTCTCAGAGGAAACAGAAAAAGGAGCCTGGTGGTTAACAATTGTACCCCCACAGATGTTACCAACTGTACCCCACGTGTCTGGTTTCACATAACTTCCTATTGGCCTGGGTTCCTACACGGAGACTTGGTATGTTGAAATGGCCTGGTTATCTCAGAGACAAGCAGGTGCAGTGTCTCATTCCCAAGGAGTTTCAGGGGTGTGAAAAGGCCAGGGTGGCAATGAACAACATGAATTCATGTCCGTTAGCTCCACTGGCTGCCAGAGAACGAGCCAGATGCTGTGTGTGTCCAGGAGCTCATGCGATCACTGCAAAAATCCTGCAAATGAGCCTCTTGCATGGAAGAAAGAACTGACGCTCCGAGAGGAACAGAAATGTTTCCAAATACAGAGTCCGCGCTGCCTCAGTGCACCATAGGGTCACCCTGAATTCCCTGTTTGTTAACCTCACAAGAATACACTCTGGCATTTGTGGGCAGGTATGTGTTGTCCCAGACCTGTGGCCACAGCCAGCAGAGGCTGGTCAGGACAGTAGGAGTGTCACTCATGAAGCCATGGCTGGGGCGCCTGGGGGCTCGATCGGTTAAGCAGGCCACCCTTCATTCGGCTCAGGTCATGAGCTCATGGTTCGTGAGTTTGAGCCCGGTCTGGGCTCTGTGCTGACAGTGGGGAGGCTGTTTGAAATTCGCTGTCCCTTTCTGCTCTTACCCTGCACAGTCTCTCTCTCTATTTCTCTCCCTCAAAAATAAATCAATAAACATTAAAACCAAACAAAAAAAAGAATCCATGGGCCAAAGACCACAACGGACACACATCTGGAAGATTTTCCTTTCAGGACCATCTGCCACAGGTCCCTAATTGTCGTTATTTGTGACATGGAGACTAATCACAAGAGCCAGCTCGGGGGTTGCTAGAGAGGATGACGTAAAACAATGCAAGAAAACCTTCAGAACTATGCCTGACAAAAGCAAGGCCACAAAGGACATTAGATGTACATTAATTTTAAAAGTTATCTTTTCATATGAAACCCAGCATTGCTTTGAAAATGATCCTGCACATGACATCACGTGCCCATGAGACAGCAGCAAGGCCGGAGCGAGTAGAAGCTGGTTCCAGAGACTCCTCTGCCCCACGTGTCCCCAGCGGTGCAGCCTAGTCCCTCCTTGGAGGCACCCAGGTCAGAAACGTGATCCGATTTCTCTGAGTCCTCATCTGCCTGGTGGCACCTCAATATACTTCACAAACACAGCAATGCCCTGGTGGCTGAGCGTGTGGCATATCACGCCTGCAGATGAGACATCTCGGTGTCTGACTGCTGTTCGGCTGCGCTGTGTTACAGGAGAGTAAAGGTCAGGTTTCCCATCTGAGCCCCGAGCCGACAGCCCGTCAGAGACAGATCCACGTAGAGGCTGAGCAGCAGGCAGGGCCTCAGGGTTCCGAGCAATGTCTCTGGGGGAGGGGGTCCCAGGGGGAATGGCTGGGTGGCTGTGAGGACCGACCTGCCCCTCCCAGACAGACGCATTCGTACCAGGAATCTCTTTCCAGATGGGGAGCCCTCTCACCCCATCTGCCTGCACTCAGGGGTCACAGGGAGCCCCAGAGCTGCTCATACCTGGGGCTGACCATGAAGCAGCCCCGGGGAGTCGCCAAGCCACCACTTCTTCTGAGGGACCTGGACCAGCCCCGCCCTCCCGCCACTGGCCTGCCCAGCCCTGCTCACGGGGACCTCACTTGTTACCTGTCACTGGGGAGGCCGCCTGGCCCACGGGATGTCACTGCTGGGGGCCGTCATCCTCTCATCCCTCTGGGCCTGTGAGTGTCCCCCAGTCCCTTCAGCCTGCAGGAGAGATGACACGTCCTTGATCGTTGCCTCTTTCCACACCATTTGTTCATGGGAATTTCTCTTCTTTGCTTGCAGCTGGCCTTGGGCAGCGGATGTTGGAACCACCTGAAATCTCAGTTTCCAGAGCAAGAGATAAGAGTGCACGCATATCATGCAATGTCCAATGAGGCCGTGAATGCACTCGTACACTGGTACCGGCAGAAACCTGACCAGGGGATAGAGCACCTAACATACGTCTCAACAAGCCTCCCGAATCCTTCAGGAACGGGCAGCAAGAGATTTGAGGCAAGTACAAACGCTCAGACTTCTACTGCGACCTTGACAATAACTTTCTTAGAGGAAACAGACGAGGCCGTGTCCTACTGTGCCTGCTGGGACTGGATCCACGGCATCAGAGACGCCAGGAGAAGCTGCACAGGAACGGTGTCCGGGTCTGGGTCCACCCACATCCTTCCCCACGTGGGCAACCACAGAGGCTGCACCGCCGGCCCGGCCTCAGTCTCTCCCCCTGCGGTATTTCCTGAACTTTGCAGGAAGACATTGTAGGCTCTGCTCACACCGTGAGCCCCACGTGATGTCAGCAACGTTGGTCCAAATTAAAGCAGTTTGACACTGTTTCTCACTAAATTCAGCTGTCTGGAAAGTCTGAAAACACAGGGTGGATGGATCAGTGTGTTAATTCACTGTAGTGACAGAGATTTCTAATATCTAAATGGCCTAGAATGAAGACAGGAAAGGGGTATACATTTAACATAAATATTTCCTATTATTACTTCTGATTTTATTTATGGGCATTACAGTTCTTCACAGGCGGAATGATCTATCAGACATAATAACTATGTCTTTTCATTTGTGTGTGACACCATCCTTAAGGAATCTAGTGACCGTTAATCCCTGAAGGAAGCAATCAGTATTTGGGGTGTAGGGTAGACCAAGGTGTAAATCGTGTGTCCCAGAGAGAGAAGCAGCGCCTCACCCACATCCAGGGATCGATACTGGGACCAAACCAACACTGCTCCATTGGAATAGACCCCTGAGCACTTCACGTGCCTCCAACATGGCGGATCTGCCTCCAAGACTTAGATCTCCAGGGTTCTACAAAGTACAGGAAAGATCCTGAATAACAATCAGATGGTTAAAAAGAAAGATAATAACACTCCCTATATCTGTAGAGAAATGTGTGTCCCTCACATATCAATAAAATAAAACATAGTTATTGCGAATTGAATTCTGTGATTTGTAAGTGGACAGCTGTAATTTTTCAAAAATAAGGAAACACACCATGTTTTTTGTGAAACTATAAAATCCCCAGTCTCGGGGTGCCTGGGTGGCTCGATTGGTTCAGGATCAGACTCTTGATTTCAGTTCAGGTCATGATCAAAGGTCATGAGATGGAGCCCTGACTTAAGCTCTACACTGGACTTGGAGCCTACTCAAGATTCTCTCTCTCCCTCTCTTTCTGCCCCCCCTCAAGAAAAAACAAAACAAAACAAAATACTCCTCCTCTCCCACGTCTTTAGAATTCACTGTCAACAACGAGAAAAAATCCTTTACTTTGCAAAAATTTTAGTACCTTCGGTTAATGTGAATATCTGACCACATAATTTCCATGCCTGCCCCTTACCCCTGCTTCCTGCTATAGTGACCACACTTTTATTCTGTTTCCTGTTCTAAGGACCAGGCGCTTCCATCAGTGCAGGGTGCTATGGAAACAGAACGAATTCCTCCCTCAGCCGTGCCAGCCCCGCCCAGGGGCAAACTCCGGATCTTGTGTCCCACTTCCTGCATCATGATACCCGAGGTGGTGGTTCCCCAGCTAGAGAACCTCTGGCCCGGGTCTCAAAGGTCCTCACCTGTCCCCTAACACACCTACAGAAACGATGGTAAGAAGACCCCTGAGTGGATACAGAGTCAGAAAATATGAACCATTCCCAGGAAGAAGTGAATGAAAAGAAGGATTAAACCTCTTATATAGTATCTGTGCTAAATGCTTTATCACTTAATATTGAAACAGTGCAGAATTCGCCTGAAGTCACCTCATGGAGATGGATGTCAGGAGATGGAGCCATCGTGACATTTCAACGCACAGCTTACAGTCATGATGGGAGGGAAAGGGGCCGTTATCTATGAGGCTTTGAAGTGACAAAATATCACGGAGCCTTTAAAATCATGTTTTTAGATCAATTATAAGAAACTTGAACATATTCCCCACATCTCCCCAAGGAAAAGGTCAAACACAGAACTGGTTTATATAATAAGCTCTCAAATACATGAAAAGAACTAATGCAAAGCAATTCTTCAAAGTTTAAAGAGTGGATGTCTCTGGAAAGATAGCTGTTTTAAATTCTTCCTGGTACATTTACAGATATTATGCAATTTAATAAAAATCTTCTATTATGTATCTATAATAGTCAGTATTTTATTGACTTACACATTTAATAATGAGATTCTTTATATAACAACATAGGATATAATTATATATGACACACTTAAAATTGTTATATATTTTTAATTTTCTGTGTAATAATATTACTACACTGTATCTCCCATAAAAACACAAAATAAAACGCTACAATTAAGCATAATGGTTGCCGTAGAACAGGAAGTCAGCAAACCATGTTCATACCCAGTAGCCCCCAGTTTTGCAATAAAGTTTTACTGAAACACAACTTTGTCCACACGTTCGCAAATTGTCTATAGTGGCTTTTGCAATACGTTGCAGATTGAATTGTTGCAACAGAGACCCACAAACCCCGCCGTGTTACCATTCGGCCCTCTACCGAAAACGTTAATCAGTCACCACTGTAGAATGTACACTGAGGGGACATTTATCGTTATTATATGTTTCCCTATTTCTTAGTGTTTCTTCAATGTCCCTTCATGACATATCCGCCCTCTCCATATATGAACCTAGTCTGGATAAGTTGGATAACATATCTCTGATTCATTTTCCTTATTTTAAAATGGAAACATATTACCCTGAAGGAGTAACGTCAATAATACATACACAGTTCTCACGGCGCTTGGAGCGTGCCTCATGCTCAATGTACCGGGGCACTGCCGTGATTATATGGGCTTTTACTGCATATTTGAGAATGAAATTTTTAGACGGGTACTCTAAGTTTTGGTATCCAACATTTGGGTCATGGGCCAGCCTCCTCCACTGCACCTACGAGCTTGTTACAAGCGCAGAAAATCAACCCTCAGCCGGGCCTGCTGAATGACAGTCTCATTTCACAAGGTTCGTGCAGGATCCCTGAGCACTTCACAGTCAGGAAGTCAGGATTTAAAAGTAGGAAGTCACTTGTGAGTAACACAAAACCACCTGGGGCTGAAACTTCATCAGCTTCTCTTTACCCTCCCCAGGGTGTCCATGGTGGGGAAAGGGTGAAGGTAATTAATGTTGCACTCAAAATATGAAAAACTAGGTGTATACCAAAAATGGTGATTTTAAGGAATAATGTTGAAAATACTAACATGAGGGGTGTCTTGTTGGCTCAGTCAGTTAAGCGTACAACTTCTGCTCAGGTCATGATCTCCCAGCTTGTGGGTTCGAGCCCCACATCCGGCTCTGTGCTGACAGCTCAGAGCCTGGGGCCTGCTTTGGATTCTGTGTCCCTCTCTCTCTGTCCCTACCCCGCTTGTGTTCTGTTTCTATCTTTCAAAAATAAATAAATGTTAAAAATATTTTTTAAAAAAAGAAGAAAATACTAACTTGAAAATATTGAGAAAAATAAAAGAACACAGAACTGCATATGTGGCCAGTTCACAGACACATGAATGGATTTATTAATAAAATCAAGATAAATTTAAAGGTATTAAGGGTGGTAAAGCCTGTGGTGGATAATTTTTATTTTATTTTTTGTACTTTTTCTGATTTTTAAAAGGTTTACAATGATTTCCTATGAATTTATTATGAAAAATACACAGTGTAAGATGTGTACAAGTGTATACTTAATTATTTATAAATTTCAGTTGGAAAGATGGTCATAAGTTCATAATAAAGCTAAATTGTATAAAGTCCATATGTAAATGACCGCTTTAATTATATTTGTGAATATGTACATAGAATTTAACTTTATGTATGTATATAATTAGTTTTTTACATATAATCATATAATTTTATGTGTGTCTGTACATGTATATGCTGTGGGGGAAAACTATAAATAAGCATACCACACTGAAAACGCTGTTGGCCCTACAGCTCTATAGTAATGGGAGACCTATATTGTTATCATTGTATTTCCCCTTTTCCGCAGAATTTTTTCACTGAGCTCCCAGTACTCACCCAGGCTCCAATAGGTACCAATTTTGTGACTCTGGATACGTGAGGTAACGTCTGTTTGGTGCAGTTTCTATATCTGTGAAGGAACCTATTGAGGAACTTCTTCTTTTGTGATTATGGGAGTAAAGGTGTTTCCAGAAAGACCTGTTTTGCTTAATACTCTTTAAACAAGATATTGACCCCTCCTCACAAAGAAGTAACTTCACCCTTTTAATGCTAAAAGCATTGTCTTGAATGCTAAGGATACCTCCCTTCCCCATAGGATAAGCATCTAAATCGCCTACATCAATCACTATTAATAGAGGTTATGCAGGAGTCTTCTACAAATCTGTGTTCAGGGAAATTCTTACATATCAAAGAAGTTTGTCGTCAGAAATCATTGTCTAAGGCAAAGGCCACTTCTGTGCCGTCCCCCAGACACTTAATTATAAAATAAAGTTAAGCCCCAGTCAGAGCGGAGATGCTGCCTGGTGATCAGAAAGATTCCCATGGCTCTCTCCTCCCTCCCTCGGCGACACCGTCCATCCTTCAGGGACCCCTGGACCTGGTCGGAGCCGGCCTCTGACAATTTACCTCAGTGTCTACTCTACCATATAACATGTCCAGGTTCCAACCAAACATTCAGAGGTAAACAGCAAGTCAAGAAGAAACATAGTGTGAGGACACAGAGCAGTCACCAGAAAGACTGAGACATGAGAGAGATGTTGGCACCATCAGGGAACTTAAATGTGAATAATACGTTAAAGCTCTAATCTAATAGGAAAGTTGGACAACATGCAAGATCAGGCAGGAAAATTCAGTAGAGAGATGGAAAGACTCAAAGGAAATGCAAGATAAAAAATATAGTAACAGAAATGATGAATGCCCTGAAAGGTTTACTTAAGTGAAGTTAAGAGAAATAAAGAAAGAATATGGGTCACCAGATATTACCCAAATGACAATGAAGGATATGAGAGAGACAGAGAGACAGAATGAGAGAGACAGGGACAGAAAGGCAGCGGATAATTCATAACTCACAGAAGAAGAGAACTTTAAGAACTACCCCCCACCTCCCACTCTCTAATTTGAACCGGTGAAGGACAATAGTCTATTAACACGAAAAGGGCTTCTTTACACTAATATCATTGGATGGTAACAAATGCACAGTAATGGGAGAAATCTGCTGATAAAGCAGGTTACTCGCCCTATTTTGCAGGATGATTTGGGGTAAACACTGTGGGTCCCTTTCTCCGAAGTCCATGGTTCTTAGCTGTGTGTGCAGAGCACCTCCTCCTCTTACTGCATCAGCCCCCAGATGTGCGCCGTGATCAGCGCAGTATTCAACCGCGTCTCCTGACAAGTGCGGGCAGAATGTGGCTCCTGTCCCAGCTCTTCCTGGTGGCCTCCCTTTGCAGCTGTGAGTGGCTCTGCCCACGGGGTATTTCATTCACTGGAGAAAAGAGATGTTAAGTATGGACAATCAAATCAGCTGATTACTTTGGTCATTCAAAGTAAACTACAAATTTCACTGTGACCTTCAATTTTTCAGGAAGAAACTGTTGAACCTCAGACCCCAAGCCTTTCATTAATGGAGAAGAAATGTGTATTATTTTCATGAATGTCTAAATTTTGCTAATTGTTACTTTTTTCTTTCAGATACAAAAGGAGACATTTCCATAACACAACTCGTACCATCCATTACCAAGAAAAAAGGAAAGACAGCATTTTTAGAATGCCAAATAAAAACGGATGACTCCAAGAAAAATGTAAATATACACTGGTATCAACAGAGGCCAGGCCAGCCTCTAAAACGCATTCTGTGTATTTCCTCAAATGAAAATGTGGTCCATGAACAAGGTATTAGAGAGGAAAAATATGAAGCCAGGAGACCACAGAGAGATTTGCCAGCGAGCCTCAGGATACACAAAGTTGATGAGGCAGATGCTGGGCTGTATTACTGTGCCTGCTGGGATACACTGTATGGAAATGCCCCACTGCCCCTGAACAAAAACCCTTCCCCACCCCCACCCCCTGCAAACACACTCCTTTCTGCCTCCCAGAGCGACCTGGCTACTGTCTATACAGCACTTGTCTCCTGTATCTGTGTCCTCAGCAAGATCTCAGCTAGGAGCCCAAGGACACAATCCGTGATATTTCTTTCAGTTAGGTCACTTTATTGTGTATTCTTATCTCTCTTGGGGACTGGATGGCTTTTGGAAGTGTCCTGAATTTTCTACTTCTCCATCGATGAGAAACATCCTGAGAAAGAAGTCGTATCCAATGTGCAACATGGTGTGCTGACTTTGAATGAAGAATGAATGAATGAATGAAAGAATAGAATAGAATAGAAGAATGATGAAAACCACAAGGCTTTTGTTGTTTTTTGTTTTTGTTTTGAGAGAGACAGACAGACAGAGCATGAGAATGAGCAGGCGAAGGACAGAGAGACAGGAGACACAGAATCCAAAGCTGTCAGCACAGAGCCTGATACGCGGCTCAAATTTGTGACCCATGAGACCCTGACCTGAGCTGAAGTCAGATGCTTAACCAACTGAGCCTCCCAAGCACCCTCATAAGACCTTTGGAGTGATATAAACCTGGGTTTGAATTCCTGCTCAGCCACTTAACTGACAGAATGATCCAGGAACGTTTCTAAATCTTTCTCATAGGGTTGCTGGGGACTTGAAGGAGGTTCCACACAGGACAGTTCAAGCACACGGTCAGCACATCACAGGGTCATTTCCCATTACGACTGAGCTACTTCCATGAGCCACCTCAGCTACCACAGCAGCTCAGGAGCTCATTAAAAGTCACGTCTGACACTGTTCTCCAAACAACAGAAAATTGGCTTTATTTTGAAAAGCTAAGAATTGTAAATTTTTCTTCCAAAATTTTTCTTCATTCACAGCAGTATATAGAACTTTCTACAAACTAATGATCTGTAAGATGTACATGTAAATGCACATACTTCTGCATAATGTTTTGCAGTTATTATCTCATTTGTTATTATACAGTAATAAGAGTTTTCTTCCAATTCTCATGGTAGTCATATAGCTCCCACACACTCACAGAGTTTGGTGAAAAATCTATAACTCAGGGATGAAAAATAACTCAAGGGTAGGTGTGTTTGAAGCAAAACCTTGTTGGGAGCCATTCTGAGCCCACTAGTGGAGAAAACTCCTGGTGAGGTTAAAGCAAGTTTGCATGCTCTCTTGCCAATCAGATGACGACCGATATCCACCCCCCACTCAATTATTTCTGCTTGAGCACTGACCCCTAGGGTACCTTGTTGATCAATATCGGGAGTGACTTGTCCCCTTATTCTGGCCCTTGTATGATGATTGCACCTTGTGAAGGAACTTATTGTGGGAACTTCTTTCAATTATGGGAACAGACATCGTGTCTCCAGCAGGTCTGTTTCCCTCCATACTTTCCCTTGAGCTATGAACAGGCTAATGACCCCTAGTCATAAAAGATTGACCTTTACGTGTACAATTCTGTTTCTATGGTTGCGTTAGTCCAAGAGGTTCATACAGCTCAACATTGTAAATCAGCTAACCAAAAATGTCTCTCATACCCTAGCTGTTCAAGAAATCATAAAACTAGACACAAAGGTAAATGCACTTGTAGAGGCTATTCTATGTATTGTAAATGAGCTAAACTCTTTAAAGGTATGGTTGGCTCTCCGGTGCCTAAAGAATATCACTGGAAAATCAAGTCTTGCCCGGAGACAAAGAGCCTAACTTAGAGAGAAGGAACAGGTAAGGGCAGAAGATTAAGTTACCACATATACCTTTGCTAACTGGTGATGTATGGCAGCCCCTTCCCTAAGGCCTACATTCCACAAACCCCTTCCCTTCCCCTGGCAGCTGGGATGAGGATGGATAAGAGCATCTGCAACTTAATCTCAGTGTTATTAAAATGTGAACACCCTATTATTTTCTTAGTTACTCAACCTCACTATAATTGGGGCAGTTCTGCAAGAAGACTTCTGTAAAACCTGTTTCTGTACATTTTCCAAAAACATCTTATCACAGAGAACTATCCATTGTAAAAATTCCATTTTCTGATGCCATGTTAACATTTGACCTATAAATAAAGACACCAAAACCGACCGGACAGAGATGCCTGCCTGGTGATCAGAAAGGATCTCGGGGCTCCCTCACTCTCTCTCGCCGACACCGTCCATCCTTCAGGGACCCCTGGACCTGCTGAAGCCGGCCTCCAGCAAAACCTCAAGGAAAAATATGGAGGTATTGCCCCCAAAAGGAAGATAACACTGAATTATTATTACATAGGGTCTTGGTGAGGTTCTGGGATCTGATCATTCTTTATACCAGGAACATAGCAAAATAACATTGGTCTTACTGAGCAGGTCTTTCATTGGTTCTAAAGCAAACTTTCCTTTCACATCCTTGCCTCTGAAAAATGAGGCCTGGCCCTGCTTTCACACTCCTGATTCACGCCTCCTTTTAGAGTCCATTCTGACCAATCACTGGCCATGCCAACCAAATGGATTTCTGTGTGTCTTTGGCTTGGGCTCATATGTTGACTATATCACTTTCTTATCTTTTTACTGTTTTTATGTCCACTTTCAATTCATTCAAGTGCCTCTGAGTTTACTCCTTTGCTTTTCAAATAGAGTCACCAAAATAAGAATTTCTCAGGATCCACTCTCCTTTCCCCAAACACCAGAACAGTTGACGTACACTGCATGCTCTCTGGGGATTCCCTCAAGTAGGCCCACTGGTAACAATTAAAAGAAGAAGGACCCCTGAAATGAATCCTATAACCCATCCTACTAACCAATATTACCTAGCTCTGGCTTGGACACAGATAAGAGAAAACAGAGGCTTTTACCTGATCATCAAAAATGTCCTCAAGTCCACTGAAGCCACCCACTATTGTGTCTGCTGGGATCTCACAATGTCACAGAGTCAGAAGGGCATGTAAAAAACCTTCTCTATTACTAACTCTCAATTCCTTTCTCACTTGAACAACTGCAGCCCAACCTTTCCTGCCCTTAGTCACAGGCTCATAAGCTGTTAGAACAGGAAGGGCCAAAGGGATGTGGAGGCCCAGCGATAGCAAGGGCTCATCCAAAGCTAGTTAACCACAGAGATAAGGCTACAGGTACATTTCTGATGATCACAGAAGCACTTCTTCTTTTTGCCCCAACAGGTCAGAGAACTCGATTTTGTTCAAATTATGGTTTAAATAGGAATCTAGTATTTCATGGAAGATAGACTTTTACACATTTCTTCTTTCATTCCGGCGGGGGTGGGGAAATGTTGTTACGCAAATTATTTTCTCTTTTTGCATTGTGTGGTAGAGAATCATGTTGTCAAGTGGTAAAAAGTAGCTGATTTTAAAATGAAGAGCATTGTTCACACTTTTCAAGTCTGTTTCTGTTGGCATTTTTGTATTTTTGGTTACTAAAGAGTTTCCTCCTTTAGAAATACAATCCCAAACTGCTAACGGAGAAGGCCTGGTGTTTGTGAGAACAGAAGGGCTTATCATTTGATGTGATCTCTGAGTAGTTTCACACACATAAATACTTGGAAATCAAAATATCTTAGTTGACTGAACACTTTTCCTGGTAATTTAAATTTTTTTATGTTTATTTTTATTTTTGAGAGAGACAGACAGAGTGCGTGTGGGGGAAGGGCAGAGAAAGCGAGACACAGAATCTGAAACAGGCTCCGTATTCTGAGCTGTCAGCACAGAGCCCGACGTGGGGCTCCAACTCGGAACTGGCAAGATCATGACCTGAGCCAAAGTCGGACACTCAACTGACTGAGCCTGCCAGGCGCCCCTCCCGGTAATTTAGACAAGTAGTTGGTTGACTAGTTACTCCCAACCTCCCTTTTTATTTTTTTACTTGTGCTCTAATTGTTTCCATTTTTATCAGCACTTTCAGTAATTACTGACTCCTTTGGAAAACAGACATTTTTATCAACTGATCTGAGGAGAACTTATAAAATGTCAGATGCCATGAAGCCTATATTCAAGGACGTCCAAGGGAACCCAGAAGATCGAATTGCCAGGACAAAGTTTCTTCCTGCTGGTCATGCCATGAGGCTGACATTTTTGTAGAAGCTCTAACCAGTGTGATAACTCAGGCTGGACCAAGATATTTGCAGAAGGAACTAAGCTCATAGTAACTCCCCCAGGTAAGTAACTTTTTTCTACTTTGATCGTGTGAATGAAAAACCAATAGTTACTTTTTAGAGAAAACAAATGATCTGTATGATCAAATCAGCACATAGAGAGCAATTTTGCAGCTACTGGAAACTCTATATGGAAACAAATTACTTAACAAATGGCTGATTTACTTACCTGCTTACAACTAAACTGAAATTCTACTTTTTGAAAATACACACACACAAAAATAGAGTCAGCCTTGAAATTAAAATTATTGTTAGGATTGTTTCTTTAAACCATTGGTGTGAGTTAATGGTTCAAGATACTCTTCTTATGGATGGTGTCTTTGAGAGAAAAACACTTTGATAAGTACCTCTAATATGAATAGTGCTCCATTCTTTTTTTCTTTTTTAATTTCTGAGAGAGAGAGAGAGAGAGAGAGAGAGAGCGTGAACAGGGGAGGGTCAGAGAGAGAGGGAGACACAGAATCCGAAACAGGCTCCAGGCTCTGAGCTGGCAGCACAGGGCCCAACATGGAGCTCGAATCCACGAACCGTGAGATCATGACCTGAGCCGAAGTCGGACGCTTAACCGACTGAGCCACCCAGGCGCCCCAATAGTGCTCCATTCTTAATGAGTAGTGCTTCTTTCTCTAGTAGCCTGAGAAATCTGTGATTTCTTTTGATTTCACTTTTAATGCAGCACAAAACAATTTTACTCTTACAATAGTTGGCAATAGAACATCAATAACCCCATTTATTCTTATTACTCTGGCTTCTTAGAAGGTTGGGTAAGACCAGTAAAATTTTGTGCCATTGCGACTCGTGTGATATTTTGTAGAGATGGTCCAGTTTAATGCAATTGTGAACTCGGCAAACCATTTTAGCTCGATAGTCCATGAAAAGAGTCTGTCTTCATGTCTTCACATTTTCATTTGTTCATTTATTGTATCAGGAAACACTTATTGAACATAGTTTCTGTGCTGGATGCTAGAGAAATTGGGTAAAGAAGACACAGTTCCCAAACTCAAAAAACTTCTAGCCTACACGACAACTATTGTAGATTGTGGCTTCATTGGGCCCATGTGTTTTGGCATATGGCCATAAGAGACATAGAATGTCTTGGGTTCATGAGTTCTCTTGCTTTCTTATTGCTTATAAAATCCATACATGTTAATTTGTGGAAGAATTTGATAAAATGGCCTGAAATCATCCCATTGAAGAGAATAATAATATTAGCTAAGATTCAGTGAGAGATAGATACCATGCCAACTAGGTTCAGTCCATTATCTCATCCATTCCTCGACAGCCCTATACAGACAACTCTTATTCCAAATTCGAAGATGGGGAAAGAAAGGCTTGAAAAAGTCCAGTTATTTGCCTTAACTCACATGGCTACTTACTATGGCAAAGAGTGGGATCCAAGAAAGACTTGTCCATTCCAAAATACATGGTCTGGACCCAGATGTGATATTAGAAATATTAAGTCATGCTTTTATAATCTGATATTTACTCACCTGCACCCTGACTTTTTAAATAGACTCTTTAGTTAAGTGCTTAATTAGTAATAGCTCATAATTTGTATTACTCCTCATGCAGAAAACAATGATTCTGCTTCTAATCATGGCATTAAAATTGCCACTCTCATCTACGAATGATCAAATAAGTTATGTTAAATATACATTTATTACATTTTCAAAATGTGATTCTTAGGGTATTTCTATAAAATGACAAGTCCTTTCCACACCGCTGCATTCAGTCTTTCTGAATCGGCATCAAGTGCGCTGGAAACACTGAATCCGGCAGCAGAGCTGGAGCAGGTGAACTACAGGTGGGACTCAGTGCCTGACTCTCGGCTGCCTTTCCGCTCCCGCCGGGGCTTCGGCAGGAAGAACAAACCTAATAGGATCCTCGGATGAGCAGCTCAGGATTTTAAATCTGTGCCCTGGAAACTGTTAGGGTAATTTCAAGTTCAAAGAGATAGTCTTTCAGGAATAAATAAGTTTATTTTTTAAATATAATTTATTGTCAAATTGGCTTCCATACAACATCTAGTGCTCAACAAGTGCCCTCCTCAGTGCCCATCACCCATTTCCCCCTCTCCCCTGCCCCCCATCCACCTTTAGTTTGTTCTCTGTATTTAAGAGTCTCTCTCTCCCTCTCTGTTTGTAACTATTTTTTCCCCTCCCTTCCCCATGGTCTGCTGTTCACTTTCTCAAGATCCGTATATGAATAAAAACGTATATGTCCTTCTCTGACTGCTAAACAAGTTTAGAGATCATCATGAATATTTCAGACTCTGTAACAACTCATCTGGTCTACTATCAGTGGGGACTGGATTCTGGAAAGAACTGACTTTACAATCAAACAAGAAACTACCCCACAATATGTAGAAAGAAAAAAAAACAACAACCCTGGGGCACCTGGGTGGCTCAGTCGGTTAAGTGCTCAACTTCGGCTCAGGTCATGATCTCACAGTTCGTGGGTTCGAGCCCTGCATCGGGGTCTGTGCTGACAGCTAGTTCAGAGCCTGGAGCCTGCTTCAGATTCTGTATCTCTCTCTCTCTCTGACCCTCCCCTGCTCACACTGTCTCTCTCTTTCTCTCAGAAATAAATAAAACATCTTTTAAAAATTAAAAAAAAAACCTTTAAAAATATTGAACATTAGTTTATTAAATTTTTTGTTCCTCTTTGAAAATAAAAGAAATAATAACTGTAAATTATATGCCACTAAAAGAAGTGATACCATACAAGAAAACCTTTTAAGGGAAGAGAGTGAAGTATCAGGAAACTAGTAAGAAAAGGTAAAATCAAACTTCCCGACTTGTGTGAGTGAGGTAGAAAGACAGAACCAAACTTCCCAGGCAGAGAGGAGTCAGTTCCTCAATTCTTGACTCTGCTCATATCTAATGTGATTTTGTTTGAGTTTCATGTTTGTTTCATGTTAGTGGAGCCCATTTTTATAGATGTGTATAAACACTGAAAAAATATGGCACAATGTAAAAGTGGCACAAAGGGAGATTTGTGCGAACGCTTCCCAGACGGTGGGATTGACCTGGATATTGCAGAACCCAAGTGTTCGGTCCTGGCCCACTGCTCAGGGTTGGAGGAATATTTTCTTTCCATTCTTAAGAAAGTGGAGGAAGGGGAGATGGTAATGCAGGGGTGGCCAGCTCGGTGCTGGCTCAGAATTCTAGGATTTGGCCCCAATTTGAGAGCTTGTTTGGAGGTTCCAGCAGGGGAGCGCCGCTGCTGGATGCCCTTGACCCAAGGACGGTCCTCCTCTATCGGGGAAGGTCATTCTCTTCGACCGAGCGCGCAGCTTCCGGAAGGACGCACGTGGAGCGGTGACGGAGGAGGGGGACACCCGCCTGCGCAGCCAGATCAGCGGAGTCAACCCTGGCGATCAGTGGGGTGACAGATGTCGCAGCCAGATCGCCCTCACATCCGGATTTGGTCCCAGTTTGGTCCCAAATAACGGCAGGACCCCCTGGGAGCCGCAGCGGCGTCGCTGGAGGACAGCGAGGAAATGGTAGCGTTCGCGCATCTCCTGCCACGGGAAACGAAAACTGGCTCAGGTTGGAAATGAGGCTGTGGGTATGGACCAGGCCTCCCAATATTCCAAATCAGGCTGATATTCCCCACACAGAGTCCTCATAAGCAAGAGCATATTCCTGCCTTTTCAAAAGAGACTTCAGATGAAAGTCTGTGGATGATTGTCAAAAGGCTCTTCCCTTGGGCCTTGCAGACCCAAGACTTACATAATAAAGGGGGGTAAGAACACAAGAGTTACAATCGAGTGTGGCCCTGAGACAAGGAACCTAATTTAGAGTTAAGGACAGATATCCACCCCCACCCAATTGTTTCTGCTTGGAGCACCGGCCCCCACGGCATCTTGTGATCAGTATTCAGAGTGACTTATTCTGGCCTGAATATGCTGGTTGCACCCTGTGAAGGAACCTATTGTAGGAACTTCTTCTTTTATGATTATGGGAGTAAACATTTGTGTTTCCTGAAAGACCTGTTTTCCTTAATACTTCTCCTTAAACAAACACGCTATTGACCCTTGCTCACAAAGAAGTAACTTCACCCTTTTAATGCTAAAAGCATTGTCTTGTATGTTAAAGATACCTCCCTTTCCCACAGGGTAAGCATCTGAATCCCCTACCTCAATCGCTATGAATAGAGGTTCCGCATGAGTCTTCTACAAATCTGTGTTCAGGGAAATTCTTACATATCAAAGAAGTTTGTCGTCAGAAATCATTGTCTAAGGCAAAGGCCACTTCTGTGCCGTCCCCCAGACACTTAATTATAAAATAAAGTTAAGCCCCAGTCAGAGCAGAGATGCCTGCCTGGTGACCAGAAAGATTCTTGGGGCTCCCTCATCCCTCCCTCGCTGACACCGTCCATCCTTCAGGGACCCCCGGACCTGGCCAGAGCCGGCCTCCGGCAAGGATCCTTGGAGAGGTGGGTGAGTCTGCCGCGGTCCTTGGGCATAGTTGTCACCTGATCTAGCACAGAAGACATTCACAAGGAGCTGACTGGTTAGAGCAACTGGAGGTTTCTAGGGGTGCGGGAGATGCTAGAGCCATTTGGGATTTCTGTCTTGAAAGTTTTGAAGTTTGTATATCTTAATTATTTAATTCCAAAAATAACCAATGAAAAAGAATGAATAAAAAAATCATCAAACTTCCATTTTGTCAAAGGATGATTAATATCAAATATCAAGATATTTAACTGCATAAACATATGCAAGAATGTTAAACTGGGGTCCCCCCCATGCAGTATACTGTATTTGTTCATTCTTCATTAGCCTTAGAGATGAAATTTTGCCTGATGAGGGAGAACATCTCACACAGATGTTTTCAGAGAACTAGGTCTAGTCAAATAAAAATTTTTCATGAATTTTTACAAAGGTGGAAAAACAATGAAAAAAAAAAGGAAAGAAATGATAATTTTTTTCTACAGTGGTTGTGATCACAGACACTAACCAATTCATAAATTGAAAAACAAGTTTTTGGCCCTCTTTCTTTTCCAACTGAATACATAATCAATGTAAATTCTAGCAATCAAATTAAATAATGGTGAGACATATAATTCATGGGGTCTTGAAAATATTTTTGGAGGAATGTGGTGCAGAGAAAAATTTGGACTATGAGTCTGGATCTATCGCTTTCTGTGTAAGCATTCTTTAGTGTTTAAATTTTGATTCAGTCATTATGGCTTTCTTAAAATTATAAAAACCATACATGCCCATGATAAAAAAAGAACAGAAGAAAAATAAAGAAAAAATTTAAAAATTTTAGTGACACTTATTACTGTTAATATTTGCTACATTTCCATCCATTGATTCTGTCCATGTAACAACCATCTCAGGTGGTCTCTTTGGTTACAAGGAATAAATAAATATTAAATATGTCAATAGGAACCATAAAGGTTGGAACATGGTCAGTGATAAAAAAAAATAATGTCATTTCTCCAAAATTCAATCTACCACCCACTGGAGTTCTTTATACTATCAGAAGTACAGGAAAATATGTTAATTACCATCATCTAGTCTATAGATCACTTTAGAACAAATGGTTTAATTTGTAGTATACTTTCAATTTCTACAATTCATTGTCACCTTTTTCTAAATATGATGATAATGGAGTAAGCATTACTCCAACTATTACCTCAACTATTGCCTGGCAGAACATAAAGCGATCTCTCACTTTTCAGTGGAAAGATCCAGACGTAAAGAAAAAAGGGAAGACACCGTGCAACTTGAATATGTAAACTTACAGTGATACAGATACAAAGCCAAGTATTCACTTATATATTTAATATCTTAATTAAATTATACTTACAAAGTTAAACATTCTATCAGTAAAAAGTCAGTTGAGGAATAAAGCTTTTGGTGCCCTCACATTTCACTAAAAATTTTGTTCAGACTCTTCATGTGTGTCTAAAATGTATACTTTAGAGAAAACTTCTGAGCCACCTCAGGGTCTGAGTGCTATTTGGGGATCTCCTTATGAGGATGTCACCGACTATTTTATCGAAAGAAAAAATTATCCACTTAAAAATTTTGGAAAAGCATTGTTTTCACTAACTCTGTTATTCTATATTTGTGCAATGTAAGCATGAAGGATGGAGACTGTTCCCAAGTACTATTTACCAAATCCATGGTAAACTTCTTTATTGTCTTTTACCGGCGCTACCTCTAAAACTAGCACTGCGTTCATTTCAGGCTGATATCTTATCTAAGTAGTATTGTTTGATCAAAGTAGAGCATGAGAAAAGCATCCTTTAAAATGAGAGGCTGCCCAGGACTGAAACAGAAGCCAACCCCTGTTTCGTGAGGGACGATATTGGGAATGAAAACTTCACCTTACATCCTCTGGCATTTCAGTCTGTTTGAATGGCACATGTTTTGTGCTTACATCGCAGAGCAGGATTTGCTAACATGCTCTCTCATTTTTCATGTCCTCTTCAAGTTAGACTTGAAAAACTGTCACCCTCTGAAGCTGAAAATGAAACAAACTCTAATGCACAAACTATTTCTCATTTATTTAAACTGCTTATTTCCAAAATCTTTTTGAGAAGACCCAAAATAGAGTACACAAGTACAGCTAGGCCATGAAATAAACCTAGAGGATCAAAAGCACTAGGGAAAGCAGAGGGAAAAGTCCGGGATTTCCTAACAGAAAGCACAGTGTAAAAGTTTAGGTTCAAAAGTAGGAAAAAATGGTGGAGTCCATACTTTATGTTATCTAATAAACTGAAGATCACCAAATTTCCTTATTTGTTATGTTTTTCCCACCCTAAAATGAGAAAAGGACTTCAATGCATGAGTCCTTGAGGAGGAATGTGAAGTGAAAGAGCAGACATTACCTTCCAGATCCGTCTTCTAAAATGAAAAAGTCGTCTTTAAACAAATGTATCTCAGGCTACCACCGCATTATTAGTGTGGGTGCCATGACATTTAATGTCTTTCGCAGATGGTGACCTTCAGCAGACATGGTCAGGCTCCAGCAAGTTTGGCCTTCATGCTCGTATTTATCAGAAAACTGTTTAAATTTTTAAAATACAGTTAGAACTTTAAACTTAGAAATGTCATAAGTTTGAAATACATTTTAAATATGAAATAGCTATAATTATTTGTTTAATAAAGGAAAAATAACAAAAAAAGTAGGAAAGCATTAAATCAACATCAATATGCAGGTTTAAAACATCACTCCTGCAAACTGAAAATGTAGTGGACATTTGGCACATTTATTTAGAATTCACATTGATGTATCTTAAGAAAATATAAATAACTCAAGTGATTTAACTCAAATGTATTTTATGGTTATGCAAATAAATGTATATAAATATGTCCGACAGGTTTATTTATTTTAAACTCTGGTTTCTATTTTATGCATCATAAAAATGGTTTTCGTCATAAAAATCACTGTTAACAAGTTTAAAAAATAATGTTAAAGGTGCCCGTTTCTCCACATCCTCGCCAGCATCTAGCATTCTCTGATTTGCTCATTTTAGCCACTCTGACTGGCATGAGGTGGTATCTCAGTGTGGTTTTGATGTGTATTTCCCTGATGAGGAGGGACGCTGAGCATCGTTTCATGTGTCTGTTGGCCATCTGGATGTCCTCTTTGGAGAAGTGTCTGTTCATATCTTCTGCCCCTTTCTTCACTGGGTTGTTTGTGTTTCGGGCGTGTAGTTTGGTGAGTTCCTTGTAGATTCTGGATATTAACCCTTTATCTGATATGTCATTTGCAACTATCTTTTCCCATTCCGTTGGTTGCCTATTAATTTTCTGGGTTGTTTCCTTGGCTGTGCAGAAGCTTTTAATCTTGGTGAGGTCCCACCAGTTTATTTTTGCTCTTGATTCCCATGCTGAGGCATAGGAGCACATGTACCCCAATGTTCACAGCAGCTCTCTCCACAATAGCTAAAACATGGAAAGAGCCTAAGTGTCCATCAACAGATGAACGGATCAAGAAGATGTGGTTTATCTATACCATGGAATACTACATGGCAATGAGAAACAATGAAATCTGGCCATGTGTAGCAACATGGATGGACCTTGAGGGTGTTATGCTGAGCGAAATAAGTCAGGCAGAGAAGGACAAATATCATATGTTTGCACGTATAGGAGGATTAGGAGGAACTTAACAGAGGAACAAGGGGGAGAAGAAGGGGGGAAATGGTGGGGGAGAGGGAGGGAGGCAAACCATGAGAGACTCTTGAATGCTGACAAAAACTGAGGACTGATGGATGTGGGGGGGAGAGGGGATGGGCATGGAGGAGGGCACTTGTGGGGATGAGCACTGAGTGTTATGTGGAAACTAATTTGACAACAAACTATTTGTAAAAAAAAAACAACATTAAAAAATAATTTAAAAAATAAAAAGGATGTTTAAAAAAAATAATGTTGAAGGAAAAACTATGTAAGATAATTACCCAAAATATAGGCATGAGGCATATGTAATCAAATGCACTATTTAATGCTTGGTTAACTATTCCATTGAGAAAATTGTGAAAGGTCAAGATTCATTTTATCCTGAAAACAATAAAACATCAAGAATCTAGCTAAGGAAAAGGGACAGGAGGTGAAAACAATGTGCTATGGTCCAGAAATTTATTAAGTTCATCACTTGATTTTCAATTTCTTCACTATAGTGAATCAGAAGTATTCCTAGAAAAAACCCCACAAATCTTCTAAGATGAAAATTAAGTTCTTTCCTATATTGACTAGAGGCTAAAATTATGTACATATCATGTACATTGAAAATTTTTTCTTGTTTCTCTAACGTACTTTTTATATTAAAAACAAAATATGTGACTGTAGCAATATACAATGTATTACTGTTATAATAAATAAAATACTATATGCAGACAAGCAACATGTGTAAACTTAAAATAGGCACATGATGACATAATTCTACTAACAGCATAAATAAGAAGTCATCTCTTACTCACTGAGTTAGTATAAAAATCAGGATCTCAGCTACACAGGCAGAAATTCTCAAGAATTTTTTTTCCAAAGAAAACGAGAGTATATTAAGAGTCTCCTCCAAAAGAATTTTTCTTCTTGTTCTTCTCAAATGAGAAAACCAATTCCTCTTTTCTTAAGAGATTGCCCATTGAATTATTAAACTAACTCCAAACTAGCCCAAAGAGAATACCAGTAAAGCACTTGCATTTCAGTTGGAAATCAATTTTAAATGGGTCCTCACATTTATAATTACAATCATTAAATTAGCATTAAATGTATAATCAAGTAATGTACCAACATTCAAATGACATGCCCTTGAAAACGATGATTTTGTCAAACTTTTTGACATCATGTCTGCAGGAAACTCTGGACCGTAACTGTTAACATTACCCCAGTTACATATTATTCAGCCGGTGAAATAACAGAATATCGTGGGCTGCAGGTTCAGCAGCTCTCTAGGGCAGATTCAAGTTTGAGATGAGACTCTGCGAGTCAAAACATGGTGTTCCCCTGGTCATATATAAACTTAAATGAAATGCTAATAGATGTGCTTTTAGTGAACATTTTCCACAGCAAAACAAAAAGTCTGATACGTATGTTATTTGATAACGTTTTGATATAAAAGCATTTCTGAAAAGAATCAGTTTTTAAATGGCACTTTTGGATATATTGCCACTTTGCCTCTAAGTTCAAGATGTTGTCAATAATTTGGAGATGCAGCTTTAAACACCGGCCTGCTCAAAATCCTGGCGTGGTTCAGATGTGAGAGCAAGATGGTCTATAATTTTTTTTTTTTAATGTCGATGGATTTGTGAGAGGGACTGAGTGCAAGCAGGGAAGGAGTGCAAGAGAGAGAGGGAGACAACAGAATCCAAAGCAAGCTCCAGGGTCCACGAAGAGCTGTACCAGAACTCGAATTCAAGAACCATGAGATCATGAGCCAAACTGAAGTCGAATGCTTAACTGACTGAGCCACCCAGGTGTCCCCAAGATGCTCTATAAAATCAGTAATCGAGGAGAAGAACTCCAGTCTCAGAAGTGGGCATGGGGCCCTTGTTAGAAGCTGAAAGATCAGTTTGATAGATTGTCAAGTATGCCTGGAGATATTTCCCAATGGAGCGACTATGTATTGTTTAAAAAAATTCCACATTTTAATCCAGACTCTGCCACTAAGTAGCTGTGACCTTGGGAAAGTTACATAACCTCTCGAACCCCTTTTTCCCATGGAAACTAAGAAAATAAGCAATGCCGAACCCATTGTGGAGGAAAGAAAGGCCACCAAAAGCATGATTCCCACAGCAACTTTTCCTTCTTTTTACTAGGTGCTAAGTGGTTCCAACCGCACAATGTTTCTGTTTCTCCAACAATAGCTTTAACCGCTCTCCCATTTTCTCCCACAGATAAAAATCCTGATGAGGACACTTCCCCCAAGCCCACGATTTTTCTTCCTTCACTTGCTGAAAGAAAACTCCATAACACTGGAACATACCTTTGTCTTCTTGAGAATTTTTTCCCTGATGTTATCAAGATAGATTGGAAAGAGAAAAATGGCAAAGCGATTCTGGAATCCCATCAGGGAAACACCATGAAGACAAATGACACATACATGAAATACACCTGGCTGACCGTGATGGAACAGTCAATGGATAAAGAACACAAATGTATCATCAAACATGAGAAGAATAAAGGAGGGGTTGATCAAGAGATTATTTTTCGCTCAATGAACGAAGGTATATGTGTGTATATATACCAGTAACCTTTTTGTCAAAGGAAATACCCCACCTTCTCTGTCAAATCCTTAGTTTTTCCAATGATCAGTTAGAGGCAGTTACCTGCCTTAGCTTTCTCCTGGCATGCGATGAAGAGGAAACGTAGGAATGTCAGTGAAAATGCTTACTTTTGAAAACATGATACGGATACATTTATTCATAGGTTTATCATATTTATGTATGTCCTTTCCTGAAATAACAGAAGACAAACAGCCCTAATATTGATATTTCTACAGCTAAGAAACTGAGCAGAGGCAAATGAGCAAAGCACAGGTATAATGTAACCACCAGGCTAATGTCCTTTAGATATTGATTTCTTAGAGTGATCAAAGTAGAGTAAGTTCTATGGTGATGATTATCGAAAAGGGAGAAGTTCCTATTTGTGATGTGTTTTGCTAGGCACTTAATTTCTGAAACGCATGTCTCCCAAGGTCTCAGGGACAAAGCTAATGAGGGCATTTCTGTTAATGCAAAATTAAACAGCAAACTTTAAATGCCGTTTCTGTTTGTTGTTTTTGTTTTTGATGAAAGCTAAAAATATATAGAACATGGAAGTACAAATCCATGAAATGATCTTGAAGACATGAAATTAATATGGTCTAAGTTTTCAACCAACCTTGATTGAGAAAGTGAACCGAGGGTACACATGCAGAAAATCGTTACCTTAATGTTTCTACCTCAATCAGTGCATGGTGATATATCTTTTTCTTTCAATGAGTAAGGCCACTGTATGGTAAAGGAAGAGACTATTAAGACACTTCAAAGTCAATTCTTGAGGGTATTTTAACACATAAACACGATTATACAAACATTTTTATTCTTTTGATTTACCCCAAAGCCTATAGCTCAGTTTATATTGTAGGAGTGCTCAAAACAAGATGGTGCAGAGTGAATACTTTGCATATCAGATTCATATCTGTATGGACAGGCGTCAGAAAAAGGATAAACAAAAATATGTTGGGACTGTCTTTCCCTCCATCCAACAGTCAATGATCTTTTTAAGGAATTTTGTCTTTTTATGTATATTCAGCTTTTTCTTTTTTTTACACAGTAAAGAAATACAACCCTCACCTCAGGTTTTATATATTCAGAAAATTATGATTACTTGGCCAATATTTCAGTGTGCACTGAAATGCTGAACTTTTGTTATAACAAGGTTATTTGCTGAGAGTAATTAAGATACTGAAAGAGAGTCTACAATGGTGGAGGTACACTAGATTTCTATGGATGGTTTTACAAGTACTTTCCACTTGCGGTAGCCCATCTAACCCCCCACAACTGCCGTTTGAACGTGGGCTCAGCCAGTCACTGGTATGGCTCTGGGAAAGTTACTGAGACTCTCTAAACTGTATTTCCTTGTGTGTAACATGGAATCTTCCAGATTCAGGTCACAGCAGTACGACTGGGGGATGAGGTGAGATAATGCACGTGAACCTTTCACAGAGTGCCTGGCACAGTAATAAACTAGCAACAGGTATTGGCCTTCATTAGCATTGCTGTCCTGCCCACAAGGAGCTCCATTCCAGAAAATCACATGCAGGGGTTGGGAATACTGGGGGATGGATGATTTGGAAAGGGAGGGCCTCTTTCCTTTACTTAGATGAATTTATCTAAACCAGACTCCCTCCAGCATGGAGGCTAGGGTTAGATGAATTTATTTTGGTAGCAACCCTTCATGTCAGCAGTGGCTGCTGAGTATTGTATAGCACCCAATATTTCTGGTTATTTTTCCATTCCACAAGTATTTATAGAATGCCTACGTTGTGGCAGGCTCTGTGCTAGGAGCTGTGAGCACAGAAGAAACACAAGATAGTCACAGACATCACCTTCTAGTTGTGAGAAAAAAATGCATCATTCATGAACCTCAACATCTTCAGGTGCAGAAATAGAGTATATGAATCCATCTATTGAATCACATAGTAACAGAGCAATCATTCCTGAAATTGTAGGGATCATATATGTGTTGGCTCTCTTCTCTTGGGTGATAAATTTTATGTATGCATGTATGTATCCATCTACCTACAAATCAGACACATGTCAAAAAATGGATGTGAACAATTGAATAATACCTTATCTATTTTCTTTTAGAACTCACTGCTATTAACTCTAGAAAAGGATCTCTGGAAGATAGAAATGGTAAGTTTTTATATATGTTTGCCTTTGTGTTATGCTCTAGCATTATTTTTCCTCTCGATCAACTTAACTAACTATTGAACTTCCCTGACATCAGATAGAAAACTTACAATGGCAGGATCTTGCGAAAATAGACTGAGTGACAACTTAAGTCAGTCCATCATTTCCCAGGAGTCATCTTCACATCTTTGCGGGTTTGGGAATAGAGGGACTATAAGTTAGGGGTGCAGTGAGGGGCTCTGAAGTCTTTCAGCAACAGATTTTATTCATTTCTGTGGTCCTTATTTCTACCGTCTGAAGAAAACATGATATTAAGTTGCTTTTTTGTAAGTCTGTTTTTGCTCCTAGTTAACATGAAGTGACACTAAGAGTTTCTTGTACAGAAGGCGTTGTGTTACTGTGAATGCATTTTGTTATTCTCTTAATACTCACTGTGAAGGATTTTATTCACATTTTACACATGAGGGCACTGAGCTAAAATGAACTAAGTGCCTTGCACCAGGCCACACGGTGAGATCCGAGGCTTCAATACACACCATCTGAATCAAGAGTTGATACACTTACTTAGTTTGCTATTCTTCCCCTACGATGCAGTCACAAGCAAGAAATCCCAAAGCCAAGGCACAAATGGGGATGAGTTTGCGTTCAGGGCTTCAAGGGCCACAGACTGGACTTTAATCTCAGTCTTTTAATTTTTTGTGCATGAATATGGGTACATTACTTACATTGTCTGAGCCAACCAGGAATAACTTGAATAACCCCTAATTCAGTTATGGAAGACCTAGGGTCACACATGGTGAATGTCCAGCAGAGGGTATCTCATTTAGCCTCCCCATTGAAAGCACGGATTTCTGTCCCTTTCTTGCCACAAGAAACACATATGTGAGGAGAAGCATGATCTCTAGCCCTGCTGATCTGCCCTGCACGCCCAAGATCAAGGGGCCTCTGGACCTTAACTAACACTTTACCAGAACAAGGGTAAAGAACTATGAGCACATCATCTCTCAAGGTCCCTCTCCACACACCAAGGGCTGATAATTCTAGACTTCTGACTCTTTGGAGGTAAAGCACGTAAAAGGAATTTTCATAGGAAAAGACTCAACCTTGTGCTTCTTTCAGTAGCTAGTCTGTCCCACAATCATTGTCATTGATTATTTCGTGACATCATGTATTTCCTGTGAAACTTTAAAAGATATTAAACGCAAATATCTTATACATCCTAGCTACACTGAGAGGTGTTTAGAAGAGACAATGGGGTACGTGTGGCCTCCTAACACTGCACAGAATTTGAATTCACTTCTTTCATCCACTTTATTTCATTTTTTTAAAATTCTTATTTAAATTTTTTCTTAAATTCCAGTTAGTTGACATACAGGGTAATATTAGTTTCAGGTGCACAGTGCAGTGAGCGATTCAACACTTGCATACATCACCCAGTGCTCATCACAACTAAAACCTCCCATTTACCCTGCTATGAACACCACCAAATTTCCCTGGGAAATTACATTAATGGGAATTAATTAGTGGGAATTACATTAATGAACAATGTGTAATGACTAAGGTGCTTCTAAATCAGCAATTTATCTTTACATATATCCTTGCCTTGTTGTTGTTGAGGGTATTGATAACACGGGGTGGTGCAGAATTACAGAGCAGGTTAGAATGTGTTCTTGAACATTATGTGGCTGAGATTAAAATCTGGCTTGTATTTACTAATTCCATGACATCAGACAAATTACTTCTCTGTCCTCAATTTATTTGTCAAATCGGAATGAAAAGAAAAATCCCATAGGTTATTGAAGACTTAAGTAAGATTAAAGCTTCCCACTCAAAACTCTCAAATTAAATGTTTGGCATTTAGTTAGTGGTTAAAGCATACGAGCTATTATTGTTACTTACAGACATGATGGGGGTGAAGAAACGGTAAAAGCTACTTTTCACCAATGCTTTTTTCAGGGTGACTCATTCTTCTAAAACATAACCTTGCTTTTTAATACTTTGGAATGTACTGAGTGAATTTCACAGAAGCTGTTGATTCACTTGACCTGCAAGCTGGATTCTGGGTTGTCTTGGTGGTGGTGGTAGTGGTGATGGTGGTATAGATGTTGTGTTGGTGTGGGAGAGTCACTTCAACCCAGGTCATCAGAAACGTACGATGTGCCACCTCCCATTAGGCTAATAGTCCCAAAGGCCATTAAGTCCTAGCCTTTCAGAGCAAGTGAAGCTAATCAGTGGCTTCTCTTAGATCCCCTGCAGCTGCAACGCACGACCACCTCTGCCTACTACACCTACGTCCTCCTCCTGGCCAAGAGCGTGGTCTACACCATCCTCATCGCCTACTGTCTGCTCGGGAGAGGAGTGCTCTGTAGCCACGGGAAGAGTTCTTAATAGCTGCTGGCACATTTTGTCTATTGTTACTAATGTCTGCTGAGGATCTAGCGGGGCTTCCTTTTTGGGTTTGGGGCATTTCAGTTCACGGGTGTCTGTTTCTATTGTGTCACTATTGCCGAGCGGGTTCACACACCCCTGGGCAAACGGGAGAGGTCACTCTGCACCAAGAACAGTCTGCCGTGACTCAGGGCGGGGGTGCTGGGGGGCAGCCACGGGGGCTTCGGCGCCGCTGTCTCCTCACTCACTGTCCACCGGCTCCTCAGCCACCCGGCACCCTGGCCTCTGAGCACAGCCAGCGGGCAGCTTCCCTAGTGTCCCTGGGGCCCTTTATCCAGACACCTGCCTGAGGGCCTTTTGTTTTACACACCTGTAAGCCGCCAGCTTGCTACCTGAACGTTGTACTGATTTTCATAACAGGCACAATAAAAATAACTAAACATCTACTTTTGCTTCTGTGGGCATTTATTTGGTCAAATCTAATCAAGAGTCCAAAGTAAAGGACAACATAGCAACTGAGTCTTTAAATTCAAAATTGCTTGTAATCATGGTCAATTCCACATTTCTAGATTTTTCCCTGAGAGTCCTGACGATGCCTTCTCTGGGGCACTGGCTGCGGGGGAACCACAGCCAGTGATGGTGCCCAGGTTATCTCTCCTTCCAAGGTCAGCAGATTCAGACTCATTTGCTTTAAGACACTCAGGTGATGACAGCATGACATGTCATGTCATGTGGCTGGTGGGTGTGTCAGACCTGGAGCAGTGCCTCACATGTACCATATTTCCTGAAGTCGCAAGAACCTCATGAGAGCCACACGGATACGGGAAGGGAGGGGGGTTTTATGTGCATGGACTCTGAACCCCACATGCCTGC
This sequence comes from Proteles cristata cristata, assembly GCA_017311185.1. Classification (NCBI taxonomy): domain Eukaryota; kingdom Metazoa; phylum Chordata; class Mammalia; order Carnivora; family Hyaenidae; genus Proteles; species Proteles cristata. Next base: position 316,185 of record JAESUZ010003653.1, on the reverse strand, counting down.
GTTTAAATCTTGGGTCTATAAGTATTTGAACTCCCTGTGCCTTAATTTTCTCATTGGTAAAATGGAATAATAAATAATAAATAAATAAATAAATAATAAAATAGTGACCCATCTCCTAGAGTTGTGTGGATGACATGAGTTTATTACCGTGAGTACCTGCAAGTCCTCAACAGCGTCAACATCTACCATTGGCAGTTCTATTTTGGAAATAATAGACGACACACGCTTACATACACTCACACCAATTAGTGTGTCACATCTTTATATGTGTGTGTGTATTTCTACAAACATGGGTATAAAACAAAATGTTCAGTGTACAGTAGGTGGGTAAAATAAGTAATGATATATTTTTCAATTTTTGCTAATTAATGCAAGTCAAGTAAAAACTTTTATATACTGGAATTAAAATAATGTCTCATTGGAAAGGATATTTTGTTGATTTACAATCAGATTCAGTTTCTGTGACACCGGGGCTTTTCGAAACCAAGTAGAGATTCCCACATGGAAACAACCCAAGACCCACCAGGTACAAGGAAGAAGAAATTTAATTTCCATCGACTTGATTCTCAGGAATTTGATCAGGTCTCTTTAGGACAAATACCTGGGCCCCTACTGAGAGACCTGGAACTGTTTCTGCGTGTGGAAAGTGCTGAGCAAAGAGGGGGAACTAGGAAATGACCAGAAGCCGTGTGGGCTGAGGTCAGTGCTGGGCCCCCCTGGCCAGCGTCTCCTGGGACTTCCAGCTCCTCAGCCCCTCCCTTCCCCAACCCGACCTGGGCTCCCCTGGACAGGCAGGTGCAGAGAGGGGGAGGGCGGTGGGACAGTGTGGGGGCAGGAAGGTGCTGGTGCGGTGGCGGTGTTTTATTTTCTCAGGCTTTTCTCGTCTCTGTGCTCTGTCAAATGTGGTTGATTTGTGGAAAATACTTGAAGTCAAGCCGGCCCCTATGGGTGGGGCTGTGCAAGCCATGGCTGGGTTTTGTAAAACAAAATAAGGGCCGTTAAACCACAGCCACCTTTGCTCGTTTCCAAAAGGCCACAGCTAAGGGACAGGAAACATCCATCTACACATGCATAGGATTGCTGTCAAACATACTCCTCGGCTATGGGAGAGGGGTTCCCCTATTTTTAAATAGTTCATTCCAAGTAGCTTTTTCATGAGTTGGGACTCGTATGACCAGGACTGTTGAGATGTTTCTCCTTCAGTGCATTGTGATGACCCTGTTCTGAAAGAAACAGCCCACAGACTTCTTATAGTTCCAGGTAATCCTGACATCCACCAAGGACCTGCGCTTTTCTCTGGTGTGTGATTTACCCAGGTGGTATTTTCAGTCTCATGTTGTCAGTGCAGGCAGGGTGATGTAAGACAGGGGCATGTGAAGCTATGAGCACAGGTAGAGTGTAGACAGGGCAACACAAGGGGTTGGTTATATCAAAGTTAGGTAATATATATCAAAGTCAGGTAATATCCTCAACTATGATGTTTTATTGCTTTTTAAAATTTTTATTAAAACTAAGAAAAATTGGGGGCGCCTGGGTGGCTTAGTCGGTTAAGCATCCGACTTTCGCTTAGGTCATGATCTCGCAGTTCGTGGGTTCGGGCCCCGCATTGGGCTCTGTGCTGACTGCCAGCTCGGAGCCTGGAGCCTGTTTCAGTCTGTGACTCCCTCTCACTCTGACCCTCCCCGGTTCACGCTGTCTCTCTCTATCCTAGAAATAAAAAAAATAAATAAAAATATTTAAAAAAAAAAAAATAAGAAAAATTGTGTTTCAAATCTACTGACTATATAGAGGGTGGTTTTATAACTGATCATTAAAGCAAGAACACTTCAGAGGGAGGAAAGGCATTTTTTTAATGTTTATTTTTGAGAGAGAGAGAGAGACAGAATCTTAGTGAGGGAGGGACAGAGAGAGAGGGAGACACAGAATCCAAAGCAGGCTCCAGGCTCTGAGCTGTCAGCACAGAGCCAGATGCCGGCTGAACTAATGAACCACGAGATCATGACCAGAGCCAAAGTTGGATGCTTAACCTACTGAGCCACCCAGGTGCCCCCAGAGGAAAGGCATTTTAACAACTGCTTGGGGACACAGGACTTAGGCAGACTGTCCCAGACAATCCAGCATGTGTGCTGGTTACTTTCAGAAGATGTCTGAGTCCTATCTCAATTCATCCAGATTTATTAGCACAGATCATATTACGCAATGTCTTCATTTTCAGTGTCTCCAGGATTTAGAAGGTGACAAAGTACCTTTCCTCAGCATCGGGCTGGCTCACTTCCACTGTGTGACCACACGTGACGCCTTCACCCCAATCGGCTGACGAAGGCGTGTGCTTCCTCATCCTCCCACTGAACACACAGGTGAGCAGGACACGGTTAGACCCGCACACAAACCTGCAAGCAAACCACCTTCACGTCCTCTCAGAGCTCATCTAACTAACGGCGCTAATTTTCCAAATCTCTAGGTTATTAAAATTCAAACCACTCCTTCATAAGGAAAAATGCTAACATTTAACATTTTGGTGCTTCTGATGTCTTTCTTTCTCCCTCCTCATCCCTTCCTTCCACAGTTATAAATCTACTACGTGCCGGCACCGCCCTGGGGGCTGGAGAAGGAAAGTCAAGAGCAGGCGACCACAGCCCACATGCCCTCTTGTGCCCCAGGCGCCAGTCAGCGCTGTGTCAGCCCCAGGGCAGCCGAAGCACAGACCCCTGGCCCAGTGAGCAAGCCCTGCTTTAGAGGGGAATTTTATAGGGGCGCTGGGTGGCTCAGTCGATTAAGTGTCCAACCTCTGATTTCAGGCTCAGGTCATGATGTCAGGCTTTGTGAGACTGAGCCCCCCATCGAGCTCTGTGCTGACAGTGAGGAGCCTGCTTGAGAGCCTGAATACAGGCACTGGGCACATTGGCTCCCAGGACTGGGCACCCTCTCTGTACTGTGCTTGGGTTGGGTCTGAGTGGGAACACTTACTCTTTGGGCTCACATGGCGGCACAGCCCTCCTTTGCTGGATCTCCAGCACACTTTTACCTCCTGTGTGTGTCTTCCATTGAGCCTTGCTCAGCTTGACTCTAGTCATTTGTCCCTGCAGAGGGACTTAGCTGATTCAGCACATGACATTCTATTACACAGTGGAACTCAGGGCCTCCCTATGTCTGTGCTCTTGTGAGGAAAGAGGCCCCTTGTGTTGCCCTGTCTACACTCTACCTGTGCTCATAGCTTCACGTGCCCCCGTCTTACGTCACCCTGCCTGCACTGACAAAATTAGTTGGAAGTATGAGCCATAGTAAATCACATGCCTTAGAAAAATTGCTTTTTCCTTCAGAACAGTGTCATCAAAGAGGACCGACGGAGCAGTATCTCAACAGGCCTGGTCATACGATTCCCAACTCATGAAGCAGCTACTTGGAATGAACCTGGTATAAAACAGGTGCATCCCTCACCCACAGCCCAAACATATGTTTGACAGCAGTTATATGCACGTGTAGATGGACATTTTCTTTCACTAGCTGTGGCCCTTTGGAAGTGAGCAGAGTTAGCTGTGGTGTAACTGCCCTTATTGTTATCGCTCAGCTCCCAGCCACGGCTTGTTCAGCCCCAACCAGTAGGGGCCGGTTTGACTTAAGCATTTTCCGTGAATCAACCGCATTTGACAGAGCACAGAGACGAGAAAAGCCTGAGAAAATAAAGCACCGCCACTGCACCAGCGCCTTCCTGCCCCCACACTGTCCCACCACCCTCCCCCTCTCTGCACCTGCCTGTCCAGGGCAGCCCAGGTCGGGTTGGGGAAGGGAGGGGCTGAGGAGCTGGAAGTCCCAGGAGACGCTGGCCAGGAGCGCCCAGCACTCACCTCAGCCCACATAGCTTCCAGTCATTTCCTAGTTCCCCCTCTTTGCTCAGCGCTTTCCACACGCAGAAACAGTTCCAGGTCTCTCAGTAGGGGCCCAGGTATTTGTCCTAAAGAGACCTGATCAAATTCCTGAGAATCAAGTCGATGGAAATTAAATTTCTTCTTCCTTGTACCTGGTGGGTCTTGGGTTGTTTCCATGTGGGAATCTCTACTTGGTTTCGAAAAGCCCCGGTGTCACAGAAAGTGAATCTGATTGTAAATCAACAAAATATCTTTCCCAGTCTTAAATGAGACATTGTTTTCATATATATATGTGAACGTTTTTGCTTGAAGTGCATTCATTAGTGAAAATGGAAAAATAAACACTTATTTTTTTTACCTACCTACCACACACTGATGTGATGATGTTTTACATCCATGCTCGTAGAAATATACACATATATAAATGAGTGTCATACCTGTGTGTGTGTGTGTGTGTGTGTGTTTTCTCAATTTTTTCTAAAGCAGAGCTGCCAACAGTAGATGCTGATGCTGTTGGGGACTTGCAGGTACTCAGCATAATTAACTCATCTCATCCACACAACTCCAAGAAATGGGTCTTGGACTGTAAGTCCATTTTAGAAATGAGAATATTAGGGCACAAAAAGTTTCAATAGCCATAGACCCTAAGATTTAAACGCAGGCACTTAGATTCAGAGTCTAAGCACTTACCCCTCTACCCCCTCCCTTTCCCATGTCCATGCAGCTCTTGTGGGGTTCTCGTGACATGAGGAAACATGGTGCACGTGAGACTCTGGTCCAGGTCTGACACACCCGCCACGCGGGCGACGTGTTATGCCTTTGCCACTGGAGTGTCTTAAACCAATGGAGTCTGAATCTGCTAAAGAATAACCTGACCCCTTCACTGGCTATGGCTACTCTGGGGACAGTACCCCAAAGAAAGCATCATAAGGACTCTCTCAGGGAAAGAACTAGACATGTGGAGTTGAGCATGACTATAACCAATGCTGAATCTGAAGGCTCAGCTGTCATGCTGTCCTCTTAGCTTGGACTTTCAGTTACACTTCACCAAATGAATGTCCACAGAGGCGAAAGGAGGCTTTTGATTATTTTTATTGTGCCTATTATGGAAAACAGTACAACATTCAGGTAGCAAGGATGGTGGCTTACAGGTGTGTAAAACAAAAGGCCCCCCAGGCAGGTGTCTGGATAAAGGGCCCCAGGGACACTAGGGAAGCTGCCCGCTGGCTGTGCTCAGAGGCCAGGGTGCTGGGTGGCTGAGGAGCCGGTGGACAGTGAGGAGAGAGTGGTGCCGAAGCCCCCGTGGCTGCCCCACCCCACCCCTGAGTCACGGCAGACTCTGTTCTTGGAGCAGAGTGACCTCTCCCGTTTGCCCAGGGGTGTGTGAACCTGCTCGGCAATAGTGACACAATAGAAGCAGACACCCGTGAACTGAAATGTCCCAAACCCAGAAAGGAAGCCCCGCTCGATCCTCAGCAGACACTTTTAGTGACAATAGCCGATGAAGAAAAGTGGACCCTTGGTGCCGCCATGGGTAAGAAGCTCTTCCAGGCACAGAGTGCTGGTGTCCCAAGCAGGTAATAGGTGATGAGGATGGAGTAGATGATGCTCTTGGCCAGGAGGAGGATGTAGGTGTAGTAGGCAGAGGTGCTCATGGCCTGCAGCTGCAGGGTTTCTAAAAGAAGCCGTTTGTTAGTTTCTCCTGTGTTTTTTGAAAGGCTAGGATTCATATGAGAGCAGTGTGACAGTGTGCACTGCAGATGACCTGGGTTGAAGTGACCATCCAGCACCAACACAACCCAACATGAAACATCTACACCCCCATCAGCACTACCACCACCACCAAGACAACTCAGAATCCAGCTTGCCAGTCAACTCAATCACCAACCTCTGCAAAATTGACTTAGAATTTTCCAAAATGTTAAAAGGAAAAGTCATATTTTTAATGAATGGATCCGGTGGAAACAATCATCGGTGATAAATAGCTTTTAGCACTTCTTCACCTCAACTATGTCTCCAAGTAAGAATAATTGCCAATATCCATTAACTGCAAACTCATCACCACTCATTTGAGAGATTTGCATACAAAACTTTAATCTTGATTAATTGTCAGTAACCTCTGAGATTATTATTTTTATTCTCATTTTAAAAATAAATTGAGGATATAGAAGTAATTGCCTGGTGTTATATTATCAGTAAGTACCAGAAGCCAAATATCAAATCCAGGAACATGGTGTCCAAGCACATATCCTCAGCTATTGCATAATTCTGAATCACTTCATGTAACACCTGTCCAAGATATCAAATCATTAAGCACAAATATAAAGTTGAATTGCTTATTTTGAAGAATCTTAGCCATTACATGTTGTGCATTCAGTGAGATTCCTAGGAATGGTATATCATGAAAATTTGGTGGTGTTCACAGGAAGGTAGGTGGAGAAGTTTTTGTTAAGAGGGCATTATATAAAGTGGGATAAAGGGATTAATCTAAATTCTCTGCAACTTTATGAGGTCAAACTCACTCCCTTGTTTTCCCTGAATATTTCTCATTGTAGCTATTATGTTATAGGTCAATCACATTTAATATCCTTTGCAATTTAACAGGAAATAGAGAATGTCGGAAATAATCAGTGGAAATAAATATGAGCCAGGTTGGCTACTCAATGAACCAGAAGGCCAAGTCTTTCCCTTCCGTGCTTTATCACATTCCTAATTTATAGTCCTCTCATTGCTAAGCCAGCATTTACTGTGTGAAGTTGATTCCTGGGAAATGATGGATTGACTTAAAATATCACTCAATCTCTTTTGGAAGATTGTGAGATTTCTCCCCAAAGCCAGGAAAGTTAAAAAGTTAGGCTGATCAGGAGGTAAAATGCTATAGCATAACATAAGGGCAAACATATAGACAAACTTACCATTTTCATCTTTCAGAGAAGCTTCTGTAGAGATAACAGCAGTGAATTCTACAAGAAATAAGAGCAAGTACTATGATTGTTCATATCTATTAATTGACGTGTGCCTGTGTTGTGGATGGATGAATAGATAGAAAGAAACACAGATAGAATTTGTCATCAGAGAAGAGACAGTCGTTATAAATAGGAGCCCCACAGTTACAGAAATGATTGGTCTGATCCTATGTAATTCAATAGATCAATTCATACATTGTATTTCTTCACACGGGATGTTGAAGTTCTTGAATGATGCATGTTGTTTCTTTTTATCTCTCACACTCGTGGGAAATGTCTGAGACTATCCTGTTTTCTTTCTGTGCTCATAACTCTGAGCAAGTGACTGTTGTGGTCCAGGTGTTCAATAAATACTTGTTGAATACAGAAATAGTCAGATGGAGTTACTGCTGTACAATTCTCAGCACCCACTGCTGACATGAAGGGTTGCTACCAAATAAATTCGTGCGACCCTAGAATCCATAGCAGAATCTTACGTGTTGGAAGGAGTCTGCTCTAGGTAAATTTCCCATCGAAGCAAGGAAATCAGCCTTACCTTTCAAATCATGCATGCTCCATGAGGCCCAACTCCCGCATAGCATTTTGTGGAGTGGTTGTGTTTGTGGACATGACAACAATCTTAATAAAAACCAATTCCAACTGAGTAATTATTACTGTGCCAGGCACTGGTGTGAAAGGTTCAAGGGCATTGTCTCAGCTGATCCCCCAGTGACACCGACATGAGCTATATTTGGAGGACTCCATATTACACACAAGGAAATAAGGTTTAGAGAGTTTAAATAACTTACAGAGAGTCATACCAGTGACGGGCAGAGCCAGCACTCAAAGGGCAGTTGTGGGGAGTTAGATGAACTAGAGCACGTGGAAAGTCCCTTGTAAAACAATCCATAGAAACAGAACAAAACTCCACCATTGTGGACTTCCAGACATCATTCTTTACAGATATCTGAATCATTCTTAACGAAAGAATTTTTTATTACAGAGGCTCTGCATCTCAGTGCACTTTTTTCAAAGATAGAATGATAGGTCAGGTGACACTGAAAGCTGTCTGGGTATATAAAATGTGAGGGGAGAGTTGTATTTACCTACAGTGTTTCTTTAAAAAAGCACAACAGGGGCGCCTGGGTGGCTCAGTCCCTCAAGCATTTGACTTGCACTCAGGTCATGATCTCATGGTTTGTGGGTTCAAGCCCAGAGTCGGGCTCTGTGCTGACAGCTCAGAGCCTGGAGCCTGCTTCGGATTGTGTGTCTCCCTCTCTCTCTGCCCCTCCCCCCACTCTTAAAAAGAAATAAACATTAAAAAAATTTTAAAGCACAACCTAAATGCAAAGACAAAATTCCTTAAAAAGATCATTGACAATCACATGCAGGAAGAGAGAGGTGCAAGATAATTTTAGCTTATCCTTTTCCCATTCTGGTGTGCAATTTTAGGTACTACACATAATCTTAGTTTAGGGAACTATTTAAAAATGGCTTTGGGGTAAATCTCAAAATGGAAAATATTACTATAAACATACTAAATGTTACAAGATCCTCAAAACCTGACTTTAAAGTCTCTTAAATGTCTCTTTGCTTCCCACACATATGACTTTATTCATCATATTGTGCACCTGAAATAGTATAGCACTGTATGTTAACTAACTGGAATTAAAGTAAAAAACTTTTTAAAAAGGTAAATAAAAATCTCTTATCATCATCCATTGATTGACATAAAGTCATTTGGGTAACAATTTTCAAAATAAAATGTGTATGTGTCCTAGGTGCTCTTTCTCAATCATGGTTGGTTGAAAACATGGACACGATGAGTTTATCTGTCTTTGGAATCACTTCATGGTTTTGTTCTTTCATGTATATGTACCATATATACAGATACATGTATATAAGCTTTCATTAAAAACAAAACAACAAATGAAAAATTCCCAAGAAACAGCACCAGATATCTGTTGTAGATGTGCATTAATAGAAATGCCCCATTAGCTTTGTTGCTGTGAAAAGACTTTGGGAGATATTCATTCCAGGGTAAGTGCCTATAAGACACACCATAAACAGAAGCTTCTCCCTTATCATTAACGTCACCTTGGAACTTACTATATACCATTTACTTTTCTCTGATCACTAGAAAGTTAAAAATCTAAGAAGATACTTCAACCCAGTGGTGACATCTTAAATTTATGCTTTGCTCATTTGCTTCCTATTTCTCAGCTATAGAAATAAAAAATTAGGGCTGTCTGTGGGATCTTATATAGTTTTGGGAAAGGATATAAATAAATACAGTAACATTATGAAAAAAATCATCTGTATTATGCTTTGGAAAGCAAGCATTTTCACTGACATGATTTCATGGGCTCTCATCACTGCCCAGGTGAAAGCAAAGGTAAATGCTTAACCCTAATTTGATCATTGGACAAACTAGGAATCTGCGAAATAACAAAAATTCATCTGAGTATATTTCAAAGATCTGATTGGTTGTATTAATTGATTTATTCATGAATTGGCAACATCCCAACTAGCAAGTAGAGGAGGGCTCCAAATGGGCCCAGAAATGTGAGATTTTTAAATATAGAGAGGGAATGAAAAAGATTATGAGTAAAGAACATTGGTTTAGGCAAGGGGACCAGAGAGGGGGTCGATCAGTAAACTCCCTAGTGCGGACCAGGAAATGCCCAGGCTGGCGGGATGAAGCTTACAGTTCTGGGTGTGGAAACCACAGTTGGGCAGGTATGAAGTCTTGGTTTACTGGTTTGGGGCCTTAAGCTGAGTGAGGCCATTTTAAGCCTGTTTTTGTTTTTAACAACCTGCCTTTTGATCCGACTCTCAGCCTCACTGAGAAATGGGCTCACAACTGAAGGCATTAACACCACTCAGCAACCTCTCTGATATTCTCATGTTTTTTGTTTTTGCTCTCGTGATAGTCACAGGCCTTGACCTTTTGACTTTTAACCCTGTGATGTTCACAGGTTACCACTTCAGCTTTACAGTTTTTGAGTTGGGTATTCTATTTCCTCCTTTCCCTTTTTTGAAGTTCTAGCCTTTGAGACATCATTTGTTTGCAGGTTACTGGCTCTGAACTTGTATTTAAAGCTTTTGAGAGAACATAAAGCATCAGGCAGCTTATTGTGATTACAATAAACAGCCTAATCCCCCATGTTTGGAGACAGTTTGAAGGGATGGTTCCCAAGACTCCAAGCAATTAAAATCAAGTAACTCTTTTTAGCCAGGTGGCTTGCTCAGTGATCTGATGTTGAGTTTTAACTTCCCCAGAAGTATTAATCCAGATATAGCAGGTGACGTTGACTACAGCACAGACTGAGCCTTGCTCAGCTAAGAGACCATCAGGGCTATCTTATTTTCATGAAGTGCTTTGGCCAGAGTCTAAGGACTTTTGTTTGGTATCCATTGCTGCTAGCAAGAGATTCTGTAACAATTTTCAGAATGAAGGAGAAGGTCTTGAAGAGGAGAAAATACTCCACACTTGGTTAAAGTGTGAGATCTTGATCCACTGTCTTGGGCAAAATCACTCTATTTGCATGTCAGCTCTTCACTTTCTCTCCATTTGAGTCAGAAACATCCAGTGTCTGTCAGGACCCGGGGGCAGGTGGAGGCTGTCGCCGTGCGATGTGCGCCCGAGCTTCATTACCATAGTGTTACACAGGGGCACCCGGGAAGCTCCCTCTCCCACTGGGGGTTCAAGGGCTGTCTTCCTCTGACGACGTGTCTACAATACCCAACCACCAGGCTGTAAACTATGACCAACAGGACCCATTTTACTGTGATCTAAGAAGGTTTTTGTAACTTTTTCATGACAGGCTCGAGCATAAGACATTGAAGACACACACTAGCTGGCCAGACTAGCACGCAATACAAGGATCAGCCGCAGGTGAAGCACGGAGAGAATGCCAAGAAATGTGCAAGGCTTTCCCTAAGGCTCTTAGGATTCACCCAGTGAAGAGGAGCCTTGGTCCCTGGCCGTCACAGAAGACGGGCCCCGAGGGGGAAACACACTTATAACAGTGTCTTTGCCACAGTGAGGGCACCAGCCTCTTGTCCGAGAAAGGCTTTAACCCTTCCAGAAACATACAAACAATACCAAGAGCATGTGGACAGTGCACACTAAGTGACAGTGGCGTGAAGTCCGGCTGCAGGTGTTCAAAGGGTCCAGAGGGAGGAGGTCTGAAGCCTCTGGAGACAAAACAGTTTTTCCAGGATTATGGACCTGACAGGTTAGACATTGATGGTGAACCATTTTGTACTTTATAGAAGTCTCCCCGCTGATATTTATTTATAATCTGAATCATCTTAACTGCACTGTGGTAGATAAGAGAATGAACAAAAAAACAAAAAACAAGAAAAATGAGGTTTGTCAAGGAGTCAGTAAGACCCAAGGGACCAGCTTAGGTTTCCCCTTAGCTGTGACTCTTTGTTTAAAACACTTCTATTGTTTACCCACCTTAATTTCTCTGATTTAGAAGCAGAGTGGTAGCTTCGTACAAGAACATCAGGACAGCAAAAGTCTCACAATGAGGAACATTTTTTGGAGAACCACAATGGACTTTAGCTACACATGCCACAATCTTATAAATATAATAATATGAAGAAAATTTAGCCTGAATTTTTGTTTGACAATCCTTCTCATGTAATTTAACATATCAAATAAGCCTAATTAGCTCAGCAAATTTTTTGGAATGTTCCAGGTCAGAGACTTAAGCAGATCAAATCTCCAAAGCAAGCAAGCAAACAAAAACTAACAAAACAAACAAAATAAAACAAAACAACCCTTGTACTTTTGACAGAGAGAAAACCAAACTTTAACGCTACACCAGCTTACTTTCTGTTGTGGTTGTTACTTTTTTAAATGTTCTTTCTTTACTTTTGAGAGAGAGAGAAAGCACTATTGGCGGGGGAGGGGGGTGGGCAGAGAGACAGAAAGGGAAAGAATCGCAAGCAGGCTTCACACTATCAGCACAGAGCCCAAGGAGGGGCTCGATCTCAGGAACTTTGAGATCTTGACCTGAACCTAAATCAAGAGTCAGACACTTACTTAACTGACTAAGCCACCTAGGCATCCCTGGATCAGCTTACTTTTTTATTTATTTATTTATTTTTATTTATTCTTTAATATTTATTTATTTTTGAGAGACAGAGAGCCTGAGCAAGGGAGGGGCAGAGAGAGAGGGAGATAGAGTAACCAAAGCTGGCCCTGCACTGTCAGCACAGAGCCTGACGTAGGGCTTGAACTCAGGAACCATGAGATCGTGACCTGAGTAGAACTCGGACGCTTAACCCACTGAGCCACCCCAGCCACCACTGTATCAGCTTACTTTTGATTTGAACATTCTTCATTCCAATCTTACTCAGTCCTTGCCACAGATTACATTCCTTTCCAAACATCTCTATTTCTAGAACTTTGATGACTTTCTCTTTTATATTTGGGTTTGTTCCTGAGTTTGCCTCTATAGATAAACAGGCTTAGAAAAAAAAGTCCTTTGTTTCCCCTTAAAAGTACATTTCCATTTCTCATATGTTTCTTATTAAAAAGACACATCTTACTTTCCTTATTTTCCAAATTGTTTCTCTTATTATTTCTAGCAGTTTTACATACACTTTTTAAAAATCTGAACTCTGGGGCACCTGGGTGGCTCAGTTGGTTAAGCATTCGACTTCCACTCAGGTCATGATCTCAAGGTCTATGAGTTCGAGCCCAGCATCCAGCTCTGTGCTGAGAACTCAGAGTCTGGAGCCTGCTTAAAACTCTATGCTTCCCTCTCTCTCTGCCCACCCTGCTTCCGCTATGTCTCTGTTTCTCTCAAAAATAAACCTTAAAAGGGGCGCCTGGGTGGCTTAGTCGGTTAAGCGTCCGACTTTCGCTTAGGTCATGATCTCGCGGTTCATGGGTTCGAGCCCCGCGTCGGGCTCTGTGCTGACTGCCAGCTCAGAGCCTGGAGCCTGTTTCAGTCTGTGACTCCCTCTCTCTCTGACCCTCCCCTCCTCACGCTGTGTCTCTCTCTCTCCTAGAAATAAATAAAAACATTAAAAAAAAAAAACCTTAAAAAATATCTGAACTCTTAGAAACTTCATTTTTAAAGACAGCTAATAAGCAAGCAATTGTGAACTGTCTGTTATACTAGCATTCTTTAGATTGGTAAATTTGTGGATACATTTCAAAAATTCTAGAAACATGTGCTTCTTCATAAAACAATCTTTCAGTAAGCCACAAAATACATTTCTGAATAAGCCCAATTTTATCTTCAGTTTCTCTGCAATAACAAAACCGAAAGTACGTAAACCTGTGTTCATTAAATAATAATTTAGTATTTTCTCTTACTTGGAAATGATCTTAATATTTAATGACTGTAACTTAATACTGACTCAACTCAGCAAAACTTAAGGATTTAGGTTACTAAAAAGATCTGGGGGAGTATTTAAAACATTATCTTAAAAATGTTCTTGTTCCTAACAATTTAGCTGAAATTACCCATAAAAGCTTTGAGACATGGGGAGGGATGGGTTAAATACGTGATGGGGATTAAGGAATGTCCTTCCTAATGCGCTCAGGGTGATGTATGGAAGTGCCAAATCACTTGATTGTACACCCAAAACTAATAAAGCACCATATGCTAACTGGAATTAAAATAAAAACTCAAAAAGAAAAACTTTAAGAAATATCAAAAGCCATTATTATCCCAAGCCATTTTTAAAAATATTTTAAACAGAGATCATATCTACTTATCTGACTTTTGGCAAGCTCGTGCATGTGAAAGTTCTAATTTTAGTGCTAATAACTCTAGAAAATAGGTCTATTTTATTAAAATCACAACCAAATAGTCACTCAGATCATGTGAAGTAAACACACATTGGTTAGTTTCTATCTTTCTGAGAGGTGTAGAATGCCCAGTCCTACAAGTGTTTGTTTTCAAGCCAAAGAAATGGAGCCCTTTGCAAACTAATTTGGACAATACATCCAGATAGAAAAATATCTCACGGTGATGACATATACTTCTGGACACACAGATTGCTGTGAAGATCCTTGAGTCACTGACATTTATGGAGAAATTTATTGAGAAAATGTTAATATTTGTATGTGTTCCTGAAATTATGAAGGACACTGACTAGGGTTTAGGCATAGGAGGCCTTTAGCAGTTTGTATTTAAGATTTTTAAAAATGTTTTTTTTTTAATTTATTTCTGAGAGAGAGAGCATAAACAGGAGAGGGTCAGAGAGAGAAGGAAACACAGAATCTGAAACAGGCTCGAGGCTCTGAGCTGTCAGCACAGAGCCCGACACGTGGCTTAAACCCACGAACCGTGAGATCATGACGTGAACTGAAAGTTGGACGATTAACCAACTGAGCCACCCAGGTGCCCCAGCTGTTTGTATTTTAAAAAGCCCATTTGCCTTAGTTTGCCTCAGTCCCAGGCATATGTGGCCGTGTTTACATTTCAAAGACATGAGAACATGGGTCACTCTGAGGACAGAGAAAGAATGCAGGTGTCTCCAAGAAGGACTTTGCTTTCCTAAAGCCAATCCTGTGTAGGCCCTTTTCCAGAACCCGGAGAAGTGGGGGGTGGGTGAAGTGACGGGGGAGCTCTGCATGGACCCCAGAGCTGCGCGTCTAGTTCTGTCCATATTTGTCAGGACAGTTCCTAAGGTGACCCTTTCAGACCTAGACTCCTGAACTTATAAACACCAAATATTACGGGTGCACTTCTTTATTAACTGAATTTTCTGAGCGATGAAAAAACATTTTTGTGACTTGTGGAGAGTGCTCTTAAAACACTGAATAGATTTTTACAGGCAAAATATCTTGCATTGACTCAGGTTTGGATTTTATGGACCTGAGTGCTATATTATAAAATATGAAAAATACAAAATGTAAGATCTTCAAAAAATTTTGTATCAATTTTGTAGTTCCCTTAGATATTATTTCATGTTTTGAAGGTGTTGTCCTAGGCCCTATCTGACTGAAGATAAAAGTTTTCTACTTATTCATTAAGCTATGAACCAGTCACACAACATGGCGATCCTTGGCTGCACCCGAGTGGTGGTGGAGGGGTTATCGCTGGCGAACGCCTAGCTCCACAGAGGCCGCATCCTACAACCGAGAGGCAGACAACATCCCGGTTGCCATGGAGCTCCCTTTCCCGTCACTGATGTAAGCGGCCTTTCCCCAGGGAGTGATACTGCCGGTACTGAGATCCAGACCCTTAACTCAGCCACAGATCTGTCTCACCAGCTCCTACATTTCCTGCCTTTCGGGGTCACAAGCGGGGCCACCATGTGGGCAGGGGTGCATCGGACACGGAAATGGCTCGTGGCTGGGTCATCTGTGTGCACTTCTCTGCTCCTGGGTTTCTCCCCAAAGCCATTTTACAAGTTGTGGGTCCAGGTTAGCAGTCCTGGACTCCGGCACGTAGTAGGTTTACCTGTAGGGGGTATGGTGGCTGTCACTGGAGAGGTGGTATCCTGGGTCCCAGTGGAATAGCTGTTTTCAGTTGTCTTCCTTCTGGTAGGATCTGAAATAAACCAGCAGGGCAAAGTCAAAGAGAAAAGAAAAAAGATTTGTCAGGACAGCTGCTCTCAGCGTCTCAGAGACTCGGATTTATGTAGGTTGATCCATCCTATCCAAGCACACGCACCTCAACATGCTTACTCCGGGTGCACGGCTTTCAGTATTCCTGGCAGATGGATTCACACCCCTTGGCTGTAAGCTGGGCCCCCAGAGGGGGTGCAGAGAATATTGTCCTCCAAGATCCAGGGTCACTGAAGGAACCCACAAGCCACACGCCCCAGGCAGGCAGAGAGCTAAGAGCAGTGACCCAGGATGACAGCAGCAAGGAGACAATGGCGTCTCTGGGAGAGGAAGGATCCACAAGCCATGGGGGTGCGTGTGGAAAGGGTGGATCGATGGGAAACTCTGTTATCTTCTCTGCACCAGGCACTGTGGACAGAGACTTGGAAGGAGCGGATTCTGCTTAGAGTTCCCACCCTTTGCTGGCTGCTGCCAGTGTTCGCAGGGCCCCTTCTGCTGGCCCCGGATTTACCAGAAATCACTTAACTGTTTAAGGGAATAATATAGCAGTTTTCCAGAGAAACCCTCAGTTTCATTAACTCTGGGCGGGGCTCGTGTGAAGTTCCCCCTTTGCAGGTACATACGGGGGTGTCTGTAAGGCTGTTAACTTAGCCGACTTGTGTTTGTAGCTGTGTAGTCTGTTCACAGTGGAGAACATTTCACACTAGAGTGAGGGGCCAAAGGGCAAAGAAGGGAGCGGGCGGAGTTATGGCAGCCTTACCGTCTTTTGTCTGAGTACCTCTTCCATCCTTAATTTTCATTAGCCTTTTGCAATGAATGTTTCAAGGAAGCTATCTCGGAATTTTAAACCTTTTGGAGGCTTCTTGTCAATTAGTAGAGGTGTCTTCCTGAATTTGAAAACCCTTGCTTTTAAAGGCACTTCTTAAATGATCTTACCAAGTTGGAAAGTTTCCCATGATGTCTATTGTATTTCTAGGTCATAACTGCCCTGGGGGGTGGCAGTAGTTTTGGGACCCTAGCATCAAATTAAGTTAACCCACACTGCTGTCCAGACATACGTAGCCGCAAGTGAGGCGTAGCCACCTTTCTGTTTGGCCTCATTTTGGAGTCTCCAATCTGAGGTTTACCGAGCCACTTCCTCAGGACACAAAGCGAGCTTTGCCATTTTTGCTTGATGTCTCTAACTTCTGGGACTATCATTCTTAGACATAAAATAAGCAGGTGTAGTGTGAGGTGTGCAATTGACTCTTTAGAATTAAGGATCCCATGAGCTAAGACTGTGAGTTTCTTGGATCCGAACTAACACATAAAATGGATGTGTCATCAGTTCGGTTGGTGCATGACTTAGAGGGTAGCCCCTTGCAGGGACGTTTTCTCAGTTTGGTGAGTTACTTAGTGCCAATAGAAACCTCTCCCTGACCAAGTTACATTATAAAAATTTTAAGGTTCTTGAGGTGATGAGCATTCTAACAGCCTTTAAAGGGCTTGACTCATGCCCTTCAATTTTGTGGGTTTTTCTGCATCTGAGATCCTTGTTAGCCTTTAACTACATGAAACAAGACAAATAATTATGAGCACCATAGTATGTGGGCTGACTGCAAGCATTCTGGCCAAAACAATGCTTTGTGTGCAGCACCAACAATTCTCCTGGACGCGCACTGAGGGTTCCACCAAGGGAGCTGTGGTCTGATAAGTTAGGGACTTCACTTCTGGCAGATCTTTCTGCCACTTTAGTTGGGCTCCAGACAAACGTGCCAGCTCGGCTGGGCTCTGGGCATGACCATCTACCAGCCCAAGCTAAACAGTCTTGGAAAGGAAGCCCAGTGCAATCAGAAGCCTGAACACAAAGAGAGGTGATCTCAAAACCCCAGAACTCACCCGCAGCACTTGAAAGCGGTGAGGAAGACCGCGTACTCAAAAGTCTCGGGGTTACCGCCCTTGTGTTTGTACGTCTCTCTGATTCCATCTGGAAGCCTGCTTTGGCTCCTGTCACCAAATCTGCTAAATAACAAAAATTCAACTGAGTAAATATCAAAGATCTGATGGCTGTATTGATCACATGGCTTATGGCTCAGGCAGCATTCCATCTATCAAGTAGAGGGGAGCACCAAAGGATTACAGGGAAAGAAAGGTTTTTAACAATAGAGGGCGAGTGCAGAAAAGGAAATTATTAGCAAAGGATCCATTGCTTTAGGCAAGTCACCCTCCAAAGGGGAATGGAAGGAGTCAGTCCATAAACTTAATAATGCTGACCAGGAAATTCCCATGTCGACTGGTTATAGGTTACTGTTCTGGGGATTGAAATTACACTTGGGCTAGGTATTAAATCTTTATTGACTTGAAAAGCTAAGCGCAGCCATTGTGGGTCTATGGTTTTTTTTCTACTAGACCAAAAATGATGAAAATTGACTTCAGAAATTGAAACTTATATATTGAAAGCACTTCACGTGTCTTGCTATGTGCTTGTTCACCACTGCTTCCAAGTGGCTTGTTAACCACAGGGAAAAATATGAACCGGTTCTTTCTTAGGGGCCCTCTAGATCCCTGGTCTGTTATGTTCATGCTCAGGACTTGACTTCTGCACGTAGAGCGTTACTGGATCACAGCCGGGCCAGAGCACTTTCAGCTCTGCTCACACTGTCTAAGGATGTCCAGCGCCTACACCAATGGGCTCCTTTGGGACACTCTGCCTGAATCACGAGTGACAGCGGTAATAGGAAAAGGATATCTGCCCTACTGTGGTGATGCTCCTTGGGTCAGTGGTCCCTCCCGCGTCCCTTCCTCCCCGGCACACGCTAGTACTGCAATAAGTGTTTGCCAAGCAGCATTTACTAATGATAAGAAATGTTCCTTGTGTAGAATGGAAGCAGCTGTGTCCGCATTAGCTTCACCCAGTCTTAACTTACCAAACGTCACCTTACAGTGGTATATACAGTTCAATGTGAACAAACCAAAACCCCGTGAAAACCTCAGTGACCAAATTACCATTTTTTGTTGAGCTGCGATCTGGCTCCACCAAATGAACAACGGTTTGTCTCCTAGAACTCATCATTTATGGGTTATTCTTTGAGCAGAGCAAGATTGAAGTCAGAGGGACTTTGACTGTGGAGTAGAACATTCCTGAAAGATGTACAATTGTTATTTCCTGATCAATAAAATCATCAAAAGTGGACTCTCTTTTTGAGCATTTACTGGGTGCGAGGTTGCTAGGTGCTTCTATGTGTACTGTTTCTTTTCACCCATACGGTGACCCTCAGAAGCATCATGTGACCTCCATGTTTTGGATGATGAAACTGAGGCGAGAAAGGCTAAGTGAATTATCCTTTTTCTGTTTCTTTGTATGTTCCAAAGCCCATACTATTTTAATCCTTTGGGGAAAGAGCAGGGTACTTTTGTTCCCATTAAAAGCATTAAGGAAAGGTATCTATTAGCTTGTTTTCCGTTAATACTTGACAGAGAAGATGGGATATTCCATTGAGAAAAAAGCATTCCAGGAGGTTATATTCATGTATATATGCACTTACTTTTTCTTGTTGAAGGAAAAAGAATCTCTTGATCAACCACTCTTTTATTCTTCTCATGGGTGACGATACATTTGTGTTCTTTATCCATTGACTCTTCATGCACAGTCAGCCAAGTGTATTTCATGTATGTGTCCTTCGTCCTCATGGTGTTTCCCTGCTGGGGTTTCAGAACTGTTTTGCCATTCTTTTCTTTCCAATCTATATTGATAACATCAGAGAAAAAGTCCTCAGGAAGACAAAGATATGTTCCAGTCTTATGGAGCTTTCTTTCATCATCTGAAGGAAGAAACATCGTGGGCTTGGGGGAAGTGTCTTCATCAGGACTTTTATCTGTGGGAGCTAATAGGAGAGCAAAAAAGGCTATTATTAGTAGAGTACTTTAGTGGCTCAGTTGGTTAAGTGTTCGACTTCAGCTCAGGTCATGATCTCATGATTCATGAGTTCGAGCCCCATGACGGGCTCTGTGCTGACAGCTCAGAGCCTGGAGCCTGCTTGGAATTCTCTGTTTCCCTCCCTCTCTGTCCCTCCTTCACTCAGACTGCATCTCTCTCTCTCTCTCTTTCTCTCTCTCAAAAATAAACAAACATTTTTAAAAATGCTATTATTAGAGAAATACAAACGTGTGGTTGGAAACCCCTGGCACATGGAAAAGGCAAGGAAAATGTTGGCATAGAATTAGAACTTACAGTGGCCTTTCCTCCACCATGGGTCTGAGTTGCTTCCTTTCCTAGTTTCCACAGGAAAAGAGGTTCAAGAAGTTACCTAACTTGCCCAAAGGCACAGCTATTCAGTGGCAGAGTCTGGATTAAAACGTGGAATTTTGTTAAACAATACACAGTCACTTGTTGGATTGGGAATTATTTCCAGGCATATTTGACAATCTATCAAGCTTCAAATGAGGATCTCATGCCCACTTCTGATACTGGAGTTCTCCTTGATGGAACTGCTTGCTCTCACATATGAACCATATGAACCATGCCAGGATTTTGAGCAGCCCAATGTCTAAAGCTGCACTTCCAAATTATTTACAGTGCCTCGCTTGAGTTTAGAATGATAGTGGCAATATTTCCAAAACTTCTGTTTTAAAACTTATTGATTATTTTCAGAAATGTTCTTATATTAACCTTATCAAGTAATGCTTTGGTCAAGTTTTGTTTTACTTTAGGAAATATTCACTGAAAGCACGTTTTATATGGGAATTTCATTTGAAGTTGACACATGACTAAGAAGACACCACATTTTAACACTTAGCATCATTCCCCAAATTTGGGTCGGCTGTACAAGCCTGCTGAACATGTCGTCGTACCCACAACTCTCTTTGATTTCACCTGCTCCTTAACAGTATATGTAACTGCTGTGACGTTAACAGTTATGGTTCCAGAGTTTCTTGTAGACGTAATGTCAAAACATTTCACAAAACATCATGGATTTCAAAGGCACATCACTTGAATATTGGAATGCTACCTAATTATACATTTAATGTTAATATAGTGATTGAAATTATTAGTAGTAGAACTCTTTCCAATTTGATTTCCAACTGAAACACTAATGACTCATTAATTTTCTCTTTGGGCTATTTTGGATTTGTAATAATTTCATGGGCATCTTCTTAAGAAGACATTGGATTTCTGGCTTTCTCCTTTGAGAAGAAAAGACCAAAAAAATTGTTGAGAATTTCTGCTTGGGCCAGAAAGCTCCTGAGTTTTATACTAAATCAGTAAACAATCACTGATGAGATTTCAGTCACACTGTAAACAGAATTAGTTCATAATGTGGTTGTTTTAATTTTGTACTTCTTGCTTGTAGTAGAAATAGCATTTTATAGGGATTATAATAGTGAAGCAGTGTGTATTTCTCCAGCCATATACTTTATTTTTATTTTCAAAAGCATGTTATATGAAACAAGATTAACTTTAAAATTTTACATGATATTTACATCATTTTAGCCTCCAATTTACTACATTAAAGATTTAGTCTTCATTTTAGGCAGTTTGGTTTTCTTCTAGAAATACTTCTGGTTCATCACAGTAACAAAAATTTCTGGATGGTAAGACACAATGTTTACCTCCTGTCCCTTTCTCTCAGCTAGATTCTGGAAGTTTCATTCTTTTCAGGATAGAAGGAATCGAACTCCCATAAGTTTTTCAATGTGATAGTTAACTGAGCATTAATAACCTACTTGATTACATATGGTCAGTGCCTGCATTAGGGGTAATTATTTTACATGTTTTTCTTTCAACATTCTTTTTTAAATTTATTAGCAGTGCTTTTATGGTCACAATCATTTTCATTACGCATAAAATGGGAGCCTGTTTACAAATAAATAAACTCGTTTGATATATATTTATATATAATAAAATTTCTTGAGGTTAATTGCCTGAGTTGCATAATTTTATAAAGTTGATGCTGTATATATTCTATATAAATTTATCAAATGTCAACCACAATATTAATAAGTTTGATATTTCAAACTTGCCTATGATATTGGTTGAAAGGTTCTCTATTTTATTCTCATTTTTCTTTTATTAAAACATAAATTATACATATTTCAAATATAAATATGAATTTCAAGTTAATGACATTTCTAAGTATATTTAAAAGTACTAACTACATCTCTATTTTTCTTTTTTTTATATATCTCTATTTTTCTAAACACATCCTAACTATATTTTAAACATTTGTTTTTCTACCAACTACAAGCATGAAGCCCAAACTTGTTCCTATTAGAGACGCTATCAATTATGATAAAGGATTAAGACTTAAAGTATTTAGAAGACCTACAAAGATTTAAAAAACACATTTTAATTTCATTTTTGATGCCAAGTGAGGGAAAAGTCCATTAAACAGTAACAAATACCTCTAAATTCAAGTTACTTGTGTATCAGTGCAAGTAAGGCAACTTTCCACTGGAGCACTTAGAAGTACAGATCAGTCTTCTGGACGATTTCCACTCTGTCAGAATGATTGGCTACAAACCTCTCTCCATACTGGATACAATTCTTCCGTTAGGTGTGAAATAGGGAAATCTATCTAGCACCCACTTTATGGAAGACAGCATGCTGAGTACCTTATTCACAATCTCTCATTTAATCCTGGTCTACTCTTCCTGAATACGTATTGTTACCCCATCTTATGGATTAGGAAACTGAGGCCAGAGAATAACTGCCCAAGGTAACATAAGCAGTGAGTGGTGGAGACAGAGCTCCAGGTTTCAGACCATATCCTTTCGCCATCAGAAAAAGAAACATATCAATTCACAAAACTTACCTGTCGTGATTAGCTTCATTCTTGGGCCAAACATTTTTATGACAACTACAAGTTTTACACGAACACTTTAAGGTTCAAGTATGACACCAAGTCAGATCCTGTGACAGTAGCTGCACAGGGCTGTACCTGTGTTGTAAGGGTTGTATTAAACTCTCTCCTAAGATTTCCACATATAAGCCCCATCACGCTCCTCTTTGTCCTAAACATTCCTATCATTTTGTATGATTATTTCTTGCTCTCCCTGTATGATTTTCAAAAATTGCCATCTTCGGATACTTACCTTTGACACCAAATTTTGTTCCATTGCCGAAGAATTTTATATAATGATTCCATAGTGATTCCACCCATGTGAACTCTTTAGGGTGATTTAGCTTTTCTGAGTTCTTCAGATTCAGTGAAGTATGATGGTCTGCATGGGATTCTGAGCCAGGTTCATTTATGGAAATGGGAGATTATAATTAAAATTATCATCAGTATTATTAGCAATTTGTTTGTGATGATTGTGTCCTCCAGAATGATACTTAATCTCGTGGGACCAAAGCTTCCCTTTCTAATGGGAATGCAGTATTTGGGTGTAACAATTAGATTTATGTCAATTATGCATGGAGACTAATTCCTTCATTTGTACCCTGCTTTGTTCGACTATATGTAGAATTCTCTGAGCAATCACTACTGAAAATGTGACTTTCATATACCAGTTAAGGCAATCACATGTCTTTCTTATCTACCTTATTTCCAAAGTTAAGAAAATCAAACAGAACATTGGCTGAAGTCTATAATATGGGGTTGGTTTATGGAACTGCTTCACCTGTGTTGACCAAAGAAAATGGCTCTTTTCCCACCAACAACATAAATACATGCACTCCAAGCTTTCACCAGAAAATTCTACCTCAAAATTCCTTCCAGCTCATGTCAAATGTTTGGCTTGAATCTCCCACAGTGGGCCTTCATGGCAGAATGACTAGATCAATGACCAATTGCCTGTTCCTCCAGGTCTCCCTTTGTCATATTAGATCCCTAGATTGTCACCTGCCTGATCATGTCTGCTGAAGGTCACCATCTGTGAAAGACATAAAATGCCATGGGGCCCACAGTAATGATGCAATGGTAGCATGAAATGCATCTGTTTAAAAACCATTTCTTCCATTTTATAAAATAGATGTGGGAGTTAATGTGCACTATTTCACTTCATATTCCCCTAAAGGACTCATGCTTTGAATGTTTTCTCTAATTTTATGATTGGAAAAGCATAACATATTTGGAACTCTGGTGTACTTCATTTCAGCAGGTCATAAGAAGTATGTACTCCACCACATTTTTCTCCTACCTTTGAACATAAAATCTTTCCCTGTGTTTCTTGCTAGATCATCACAGGCCTTTTTTTTCTGCTTTCCTTAGTCCTTTTGACCTTCTGTTTTTATTTCATGGCATAACTGTACTTGTGTATTTTATTCTAGGCCTTCTCAAGTAGATTTTGGAAATAGGCAGCACAAATATGATAAATAGTTGCGCATTAGAAGTTATTCCTTTTTGTGCTCCAGAGCTTGATGGTTTAGTAGGTCTGCCCCAAAGATGACATGACAACTGGAAGAAGATGTTTCCCAAGCCTGCTCTGAGCCATAGATGCAAAACATGCAGAACTCACTCCTTAGTGCCGGAGCATAAGGTGAAGTTTTGGCTCCAACATTATCCCTCATGAAACATGGATTATGCTTCATGCCTTATGTTTCAGTGCTGGTCAGCCTCTCAGTTTACAAGATGCTGTCCTAACAGTACTATTTGGACAAGATATCAACTCAAAATAAACTCAGTTAAAACTAGTTTTAAGGTAGCACTGGTAAAAGACAATAAAGATATTTAATATGGGTTTGTTAAATATTACTTGGGAGTAAAGTATGCAAATGGGTAAATTATCTCTTCCAATAAGTTATCCAGTGACATCATCATCTGGGAATCCCAAAACAGACTCTCAGACTCAGCAATGGCTAAGAAGTTTGCTCTAAAGTATACATTTTAGAAGCATGTGAAGAGTCTAGAAGTGGGAAAGAAGCAGTACTTCTCAGCTGATATTTGTAATGATACATTTTTTAATGTATAAGCATAATATAATAAAGAATAAACTATTATGAATGAATATTTGACTTTATGTCATATATATATATAAGTGTATATATACAAGTTGCAAAACTTTCCAACTTTTTTTACATCTAATTATTTTTTACCTCCCCTGCTCACGCTGTCTCTCTCTCTCCTAGAAATAAATAAAAAAAATTAAAAGAAAAAAGAAAGAAAAGAAAAATGAGAGATCACCTCATATTCAGGCTAACAATATTTGACGTAATGCTTATGACATTCTAATCATTTCCAAACTGGTAACAGTTAGTCTAAGAATGGAAAATATTCTGCAAATATGACCATTTGTTCTAAAGTGACCTGTAGACTACATGGTAATTAATACATATTTCTGTACTCTTGTTTTAATAAAGAACTCCAATGGGTGGTAACTTCAGTTCTGGAGAAATGTCATTTATGACGGCTGACAATGTCCCACCCTTTGTGGTAGCCATTTCCGTGTTTATTTTCATTTAGTCCTAGTCACATCCACTAGAGATGCTTGTTATATTGACAGAATAAATGGATGGAAATTTAGCAAATATTAACAATAGTAAGTGTCCCTATAAAAATTACCTTCATCTTTCATCTTTCTCCTTTCCAATTTTTTTCATAATGGGCATGTAATATTTTTATAATTTTAAGAAAGCAATAATCAGTAGGTAAAAATTTATTTGCTACAGGATGAGTATACACAACACAATAGATTCAGATTCGAAGTCCACATTTTTCTCTCTCACCACACTCTCCTAAAATTTTTTCTGAACCTCCTGAATTATAGCTATGTCATCATTATCTAATTAGATTGCTAGAATTTACATGGAGTATGTAGTCACTGGGGAAAAAGAGAACAAGAAAGTTGTTTTTCATTTTATAAATTGATTTCTACCTATGATCACAACCACTAAGGAAACCAAAATATATCATTTCTTTCGTTTTTCCAGTGTTTTACCAGTGTTGTGAAAAGTCTTTGAAAATTGTATTTGGTTAGATCTGCTAAGCTTTCTAGAAACTTCCCCATGAGAGGTTCTCCCTCATCCAAGCAAAATGTCATCTCTAAGGCTAATGAAGAATGCACACACTTACTAGCCTGAATTTAGAAAAAACAAACTCAGCTTATGACCTTCTTGAATATGTTTGTACAGTTAAATGTGGTCATACCTGATGAATTACCTTGTGACACAATGACAGGTATCGCAATTTTTTGTTCTTTCTCTTTGTTGGTTATTTTTGTAATCAAATAAATAAAATATACAAAGTTCTTTAAAATTCTTTCAACACAGAAATCCCAAATGTCCTTAACATCCCCACCCCTCAGGGACCCCCAGCTGCTCTAGCAAGTTAGCTCCTTCTCAGTGTCGTCCATGCGAGCTCAGGAGGCAACTACCCCGACGGACCAGTACACACTCACCGGCCTCACAAAGGACCCCGCTGCCACTTGTGACCAGACTGGGACCGAATCCTGGGATTCTGAGCCAGCACCTCGCCTGCCGCCCCTGCATCGGCTGCCTCCCCACGTCGTACGGAAGAATGAGAGTATTTACCTGTGACCCTGAGCAGCGTGCCAGGACCCAGCACTTTGTGGGCCCAGTAATACCCGCTACGCCACTCCCACTGTCTGCAAAGCCTGTACAGAAACCTCCCTTTGTGCAGCCTTTTAAAATTGTGCCCATAGTTTTCAATATTTATGTAAATATTGAAAAGTGGGCCCTGCTAGCATTAAACAAAGATAAATCCAAGCAAAATCACATTAGAGATGAACGCAGTCGAGAAGGGATGAACTGGGGCGCCTGGGGGCTTAGTCGGTTAGGCGTCCGACTTTCGCTTAGGTCATGATCTCCCGTTTGTGGGTTCGAGCCCCGCGTCGGGCTCTGTGCTGACTGCCAGCTCAGAGCCTGGAGCCTGTTTCAGAGTCTGTGACTCCCTCTCTCTCTGACCCTCCCCTGCTCACGCTGTCTCTCTCTCTCTCTAGAAATAAATAAAAATATTAAAAAAAACAAAGAAGAAGGGATGAACTGACCACCCTCTGCCTGGGCAGCTCGGTTCTGTCTTTCCATCTCACTCACTCATTGGAGAGTTTGATTTTACCTTTGCTCAATATTTTGCTGAATCCTCTAAGTCTCTTTTCTTAAGAGGTTTTCATGTATCAGAGCAGTTCTTTTCCTACAATCTGATTTATGGTTACTTCTTCGTAATTTTCAATGGGAACAAAAATAGAAATAATATATATGAGTATTTGAAAAATGAAAGTTGATACTTTCACAGGGTTTTTTGTTGTTGTTTCCATGTACTGGGGGTGGGTAACTGGTTTGAGTGTAAAATAAGTTTTGGCTAGAATCACATTCCCAATGTTAGTAGGCCAGATGAGAGTCTAAAATCCTAATGATGACCTCTTAACCTATTTACACTGAGACTTGTCTTTTATTAAATGTATATTTATTTTTGAGAGACACAGAGGAGAGAGAGAGAGGGAGAGAGAGAAAGAGAGAGCAGGGAAGAGGTATAAAGAGAGGGAGACAGAATCAAAGCAGACCCCAGACTCTGAGCTGTCAGCACAGAGCCCAATAGGGGGCTTGAACCTACAAACTGTTAGATCATAAAGTGAACTGAAATCGGAGGCTCAACTGACTGGGCCACACAGGTGTGCAGACACTGCTCTTTAGACCTGACAATGCCTCTGTCGTTTCCAGGGCACTGATTTAAAATCCTGAGCTGCTCATCTCAGGATCCTATTGGGTTTGGTCTTCCTGCCGCGGCCCCGGCGGGAGCGGAAAACAGCTGAGAGTCAGGCACTGAGTCCCGCCTGCAGTTCACCTGCTCCAGCTCTGCTGCAAGATTCAGTGTTTCCAGAGCATTTGGTGCCGATATGGAAAGAAGACTGAATACAATGTGGTTAAAAGGGCTTGTCATCTTTTTAAAGTTTATTTATTTATTTTGACAGAGAGAGAGAAAATGTGAGCAGGGGAAGGGGAGACAGAGAGAGAGAATCCCAAGCAAGCTCCCTGCCGTCTGTGCAGAGCCCATCGTGGGCTCCATCTCTGGAATCCTGAGATCATGACCTGAGCTGAAACCAACATTGGATACGTAACCGCCCGAGCCACCCAGGAGTTCCCCAACACTTGTCATTTTACAGAAATGTTCTAAGAATCACATTGGGGGAATTTAATAAATGCATATTCAACAAGTCTTACATGGTCATTTTATGGGGAGAGGGACAATTTTAGTGCATTGTTTTTTAAG
Organism: Proteles cristata cristata; assembly: GCA_017311185.1. Lineage (NCBI taxonomy): Eukaryota > Metazoa > Chordata > Mammalia > Carnivora > Hyaenidae > Proteles > Proteles cristata. The sequence goes on along the minus strand of JAESUZ010003653.1, from coordinate 288,683 downwards.
AAGCATTGTTTTCTGCATGAGCAGTAATGCAAATAATATGTCTGTACTAGTTAAGCATTCAACTAAAGGGTTGATTTGCAAGGTTAGGCGCAGAGGAATAAATATTCAGAATTTAAATTATTGCTTAATCTTTCTAAAATTAATGGTCTACACCATACTCTTTGGAACGGACAAGTCTCTATTGGGTATCAAACTTTGCCACAATAATTAGCCATGTGACTTTAAGCAAATAACTGAACTTATCCAAGCTTCGGGTTCCTTTTCCGTGCAACTGAAATAAGAGGATCTCCTGTATAAGAGTGCTGAGGACTGAGATAAGGCACTGAAACTATTCAACATGGTATCCGGCCCTCAATAAATATTAGTTAATATTATTATTCTTTTTATTGGGATGGTTTGGGGTGTCTTTATCAAATTTTACACTAAACACAATATACAACTTTTTTAAGCAATAAGTATTACATAAATTAAGAAAGCAAAAGGGCTCATGAATCCAAGGCATTCTGTGTCTCTGGCAGTGACAGGCTAAGAAACTGTGGGCCCAACAAGCCACAATCTAGAAGACTTGTCCACTAGACGACAAGGTTTTGGCGTGTTGGGACTGTGCCTTGATCATCCTTTTATCTCTAGGGTCCAACATAGAAACTGTCTTCAGGAAATATCTGTTGAGACAGTAAATGAGCACATGAGGATGTAAAAGCATGCAGATAGATTCTTTTTGTGGACTCTGGAGCTGAAATGTTTTACTGAGTTCACAGATTTCATTCAACTGGTCCATCTCTAGGCAATATCACAAGAGCCATGAGATACAAATTTTAACGAGTGTCAGCCTACCCTCTAAGAAGCTAGAGTAAAGAATAAGTGGGATTTAAAATAAAGGAGTAAGTGGGTTTTACTGATGTTCTTTGGTCACTTACCCTAAGACCTAAATGTCATTGCACTGCCCTTAGAGATGAGATCAGAAGTCATTGGGGCGCCTGGGTGGCTCAGTCGGTTAAGCGTCTAACCTCGGCTCAGGTCATGATCTCACGGTTTGTGGGTTCAAGCCCCATGTTGGGCTCTGTGCTGACAGCTAGTTCAGAGCTTGGAGCCTGCTTAAGATTCTCTGTCTTCACTCTCTCTGACCCTCCCCTGCTCACGCTGTGTGTGTGTCTCTCAGAAATAAATAAAACATCAAAAATTAAAAAAAAAAAAAAGTCATTGTATAGGCTTTGCAAGTCAGTAGAGACAGGAGCACTCTTCATTAAGAACAGAGCACAAAAGGTACTTATAGTGCTTCTCACTTAAAAGAGGGTTTACAAGAAAAGCTTCTTGAAACAGCAACACACAGCAAAGTTTTGCACACATGGTCCTACACATATTTTAATTTTAAGACCAATATACTATCCTTTTGAGAGGTGTTTTCCTAAAAGTATAATTTCAACCTTTTTTATAAGCAGGGAAGGAAATAAACTGCCTGCAAAGTAGTTTTGATTCCGTATATAGTGACCAGTAGATGCAAATCTGCTGTCCACATGTTGGCGCCATCCTACACTGTGTTTTCTAAACAGCATCTGTCCGTTCTTCATCCACAGGCTCACAAAGGAACACAGTTACTTACCAGGAGGAGTTACCATGAGCTTGGTTCCTTCTGCAAGCATCTCGATCCGGCCTGGTTACAGGGTGCCACACGGGTTAGAGCTTCTACAAAACGGTCAGCCTTCTCCTGAGCCTCAGAGCACGACCACAGGTAGAAACCTTGGCCTGGAAACGCGATCTTCTGGGGTCCCTTGGAAATCCTTGAATATAGGCTTCATGGCATCTGCTATTTGGCAAGGTTTCCTCAGATTAATTGACCCAAATGTCTATTTTCAATGGAGGCAGTAATCATGGAAAGCTGCTGATAGAGATTGGAAATAATAAGAGTAAATAAAGAAAGAAATGAAAAAGAAAAAAAGAAGAGAATAGGGATCAAGTGGTCAACTAAGGTCTACTCTAAAAACCAGGAAAAGGGTTCAGAGAATTAAGCAGCTTTCATTTCCAGGTGTTCAAGTGTGTGAAACGGCTCAGAGACGGCATCAAAGGAAACGCCCTTCTGTTCCCACAAACACCAGGCTGCTGAGTCAGAGTTTGGGATCGTATTTCTGAAAGAGGAACGGCTTCAGGAACTGAAAACGCAAACCTGCCAACAGAAGTATACTCAGGACATGTGCACAGTGGCCTCCGGGTTCCAGTAGCCACTTCTACCATCTGCCAACACGAACCTGTACCAGGCAGTGTAAAATGAGAAAATAATTTCTGTGATGACAATATTTTGCTGGAATAAAAGAAGCAATTTGTAGAATTCTATCTTTTATGGAAAAATGGATTTCTTATTAAAACTAAAATTTGAAAACAAAGCCAGTTCTCTGATATGTTGTAAGAAGAAGCCTCTTAGAAGTGATTCTGGGATGTGTGGAAACGCAGGTGTAGCCCTGTCTCTACAGTCAACTAGCTTTGGTCAAAGTATTTGCCGTCTCTGGGTTCCACGTCCCACTTGTGCTGGCATTGGGCCATATGGTCTAAAGGTCCCTTTCTCTTTCAACAGCTTATGAACCTGCGATTAAGAGCGAAAGTGCCAAATAACAGGGCTGAAAAACTAGGGTGTGTGCAACACTGTTTGCGCAGTGCCAGTAAGTGTGGGCGGTTCTGCTTGAGAGGCTCTCAGTCCTACATCTGGGCGAGAGGACGTTAAGAAACCAAGGAAGTTACAGCACAGTGTTGATAAGAAGACTGAGCATTCGGGCCACTCTGTGTAGTGCTTGGCGTCTGTCCTGCGCAGGGGGAAAGATACACTGAGCCCAAGAAGCTACTCTGCATTCTCCACCCATCAACCTTGTCTCACACTTGGCAGATGGAGTCTCTGGGAATCAGGAAGGAAAACAAAATTTGTTCTGTAGAAGAAGCAAAGGTTGTTTGAGAAGAAGGGAGAAACAGCGGTCAAGACAGAGCCTGTTACGCACAGTTCTAACCATCACATTTCACATGTGGTCTCTAAGTGCTCAATAATACGTGGAGGTTTTAATATTAAGAAAGAAGTAAATTCTTTTAAAATAAATTTTAAAATAAAATTCAGAAGCAAAGCACGGTGGCATCTGTGACATAATTTAGGGAATACGGACATGATGTGGGAAAAACTACCCTGATCCTAAGGTACAGAGGTGACTTCTCCAAAGCTGTGCCCTTCCTCTGCCCCAGGCTGTGTCCCTGAACCTCATCTGGAGACAGGGCATAAAGAACACCCAGCACAAAATGGTCAACACGGATTTCCAGGCACCTGGCAGTTTTTAGAATTGTGATTTTTACACAGTGACTCTGGGGTAGTAGACGTGGCTGTCTCCGCTGTGCTAGTAAGCGTGGGCAGTGCGTAATGGATAATGCAACTCTGAAAATCATGATTTTTTTGAGATGTTCTTAGACTTTATTCAGCATTAATTTGATAATATAAAGTTAGTTTTACTATTCAAAGTCATTCTGTCTCTCCCCCTTCAGGAATTGAACAAATGAGTTGAGCTCAAATCGCCAGGATATTTCAAGCATCCATCTGTGTAAAGTGCCCTATCCATGAAGTGCTATGAGGCTGTTGATAATATTTAAAATACAAATCTCATTTCAACAGACATTGATGGAGCTCCTACTATACTCCATCATATACACTCTAATAATACATTTTCAGCGTTTTTATGAATCAGCCTTTTAAATAACCATGTAATTAAGCATCTTTACTTAGGGCAGGGCTGGTTGGCCTCTGGCTGGTTTGGCTTTACTGAATGTGGCTGAAGTGTCCTTGGCGAAGCTCACCTTAGCCAAAAGGAGATGGGCAGAAGGAGGAAATGACTTGATTTTCCCTCCCCATATAGCGGTCATTTCCTTCATGTACAAGGTCACTCTCTTCCCAGGCTGTAAGTCAAAAGCACAATGGAACCATGTTGACATTGATATTTGCGTGGACTTGGAATGCCTTCTCATGAGAGTGTCTTCACCTTCAGCTAATTTCTCTCTCACCGAACTGTAATAGTCAGATCTCAGCGTCACTCCTCTCTGGAGTCAGGCACTGAGAGGGTTAAACAAGAGGGAAAGGTTTGGTTGTATTAGGAAATGGGGAGGATGAAAGAAGGAACAGCCTCAAAATGGACCCAAGATAAGTCTCTCTCCCCTCCATGCCACCGGGTCCTGCCCACGCTGGAGGCCTTAACCTGGATCCAGGACTTCAGGAGAGTGTCCAGGTGTCGGCTGCATTTTCCACAGGCAGGAGCATCTTCCATATAAATCTTCCACTGCACAAACAGAAGCTCAGGGAATAGAGGAGGATTTAGTGAACCTACGGGGCCAATTTACTCAAGATCATTCGACTTTTCTTTCAGTAATCATTTTTACCACTACTCTTAAGTTGTGCATAAACTTTGAACGCAACTGAAAATGCATTTGATTTCCTTCAGACTTCCTCAGAGAGCTTTTCCTTCTGTCCACACACAGCAGGGGCTTTCCTGTTTGGGCAGAAGAATCAGTAACATAGGATTTCTATTCTTTTCTTTTCTTTTCTTTTCTTTTCTTTTCTTTTCTTCTCTTTTCTTTTCTTTTCTTTTCTTTTCTTCTCTTGCCTTCTCTTTTTTTTCTGTTCTCTTCTGTTTTGTACTCTTTTCTTTCTTTTCTTCCTTTTTTCCTTTCTTTTCTTTCATTTCCTTTGTTTTTTCTTTCTTTTTTGGTCAATAAGCTGATTAACTTTATAAGAAGTTAGTGAGCATAGTACTCCAATTTTAGTATAATTTTTCTTTAAAGCAAAAATCAGTCACACAATTGTAGCTGTTAAACTTCCCCATTTAACAGATGAGAAAACAAGAGTTCGAAAACCTGGTTCCCAAATCCCATATGGAGTCACTGTCAAGGAGAAGTAGAAGGCAAAGGGCCGGGGGCTCATCCAGGGCTGACACGACATCCTGCCCTGAGCTCACTTCGCCCACAGCAGAGGGGGCACCAGGGCTGCCAGCGGCTGGGGGAGCTGAGAAGTCAGCCACACTGTCGCCTGGGCGTCTGGTCACGGAGTCTCTCTCACTGCACAGTAACCAGCAGTGGGCGGGGCAGCAGCGCAGAGACGGGGGTCAGGAGCCGAATTCCAGCCTCAGCTGCACCCGTTTTGTGGGGAATCCCTAGAGGGTCTCTCGGCCTTGAAGTTAGTTGCACGATATTTGATCCCCCCATTCCTCATCGGAGATGGTCAGACTCTTAAATCACCATTCGGTCACAGCTCTGTCCAATAAAAATAAGCGTAAGTCACAATTTGAGACACAAAATAATAATTTTCTAACTGCTGCATTAAAAAACGTTAAACAGGTAAAATTTAGGATTACTTTTATTTAGCAAACCATATCCAAAATTGTATTTCAATATGCAATCAATACAGATATTATTAAGAAGATTTTTTTATAGTCTCCAGAACACGACTTGTATGCTGCGCCCACAGCCCATCTCAGCGTGGACTAGCGCACGGCTCCCTTTCAAGTGCTCAGAGGCCACACGTGGCTGGTGCCTGGTGCTCATGGCTCCTGCACTGAGGGGCTCAGATTCTGTTCCGGATGCTTCAGGAGCTCCAGCCTGGACCATCTTTAGTAAAGTGCCTCCAGACGAGGCAGCTCCCTGGGTCTGCGCCAGCCTGTGAGCCAGGGGCTCTTAGCCTCCTGTGCAGTGACCCACGGAGGGGGCGTCTGCGAGGGTCCAGGGTGCTGAGGGCTGACTCAGGTTAACCCCAGGGATCCGGAGCGAGTGGAATGTGCCAGGCAGGCAGGGGCCTAGGACTCAGAACCTTTTTGCTCAGGGACCAGAGCAGTGTGTGGGGCTGTGCTCTTCCCAGGCAGCACAGTAGTACACGCCTTGGTCGCTCTTCTGCAGCCTCAGGATGGACAGGTTACAGCTGTTGCTATTTCTGTCACACTTGGCATCGACTTTGTCTGCTTTCAAGCCTGTACTTCTATACACAGACGAACTGGACATTTCCAGGCTGAGGATCCACTTGGGGGCACTCCCCTCCTGGTGGAGGTACCAGTGCATGTAGCTGACCGAGGCGCTGGCTTTGCAGGACACGGTGGCCCAGCTGCCTGCCTGCGAGACGACCATAGTCGGCTGCTCCATGCTGAGCGCGGCCACGCCGCCTGCGAGGGGGACAGCGGTGAGACGGGGCAGCCTGGAGCCTGGGGGCGCCCTGCTCCCCCGCCCAGGGACGGAGTCGGGACTCACCAGGAAGCAGGAGGGCGCACAGGACGGCGAGGGGACCCAGCATGGCTCTGCCGCCCACCTGGTGGAGAGAAGCGCAGGGGGACCTCCCCGCTGCGCCCGCTGGAAGGAGACTGGCTGCGTGGCTGGCAGAGGGCAGGGTAGGGCCTGAGCTCCGCTGCCCTGAGGCACCTGCAGGTACTGGTGACCCAGAGGCAGGAGGGAGGGAGGGGCCAGAGGGTGGGGACAGGTCTGCCCACACGGGGGAGCGGCCCAGGGCCACGCGCTGGGAAACACTGGGGACGCGCAGCAGAACCCGCGGTCCTTGGCCGCGCAGGACCAGGGCGAGCAGCGCACCGACTGGCTTAAATGCGATATTGGCCTCGTATCTGCTACAATGGCTGTTACCCACAAGAGGACAAGTCCCAAGCGTCATGGCAGAAGCTGGCGAGCGGGAAGGGCAGGGCCTCCGGCGGAGCCTCCTCTGCTCAGGGACCATGTGCAGGGGACACGGGCCTCACAGGAGCAGGGAAGGGGTGAGGTGTGTAGGGAGGGAGAGAAGGAAAACGTCTTCATCTGTATCCTCCGGGCCGAGTGTTATTAGTGGTGATTACAATTTATTGATATTTATATTTTGAAATTCATGTTGATAGTGTCACCAACCAAGATGCCGGTGCAAGGGGAAAATGCAAATACACAATGTTTTAAAGGTGTATTCACTTTCCTTTTAAGAAAGAGAGTGTGGGCAGGGAAGGGCGGGAAGAAGGTAGGACTAAACCTGTGAACTGGGCTCTGTGCGCACAGCAGGGAGTCTGGTGTGGGCTTGAACTCACAAACTGTGCGCTCATGTCCTGAGCCCGGAGACAGGCGCTCAACCAGTTGAGCCACCCAGCAGTTTCTGGGCCGGGACATGGAGGGAAGGCCACTTTAAGCAAATCACTACAGAACACGCTGGACTAAAACAGGGGCTGACCGTGGAGGGGAGAGGACACCAGACTCGGGCCCAGGCCACGCTCCCAGGCCAGTGCTCCTGGGGGCCGGCCCGCAGCTTCCCAGAAAGCAGCCCCAGCGCCTGCTGGCGCCGGGACAGGGCTGGGCGGGGACACCTTCCAGAAGAGCTGAGGGCAGCCCGGAAACCTCAGGCAGAGGCCACATCCCGCCCGCCTTTCCCACGGGTTCCAGGCTGCCAGGTGCCCGCCGTCTGCAGGGACCCGCCGGTTCTGACCCCCCACAGGCTGCCAGCCTTCCAGACCCTCTTGTCTGGTGAGCGGTCCAGCTGGGGGGCTCAGCCGGGGCCCCGCTCTCTGGGCAGCAAGACTGTAAGCTGACACGTGGTGGCTGAGGGGAGAGGTCTTCTCAGTACGGAACTGCCAAGAAGGGACACTTTGGAGACTCTCAATGACACCTCCTGAGTCTGTGAGGATTGACTGCATTGTAGGGGACAGAGTGACAGCTCTGGTCCAAGCACCACCCACCACTTGGAGGTTGTGTGTCCTTGGGAAAGTCTCTGTGCAGGGGGGTAATAATGCGTAGTCCGGAGCCATCATCCACCAAGGTTGGGCCAAGGTGGTTGCTTTGTAAATAAATATGATCAGTGAGTCTTACGTACAGTGTAATTCTTACGACCGTTTGTTCCTTATAATAACACGTCAAGGTCCTTACCACAACCACATTTGACAGATTGGCTAGTTGGAATCTGAAGACATTTTACCTGTTCAGGCTGATGTGAGTCAGTAATGGAGACTTGATTCAAACCCAAGTCTAAGAGAGCCCGAAACCCATGACACCATCCATGGCATGTATGTCGCATTCCATATGTACATATAGTGTCTTTTTAAGCTCCAAAAGATAAAAGGCCGTAAAGGAAATTTTGAAGAGGTTGCGGAACTCAAGAGTTTCTCTCATTCAAGAGCGGTCATCCAGGGAACAGTGCTGGACTCCTGTACATAGTAGAAATCCTTCCGGCACTGGGGAATTAGTGGTCGTCTGCTTTTGTGAAGACCAATAATTTGAAAGTCTTAGCAGTAATCTTTGATCCATTGAATCATATCAGATAACCTCTATTGAATGTCAAACATTGTACGTATTGATTCCTTCCCTGCAAGCATGAAGTGGGTGTAATGTATCCCATTCCGTAGACGAGACAGCGGCATATATGAGAATGTCTGGCTAAGAAAGAACACGGCAAGAACTTCAAGTCCACCAGCGTCTCACAGCCTGTATCGTAAGTAAACTTCTTTAGTGTTTGTGACTCAGGGGTTAATTTCTGTCATCAGTGAGCTGTTGCTTTGAATACAAAGTGTGAAATTGTTACACTTCCCACTTTTTCAGCATCGTGCTTCCTGCTTAAACACTGTACTTTGCGTGTTTCTTGCGCTGACATGTAGCGCCCCCGCCGGCCATTGCAGGGATGTCACACACCTTGCAATCCACGGACTCCGGTAAGTGAATTCGTCCTGTTACAGGGAAGACTCAGCTCAGTGAGTGGAAGAGCCCGGAAATGCCAGGTAGGAAACCGCTTTTTCCGCTTGTGTACTCAGTGTGTTTGGGAGTTTGAGGTAAGTGGCTCCTCCCTGCAATAACCCCGTTTCTTCAGGCGCAAATGAGAGGACTGTCTACACGTCTGGTGTCCGTGGGCCTGTGAAAACTGCGGAGAACGCTGGTGACTGACGCATCCGTACACTTGCATGAACCGCATGGCACGCCGTCAGTCTGTCCGCCATCCGTCCGTCCGCTCGGTCCCCGACCCTGTGCTGCGGACACCGCGTGACCCCCCCACCCCAGGGCGACAGGCCCGCGTCCTGGCTGCACCCGCGGGGCTCTGCGGGGGCGGGGGGGCGTGTCCCGCGTGACACCCCGGGGCGCTGGGGCTGCTCGCGTGCCTGACGCTCGAGTGCGCGTGGGCCCCACACGGCCACAGGCACGACTGAAGCGGAGCTCACGACAGCGGACCCAGGGCGGCGGGCACCGCGGGGTCGCAGCAGGGGGCGAGCGCACCCGCACCCGCACCCGCACCCGCACCCGCACCTGCGGCGTGACCCCCCTCCCCCCCCGCCGGGCGCCCGTCCCGAGTTCCGAGTCGTTCCCTGGGGGGGCGGAGACCGTTTCGCCGACTAAGTACGGCTTCACCGTCTACGCAACGCGTGTCCACTGGTAAGACGCCCTCCGTCCGCCGCGTCCACACTGGCCCGTGCGCGACAGCCCGCTGACCGCCGCGCGGCGTCCGGCCTGGCCCGCGTTTACACCGGCTCTGGGCTGTGGCGTCGACGGCGCTGCGACAAACGCGGAGTCAGACCTCGCCGAGTAACAGCCAAGGTCTCAGACTAGTAGGAGCCTGTCTTTTCAGCCCTGCTTCTTGTTTGTTAGCGGAACGGGCTCTGGTTGAAAAGCTTCAACGCGCCTCCGTTGGATGAGGTTCATCCTGCTCCGGGACGTGCAGCGGGTAGAGTAAAATCCTTATCATTTGCGTCTTTGTCCTTCGTCGCAGCCCCCGCGCCCCCCAAGCCTGAGCAGACATCTCTCACAGCAGCATTCAGGACACGGACCCCTGAGACGTGGGACACCGTCCTCGTGACGCTCGCTGCTGCTCGTCCTCCTGGGCCCGGTTCGACCGTGGCCACACCCGCAGCAGACCTTCTCCGAGGAAAAAACGTCCTCACTGAGCGCTGTTCTCTGACCAGGGGAAAGCAGCTGGGAGGCCGGCCGCTTCCTTGGCCTGTGAGGAGACTCGGTCCCTCACCTGGTCCTTGGTCTTCCCACACGGCCTTTCCTGGCTTCCTTCCCCTGGTTGTGACAGGAACTCATGCTTTTTGTAACAACGAGCATAGAACAATAGTTAGAGAAAAGGCCCTTCAAAATCTGTGGCCACATCATGGTTTACAGTCTAGTTTGTATCCTGCTAATTTTGTGTTTGTGATGTCACCGAATTGTGGCTGTACTGCCGGTATTACGTGTGCCCTGTTTTAAAAATTATAGTTTAAAAATTGTATCCTCTATTGTAGAAAGTTTGGATGAACCAGAACTGATCAAAGTCACCTGATTATACTCTTCTTGTCTTTCTGACTTGGGCCTATGTATTTAGGTTTTTATTTTTATAAATAGGATCCAGTGGGACATACAGATTTCTCATTCCATATCTGCTTTCATTTGACAGCATGAGCATTTTCTGTGCTATCATCTCTCTTCTCTCTCTGGGACCGCTGAGTGGCCCAGTCGGTTCAGTGTCTGATTCTTGATTTTGGCTCAGGTCATGATCTCCTGGTTCATGGGATCCGGCCCCATGTTGGGTTTCACGTTTACAGCGCATGCTTGGGATTCTCTCCCTCCCTCTCTGTCTCTCCAGAATCTCGCTTTCTGTATCTCACTCAAAATAAATAAATAAATAAACTATGTAAATATGATTTTAAGTGGATGTAATATATTTCATGGAATTATAATGGTTATTAAACTTTTCTTCTACTCTCAGACATTTAGATATTTTTTCTGATTTTTAGAAGGAAAAGGTACATAATGGAAAACAAGTATCATTTTGTCAGAAGTATTTCCTGAAGAAATAGCTACACAATGTAAGGACAGGGTCAGATGTGTGTTTGTGCAGGTCAGATCAGCTCCCTCCGTGTTTGTTCTGAGAATGGATCAATGTCAGAAGTGCCACCAGGAGGGATTCGGGAGGCTGACTTTTAGCCAGAAAGAGTTTCTTAATATGGAGAAAGAGTTGAGGAGGGTCTGCAAGTTATGACCTTTGGACCAAACCTCAAGAACTCTGGTGTGGTCACAGATAGAATATCCTGTCTTAGTAGGGGAGCCACATATACACCAAGCCCCCGATGATGCCTGAGTTGGATGTCAGTATATAATTTGCCCTGAGAGAAAACTCTCTCCTACACATGTTAGGCTGAAACAGTAACAGGCGGACCATGTTCATGGAAGCCAAGGCTCACCCAGAAACTGTCTCTTGATAACAGGCCAAGAGAAGTGAAGTCTCTGGTGTGAATGTGCTGTGCCTTCCATCTGTGGAAGCCTAATCCGTGATCTCAGCAACAGAGTTTTATTTCCCCAGGCACTGGACACATTGGCTCCCAGGATTGAGCACCCTCTCTGTACTGTGCTTGGGTTGGGTGGGGTGGGGACATTTGTTGTTTGTGCTCACATGGCTGTGCAGCCCTCCTCTGCTCAATGCCCAACACACTTTTACCTCCTGTGCATGTCTTCCATTGAGCCTTACTCAGCTTGACTCTCCAGTCATTTGTCCCTGTAGAGGGACTTAGTTGATTCAGTACATGACATTCAAGTACACAGTTGAACTCAAGGCCTCCATATGTCTCTGTTGTTGTGAGGAAGGAAGCCCCTCGCCATTACCCCTTCTACACTCTACCTGTGCTAATAGCTTCATGTGTCACCCTGCCTACACTGACAAAATTAAGTGGGAAGTACGAGCCCCAGTAAATCAGACACCATGGAACATGTGTCCATCAGAACAGTGTCAACAGAGTGGACTGAAGGTTCAGTGTCTCAACAGTCCTGGTCATATGATTCATAACTCATGAAGCAGCTACCTGGAATGAACTTGGTATAAAATAGGGGAACCCTTCACCCACAGCCTAGGACAATGTTTGACAGCAAGTGTGAAGATGGAATTTCTTTCCCATTAGCTGTGGCCTTTTGGAAGTGAGCAAAGTTGGCTGTGGTATAGCGGCCCTTATTTTATCTTACAAAACCTACTACCACTTGCACAGCCCCAGCCAGTAGGGGCCAGTTTGACTTCAACCATTTTCCACGAATCAACCACATTGGACAGAGCACAGAGATGAGAAAAGCCTGAGAAAATAAAATACCACCACCGCACCAGTGCCTTCCTGCCCCCCACACTGTCCCCTGCCCCACCGCCCTCCCCTTCTCTGCCCCTGCCTGTCCAGGGCAGCCCAGGTCGGGTTGGGGAAGGAAGGGGCTGAGGAGCTGGAAGTCCCAGGAGACGCTGGCCAGGGGGGCCCAGCACTGACCTCAGCCTACACGGCTTCTGGTCATTTGCTATTTCCCCCTCTTTGCTCAGCGCTTTCCACGCGCAGAAACAGTTCCACATCTCTCACTAGACACCTTGTCCTATGGAGGTCTGATCAAATTCCTGAGAATCAAGGAGTAGATGAAAATTAAATTTCCCCTTTCTTGTGGATGGTGGGTCTTGTGTTGTTTCCACACAGGAGCCTCTACTTGTTTTGTAAAAGGAGCCGCTCACAGAAACTGAAGCTGATTGCAAATAAAGAAAAGATCCTTCCCAATTTTAAATGAGACATTGTTTTCATTCAAAGACAAAAAAGTTTTTACTTGAAATGCATTCAATAGCACAAACAAGAAATAAACAATCACTTATTCTTTTTCCCATCTACCACATCCTGAACATTTTGTTTTACACCCATGTTTGTAGAAGTGTACACACACATATACATGAGTGTCATGCTTTGTGTATGTGTGTGCGCGTGGTGTTATGTATTATTTTTAAAGCAGAGCTGCCAACAGTAGATGAACACGCTGTTGACGACTTGCGTGTCCTCGGCACAATCATCTCACCGCACCCGCACAACTGCAGGAGACGTGTCACTCTAAGACCATTGTACAAATGAGAAAATTATGGCAGAGGGAGTTCAAATAGGTATAGACACAAGATTTAAACCCAGGCACTCAGATTCCAAGCACTTAACCCCTTCCCACCCTGCATCTCCAGTGTTAGTTCTTGTGACATCAGGAAACATGGTGCATGTGAGACACTGGTCCAGTTCTGACACACCCGCCTGTCACGTGACACGTTACACTGTGATCACCTGAGTGTCTTAAATCAATTGAGCCAGAATCTGCTGATTGTTGAATAAGAAATCACCTGGGCACCTTCACTGGCCAGCGCCCCGTGGAAGGCATCATAAGGACTCTGTCAGGGAACGAGTAAGAAACGTGGAATTGACCGTGATTACAGCCAATGCTGAATGTCAAGGCCTAGTTGTCAGGCTGTCCCTAATTTTGGACTCTCAGGGTGATGACACAAAATGAAAGAACACAGAGACAAAAGTAGAGTTTTGATCATTTTCATTGTTCTTATGGAAAACAGCACAGAATTCATTAACAAAAATAGAGGTTCTAGGTATGTAAACTAAAAGGCTTTGAGTAAATTATCTTGTTAAAGAGCCCCAGGGGTCATGGCTGGAAGGTGCAAGCTGGCTTTCAGGGGTAACAGCCAATGGGAAAAGGTGGACCCTTTGTGCCCGCATGTGTTAGGAACTCTTCCCATTACCAAAGGTGGTGGGCCTCCCAAGCAGATGGATGGTGATAATGACCGAGCAGACCACGCTCTTGACCAGGAGCAGGAGGTAGGTGTAGTAGGCAGACGTGTTCTCGAGAGGCAGCGGCAGCAGATCTAAAAGAAACCATTGAGTAGTTTCACCCGCTCTTCTGGAAGCCTAGGACTTACTAATTGGAGCGGGTCACATTATACATTTCCGATGACCTGGGTTGAATTGACTCTCATGCACCAATAGAACCCGGTTGTAAACATCTACACCATCATCGGCACCACCATTAACACAAAGACAACTCAGAATCCGGCTTGCAGGTCAAATCAATCAAAAATCTCCGCAAAATTCACGTAGAACTTCCCAACATATGAATGGTAAGTTGACATGTTTAATGAATGAATCCAATGGGGGAAAAAACATTGGTGATAAATCACTTTCTTCTGTCTCAGAGTAAGAATAACAGCCAATATACATTAGCCACAAACTAAACACCACTGGTTTTGTCCATGCAAGATGTTAATCTTATTTAACTTTTCAATAACCTATGAGATTATTATTCTTAGTCCTGTTTTATAAATAAATTGAGGACAGAGAAGTATTTTTCCTGAGGTCATACCACTAGTAAGTACCAGCAACATGACGGTCAAACACGTATTTTCAGCTATACTGGAATTGTGCATCTCCACATGGACTAAGTAGCCATCAAATGATTAGCACAAATAAAATTGAATGGCTTATTTTGAAGGATCTTAGCCATTACATGTTGTACCTTCAGTGAGATTCCTAGGAATCCTTGGAAATTTGGTGGTCTTCACAGTGGGGTGGGTGAGAAGTTTTTGTTAAGAGGACATTATATAAAAAGAAAGAAAGGGGTTAATCCAAAATCTCTGAAACTTAGGGGGTCATGGCTTCTTCACCTTTCTTGAATGTCTCATTGTAGCCATGATGTTATAGGAAAGTGGTTTTTATTATCCTTTGAGGTTAGAAGGAAATATATGATGTAATAATTAATGACAACGATGGTGGGTCAGAGTGATCACTCAGTGAACAAGGCTGAGGTTGTTCCTATGGGAATTTCCTTTACGTGCTTTATCCCTAGAGTTCCGAATTCCAGAATTACTAGCCCTTGGCATGGAAGGGACCTCAAGAGGTGATGTGCTCATAACTCCTTACCCTCGATCGGGTAATATGTTACATAAGGTCAAGAGGCCTCTTGACATTAGACATGGGGGGCAGATGGGCTGGGCTAGAGACAATGGTTCTCATCACCTTCTTGGTACATATGTTGGGAGAAAGGGCCAGAAATCAGTACTTACAATGTGTCAGCTAAATGAGATACCCTATGCTAGACATTCCCCATATGTGACCTGAGCTCTTCAATAACTGAGTTAGGTGTTATTTATGTTATTCCTGCTTGGCTTGAAAAGGTAAGTAATGTGCCCATATTTATGCAACTAATAATTAAAAAACTGGGGTTAAAGTCAGTCTGTGGCATTGCAGTCTTGCATTCACGCCCCGCCCATGTGTGCACCTGTCTCAAAGCCTTGGCTTGGGGATTTAGAGGAAGAATAAAACCTGACAAAGTGTGTGAACTCTTGATTCAGATGCTCTTGGTTGAAGCCCCAGATCTCACTCTGTGGCATCGTGCTAGGGACTTAATTAATTTTAGCTCATTGCCATAGTGTGTAAAGAGGGAATAAAATCCTTCACAGTGAGTATTAAGAGAATCAAACAAAATGCACTCACAGTACACACAGCACCTTCTGTACAATGACCTCTCAGTGTCAGTTCATGTTATTAACTACGAGCAAGAACAAAGACTTAAAATGAAAAATCTAGAAGCAAGTTGATATCCTCAGTCATTAGAAACAAAGGCCACAGAAATGAATGAAATCTGTTTTTGAAAACTTTCAGAGCCCCTCATTGCACCCCTAATTTGTGGTCCTCTCATTCCCAAACCAGGATTGAGTGTGTGAAGATGGCTCCTGGGAAATGAACGACTGACTTAAATTGGCACTCAGTCTATTTTGCAAGATCCTGCCATTGTGAGGCTTCTCTCTGAAGCCAGGGAAGTTCAATAGTTAGTTTGATCAGGAGGAAAATGCTATAGCATAACAAAAAGGCAAACAGAAAAACTTACCAATTTCATCTTTCAGAGGAGCTTCTGTAGAGTGAATAGCAGTGAGCTCTAAAAGAAATGAGAGCAAGTTTCATTTCATTGTTCATATTCATTATGTGACATGTGTCTGTATTGGAGATGGATGGATGGATGGATAGATGGATGGATGGATGGATGGATGGATGGATGGATGGATACATGATAGATAGATAAATAGATGGATAGATGGATAGATAGATAGATAGATGCAATTTGTCAACAGAGAGGAGAGAGCCATTACAAATATGAGCCCTGAAATTCCAGAAATGGTCTATTCTATGTAATTCAGTAGATCAGTTCATATATTGTATTTCTGCACATCAAGATGCTGAAGTTCATGAATGATAGATTTTTATCTTTTTTCCACACAACTAGAGGGTAATTTTTAGGAGTATCTTGTTTTCCTTTTGTGCTCGTAACCCCTAGCTACAATGCCTGCCACAAAGTAGGTGTTCTGTCAATACTTGTTGAATGGAAAAATAACCAGAAACAGTGGCTGCTGTACAGTCATCAGCACCACTGTTGACATGAAGCGTTGCTACCAAAATAAATTCGTAGACACTAGAATCCACAGTAGGATCTTACATGTTGGAAGAAGTCTGGTTTAGGTGAATTTCCTATCTAAGAAAAGAAAGCAGCCCTACCTTTCAAATCATGCGTGCCTCAGTATCCCCAACTCCTACACATGAAGTTTCTGGAGTCGAGGTGTTTGCGGACATGACAGCAATGCTAATGAAGTCAATACCTGTTGAGTGATTTTTACTGTGCCAGGCACTATGTGAAAGGTTCACGTGCATTATCTCATCTCATCCCCCAGTGACACTGATGTGAACTGAACTTGGAGGATTCCGTGTTACACACAAGGAAATAAGGTTTAGAGAATGTGAGTAACTTGCTGAGAGTCATACCACTCAGCAGCAGAGCCAGCAACTCAGAGGACACTCTGGGGCTTAGACGGGCTAGAGCACCTGGAAAGCATCTTGTAAAACCATCCATAGAATAGAACATAACTCCGGGGCACCTGTGTGGCACAGTTGGTTAAGAGTCCAACTCTTGTTTCGGCTCAGCTCACAACCGCACAGTGGGTGAATTTCAGTTGTGCTGTCAGCAGGGAGCATGCTTGGGATTTTCTGTCTCCCTCTTTCTCTTTCCACCCTCCCCACTTGCTCTGTCTCTTTCTAAATAAATAAATAAATAAACTTATAAAAAAAAGAAACAGAGCATAACTCCACCATTGTGGACTCTCAGACATCGTCTCTTACAGTATCTTAATCACTCTTAGCAAATGACCTTTCAATTACAGAAGTTCAGCATTTCAGTGCATTTCTTGGCAAGGACAGAATGATAGGTCAAGTCATCTTAATAGCTGTCTGGATGTATAAACCCCGAGGTAAAGGTTGTATTTATCTACAGTGTTAAAAATGAAAAGCACAAAATATATTCAATGACAAAATTTCTTTAAAAATTCGGTAACTATTGGATAGAGGAAAAAAGAGTTAAAAGGTTGTTTTAGTTTATCTTTTTTTAATTTTTAAAACATGTTTATTTTAGAGAGAGACAGACAGACAGAAAGAGTGTAAGCAGGGGAGGGGCAGAGAGAGAAAAAGACACAGAATCTGAAGCAGGCTCCAGGCTCTGAGCTGTCTGCACAGTGCCCGATACGGGGCTGGAACTCACGAACCGTGAGATCATGACCTGAGCTGATGTCAGATGCTTAACTGACTGAGCCCCCGGGGGCCCCTAGTTTATCTTTTTCTAATCGATGTGTCCTTGTCCGTACACGTATGGCTCTGGTATGCAATTTTATGCACTCCATAAAATATTAATTTGGTGCACTCTTAACAAATTGGGTTTGACAAAGGATACAAAAATATAGATTCAAATTCAAAAGCGTACATGCACCCCAATGTTTATAGCAGCACTATCAACAATAGCCAAATTATGGAAAGAGCCCAGTTGTCCATTGACTGATGAATGGATAAAGAAGATGTGATATATTATATAATAATATGTCATGTATGTGTTATATATATCACATCTTCTTTATCCACTATTTGTCTATCAAAAAATTTTTTATCCATTTTATTATTTTTATATATAGTAATATATAAAATATAGTAATATACATATAATAACACACACACACTGGAATATTATTCAGCCTTTGAAAAGAATGAAATCTTGCCATTTGCAGTGACATGGATGGAGCCAGAGTATATTATGCTAACTGAACTCACTCAGTCAGAGAAAGACAAATACCATATGATTTCAGTCATATGTGGAATGTAAGAAATAAAACAGATGAACATCTGGGAAGGGAAGAGAGACTAGCAAACCATCAAACCATAAGGGACTCTGAACTATAGAGAAAAAAATGAAGGTTGATGGAGGGAGATGGGCAGGAGATGGGAAAGTGGGGGATGGGCATTGAGGGGGGCACTTGTTGGGATGAGCACGGGGTGTTGTAGGCGATGAATCACTAAATTCTACTCCTGAAGCCAATTTACCCATGTATGTTAACTAACCAGAATTTTAAGTAGATTTAAATAAAAGCTTGAAATTAAAACAATGGGCCTGAGATATAGGCTTTGGGGAAAATCTCCAAGAAGGAAAATGTAAGTATAATTATGCTAAGTGTTTAAAAAGCCTCAACAACTGACACTAAAGTGCCTTAAAACTCTCTTTCCTTTCCCTGTAATGACTTTATTCATCATATTGTGTACCTGAAACTAATATCACACTGTATGTTAACTAACAGAAATTCAAATAAAAAGGTAAAAAAAGATAAATCAAATCTCTTATCGTCCTGCTTTATTGACATAAAAAAAGTAACGTAACAATTTTCATAATACGTGTGTGTGTGCGTGCGTGTGTGTGTGTGTGTGTGTGTGTGTGTGTGTGTTCTACATGCTCTTTCTCAGTCCAGGTTGGTAGAAAACGTGGACAAGATGTGTTTAATCTGGCTTCAGAATCACTTCATTCTTCTGTGCTTTCGTGTGTATGTATACATATAAAAATATATAAGCTTTAATAAAAAACAAAAAAAGGGGCGCCTGGGTGGCTTAGCCGGTTAAGCGTCCGACTTTCGCTTGGGTCATGATCTCGCGGTTCTTGGGTTCGAGCCCCGCGTCGGGCTCTGTGCTGACTGCCAGCTCAGAGCCTGGAGCCTGTTTCAGTCTGTGACTCCCTCTCTCTCTGACCCTCCCCTGCTCACGCTGTCTCTCTCTCTCTCCTAGAAATAAATAAAATATTAAAAAAAAATAAAAATAAAAATAAAAAAATAAAAAACAAAAACAACAAGGAAGAAACTTCCAAGAAACTGCAATAGACATTTTCTAGAGTTGCGTTAACAGAAATGTCCTCATCTTTACGTTTCCGTTACCATAACCATCACCGTGGAACTTAAAATACATTTTACATTTCTCTCATCGCTAGAAAATCAAAACCTAACCGGATACTTCAGCCAATGGTTACATTGAAGTTATGCTTTGCTCATTTGCTTCCTGCCTGTGTCTCAGCCATAAAAGATTATGGCTGTCTATGCGATCTTAACTTTCGTAAGTTTTAGGAAATAATATGCATACATTCAATAAATACATGAAAAAATTCATCCATGTCATGTTTACAACAGCAAGCATTGTCACCAACATGATTTCATGGGCCTCATCACAGCCCAGGTGAAAGCAAAGGTGATTGCTTGACCCTGATTTGATCATGGGCCAAACTAAGAATCTGTGAAATAACAAAAACTCACCCAAATAAATGTTAAAGGTCTAACTCGCTGTATGAATTGATCTCTTCATGGACCGGGGAGCACCTTACCCAGTAAGCAAAGGGTGATGAGGGAGCATAAGGCAATGACAGGCCACAGGCACCCCCACCCCCAGGAGGGGTCTGTGTGACGTTCCTGGGCACTCCAGGCTGCCCAAGAACAAAGGGAAGGGGTAAACAAATGGTTAACTGACAGAGATCTTAGTCCTGAGGGCCTAAAAGTCTCCATCATCACCCAAGTCTATAGTGATGTGGGAAACAAAGGCAGAAGGAAATGGCAGATGGAACTAGATTTCCTTATAACCCACAGCCCAGTGACAAGTACTTGAGGCGGCAGAGTAAAAGGTTTCTCTGGAACTCCTAATTGTTTTAATGCTAATGCTTTTGTAGAAGGAAAAACAGCCTTATCTTGACAATAGCTAGGCCTCCAGTATCCTGGGAGTCTTCTTTAGCATACAAAAATTTCCCCTGGACTTTACCTCCCACCCCCCATCCCCACCGTATAGAACCAGTCTCTGCTCCTGGTGCCTGGCTGCTCTTCCTGCCCACGGGTCCTGTCCTCATGTTTTAATATCATCACCTTTTTGCATCAAAGACGTCTCAAGAATTCTTTCTTGGTCGTATGTGCTGGACCCCACGAACCCCACTATCACTCCAAAAAACCTCATCAGAGGGGAGCTCGAAAGGACTACAGAAATGGGTAAGTTGTTTTTGTAAGAGAGAGAGGGGGGGAGTGAAAAAGAAATTATTAGCAAAGAACATTGGTTTAGGGGACCAGAGAGGGGGTCAATCAGTAAACTCCCTAGTGCGGACCAGGAAATGCCCAGGCTGGCGGGATGAAGGTTACAGTTCTGGGTGTGGAAACCGCAGTTGCGTAGGTATGAAGTCTTGGTTTACTGGTTTGCGGCCTTAAACTGAGTGAGGTCATTTTGAGCCTGTGGTTTTGTTTTTAGCAACCTGCCTTTTGATCCAACTCTCAGCCTAACTGAGAAATGGGCTCACAACTGAAGGCATTGACACCACTCAGCAACCTCTCTGATGTTCTCATGGTTTTTGTTTCTGCTCTCGTGATAGTCACAGGCCTTGACCTTTTGGCTTAACCCTGTGATGTTCACAGGTTACCACTTCAGCTTTACAGTTTTTGACTTGGTCATTCTGTTCTCTTTGTTTCTTTTTTTGACATTCTAATCATAGAGAGATCATTAGCTTGCAGGTTACCAGCTCAGAACTTGCAGTTAAAACTTTGGAGAGAACATAAGGCACCAGGCAGCTTATTATGATCACAATTAACAGGATAATTCCTCATGTTTGGAGCAGTTTGAAGCCATGTTTCCCAAGACTCAAAGCAATTACAATCACATAAGTAATAAAGACCCTGCTAAAGGAACAACTCTTTTAAGCCAAGTGGCTTGCTCAGTGACCGAATGTCACTGGGTTTTAACTTCCGCCAAACTGTTAATTGGGGTGTAGCCAGCAGTGTTGACCACAGACCCAGCCTTGCTCAGCTAAGAGACCAGCAAGAGCTATCTTATTTTCAAGAATTACTTTGGCCAGAGTTTAGGGATTTTTGTTGGGTAGCCATTGCTTCAGTTGGAGATTCTGCAACAATTTTCAGAATGAAGAAGGTCTTCGTCAAACCTCATTTATGAACCAGCATCAGGGATCACCCTAGCCAGGGAAGTAAGGCCCCGCCAAAGGAGTGATTTCTGGTCATGAAGCTTCCTGGGAGGTCCCTTCTAACTCAGGATGTAAATTGAAGGACTTCAGCCAATAAGATGTCTTATTTATTTAACTTGAGAAAAGTCAAGACTAGTTAGATTTTTTCCTAGCCTGAAATAAAAGACTGCTCTAAATTCCAGAGTTCATCCTCCTTGGCCAGGACCCCAGAGATATGATGAGGGTGTTAACTTTCCAGGCCATTGCCAGAGTAAAAGAAAAGAGAAAAAGGAGAAAAGCTTTCACCTTTGGTTAGAGTGTGAGATCTTGATCCATTGCCTTGGGCCAAAGTGCCCTACCTGCCTGTCAGCTACTTCACTTTCTCTCCATTTGAGTCAGAAATGTCCCATTTCTGTCAGGACCCGGGGACAGGTGGAGGCTGTCACCTTGCGATGTGCGCTCAAGCCTCATTACCTTTTGTGTTACAGAGGGGCACCCGGGAAGGTCCCTCTCCCACTGGGGGTTCGAGGGCTGTCTTCCTTGACGATGTGTCTAAAATACCCAATCACCAGGCTGTAAACTCACCAACAGGATTATTTAATTATGATTCAGCAAGGCTTCTGTCACCTGTGGAGGACAGGCTTGAGCAGAAGGCATGGAGACAGGGTAGCTGGTCTGAGTAGCGCACGACACAAGGGTCAGCAGAAGGTTATACACTGAGCTTTCCAATGAGTTTGCAAGGTTTTCCTCAAGGATCCTATGAGTTGCCCAGTGAAGTAGGCAGGAACGGCTTTAACCCTTCCAGAAAATATAGAAACAATACCAAGGGCATGTGGACAGCGCACACTAAGTGATACTGGCGTGAAGTCCAGCTGCAGGTGTTCAAAGGGTCCTGAGGGAAGAAGTCTGAAGCCTTCTTGAAAAAAAAAAGCAATTTTTCCAGGATTATGGACCTGACAGATTAGACATTAACAGTAAACAGTTTTGCTCTGTTATAGAAGTCCTTCAACTGATGTCTATTTATAATTTGAATAATCCTAAATGCCCTGTGGTGGGTGAAGGAGTGAAAAAAAAAAAAAAAAACAAAAAAAAACCCCAAAACCCAGGAAATGGGGCTTGCCCGGGAGCCGGGAGGAACCAAGCGGCTGTCTTGATGTTCGCTCAGCCCAGACTCTTTCTCGAACACACTGCCATTGTCTGCACACCTTGATTTCTCCGAGTCAGAAGCAGACTCCTGCCACTTTCAAGGACATCAGGACAGCAAACGACTGACAATGAGGGGTCATATTTTTGTGGAACCAGAGTGGACTTTAACTACATGTGCCAAGATCTTACAAATACAACATAAGGAACACTTAGTATGAATTTTTATTTGATAATGCTTCCCAGGAATTTAGCTTATGAAATAAACCGAGTTAGTTTAGCAAATCCTTTGGAATATTCCCAGTTAAAGAGATGAAGCAGACCAAAAACTCCAAAGAAAAAAAACGGACCCACAAAACCCTTTGTCCTTTTGACATACAACCTAACCTAATGCTGCACCTATTAATTTTTGATTTGAAAATGCTTCATTCCCGTTTTAGTCCTGACCACACATAACGTTCCTTTCCAAACAAATCCCCTCTTCTTTCCGTTCCTTTCCTTTCCTTTCCGTTCCTTTCCTTTCCTTTCCTTTCCTTTCCTTTCCTTTCCTTTCCTTTCCTTTCCTTTCCTTTCCTTTTTCCTTCCTTCCTTCTTTCTTCCTCCCTCCCTCCTTTCTTTCTTTCTTTCTTTCTTTCTTTCTTTCTTTCTTTCTTTCTTTCTTTCTTTCTTTCTTTCTTTCTTTCCTCTTTCTTCCTTCCTTCCTTCCTTCCTTCCTTCCTTCCTTCCTTCCTTCCTTCCTTCCTTCCTTCTTTCTTTTTCCTTCCTTCCTTTCTCCCTAGAGAGATAGAGTGAGCCAGAACGAGGCAGAGGGAGAGAAAGGGAGAAAGAGAAAGAGAGAGAGAGAGAGAGAATCTCAAGCAGGCAGCCCACCCAGCACAGAGCCAGTTGCCAAGCCTGACATGGGGCTCAGTCCCAGCTTAACCAACTGAGCCACCCAGGGGCCCCAAATCATCCCATTTTTACAAATCTTTTCAAGTGTCTCTTTAAATTAAGAATTTGTCCTGAGTTTACCCTCCTTAGATGACCAGCCTTGCTTTAGGACAAAGTCCTTTTTTTCTTTTTACCTCAAAAAATGCATTTCCATTCCTCATACATTTTCTTACTAAAAACATACATTCTACTTTCCTTACATTCAGAGTTGTTTCTGTGATTATTACTAGCAATCTTAATTACATTTATTAAAATTCTGAACTCTTAGAAACTTTTATTTTTTACTGAAAGCAAATATGTAAGCAATTGTGAACTGTTAGTCAGCATTCTTTAGACTGGCAAATTAATGTACGCATTTCAAAAGTTCTAGAAATGTGTGCTTCTTCATAAAACAGTCTTCCAGTAAAGCACAAAATACGTTTACAAGTAGGTGTATATATAATTTCAGTTTCTGCAACAAAACCCAAAATTTGGTAAACCTACGTTCATTCACTAATAATTTAGCATTTTCTATTACTTGGAAATGATACAGATATTTAATGACTGTAATTCAATTTTACACTTGACCTAACACTGTAAAACTTTAAGGATTTAGTTTACCAAAAAGAGTTAGAAGACTATTTAAAAATATATTTAACATTTCTCATTTTTAAAATATCTATTCAATTTACTAGTTCTTAGCAGTTTTGCTGAAATTACCCATAAAAACTTTATGAGACAACAAAGTCCGTCATTCTCTCAAGCTATTTTCTTTAATATTTTGTAAAGAGACCACCTCTACTTATTTGACTTTTAGTAAACCAAGGCACATGAAATAATTTAATTTTAGTGCTGATGATTCTCAAAATAGGTCTTTTACTTAAACCAACAACTGGGTATTTGCCCAGATCAAGTGAAGTTCAGACACATTTGGGTTAGTTTCTATCTTGCTGAGAGGTTTAGAATGTAAAAGCTCATCTTCAATTCAAAGAAATAGAGCTCTTTACAGACTAATTTTGGCAATACCATCCAGAGAGAAAAAGGTCTCACATTGTTGATGTATATTTATGGACACACGGATCGCTGCAAAAACCCTAGAGTCACTGACATTTATAGAGAAAATATTAAGATTTGTATTTGTCCCTAGATTTTTTTAATGTTTATTTATTTGGAGAGAGCGAGAGTACGCAAGGGGGAGAGATGGGGTGGGGGGGAGACAGAGAATCCCAAGCATGGCTCATGTAGTCAGCACAGAACTAGATGAGGAGTTTGATCCCAAGAACCATGACATGACCTGAGTGAAAATCAAGAGTTGACACTTAACCAACTGAGCCACCCAGACACCTCCCTGGAATTATTAAGAGAACTGAGTTAGGGTTTAGGCACAAGAACCATTTAGCAGTTTGTACTTTTTGAAAAAGGTCTGTTTGCCTTACTTTCTCTCAGTCCCAGGCATTTGTGGGCCATGTTTACATTTCAAAGACATGAGAGCATGGGTCACTCTGAGGACAGAGAAAGACTGCAGGTGTCTCCAAGAAGGACTTTGCTTTCCTAAAGCCGATCCTGTGTAGGCTCTTTTCCAGAACTGGGAGAACTGGGGGTGGGTGAAGGGACGTGGGAGCTCTGCATGGACCCCATAGCTGCGCGTCTTGTTCTGTCCACATTTGTCAGGACAGCTGCTCTCAGCGTCTCAGACTTGGATTTAAGTGAAATGACATCATGGGTTGATCGAACCTCTCCAAGCACATGAGCCTCAATTTGCTTCCTTCCCTCTGGGGGAAGGCACAGTTTTAAGTATTCCTGGCAGATGGAATAGCCCCCCTTGGGTGTAAGATGGGTCCCCAGAGAACGTAGTAAGGATATTACCCTCCCAAGACCCAGGGTCACCCACAGTGACAGCCAAAGGAAGGAACCCACGAGCCGCACATCCCAGGCAGGCAGAGAGCTAAGAGCAGTGACGCAGGATGACACCAGCCAGGAGGCAATGGCATCTCTGGGAGAGGAAGGATCCACAAGCAATGGGGGTGCGTGTGGAAAGGGTGGGACAATGAGAAATTTCACTAATCTCTCTGGACCAGGCACTGTGGACAGAGATTCAAAAGAAGAGCTGATTCTGCTGAGATTCCACCCTTTCTGGGTTCTGCCAGGTTTTCTAAGACCTCTCCAGCCGATCCTGGTACTTATCAGGATTTCCACTTGGCCATTTAAGGGAAAAATGTAACAGCTTGTCAGAAAATCACCCAGGTTCATCGGCTCTGGGAAGGCCTCATTTGGGGGCCCTCCTCTGAAGGTAGAATGGGGGTGTCCGTAAGGCCATTAATGTGGCTGTGTAGTCTTTTCAGAGAGGAAAACAAACTGACGCTAGGATGACGGCTCAAAGGAGCAAAGAGTGAGGCAAGAGGAGCCGCGTCGGTCGTAGAGCTTTTGTGTTGGTACGTCTTCCATCTTTAATTTCTCATTAGCCTTTTGCAAAAGATGTTTCATTGAAACCACCTTGGAATTTTAAATCTTTTAGAGGCGTCTGCTTGCCAATGAACAGAAGTGTCCTCTTTTATTTAACGTGAGAATTTTTGCTTTTAAATGTAGTTCTTAAATGATCTTATTACAAACTGGAAAATTCTCCATTATGGCCAAGGTATTTCTAGGCTGTAATTGCCCTGAGGGCCGGCAGCAGATCCATAGGACCTTAGCCTTGAGTGGAGCTAACCCACACTTCCGTCCAGCCATAAGTCTCCACAAGGGAAGTGTGGCTACATTTCTGTCCAGCTTTTTGGGGGGTCTCCAACTTGATGGTTGTCAAGCTAGTTCCTCAGGACACAAAGCAAGCTTAGTAAGACTTTGCCATTTTTTGCTAGATGTCCGTAACTTCTGGGACTATAGTTTGTAGACATAAAATAAGCAGGTATACAAGAAGGTGGTTGCACTTGACCTCTTAGAATTTAAGGACCCCAAGAGCTAACTTTGGGCTTCTCAGAGCAAAACGAATATCCAAAAGGGATGAGTCCTGGAATTGGGGATTGTGTGTGTCTTAAAGTATAGCTCTTTGCACAGAAATGTTCTTGACGTGGATGGGTGGCCCAGTGCCGATCCAATCTATTCCCTGAGCAAGTTATACTATCAAGGGGGTGTTCTTGAGGTGGTGAGATTTCTAATAGCCTTTAAATGCTTCACCTGTGCCCATTAATTTTGTGGGGTTTTCTGTCTCTGATCTCTGTTAGCAGGAGTCTCTATCTCTACCAAACAAGAAAAACAGTTGTGTGCACCTCAGTGTGTGGATAGTAACCAAGAGATATTACTGGGCTCTGGCCACAAGAAGGCTCTTTGTGCACCGCCATTAATTCTTCTGGAAATTTGCTGAAGTTTCCATCCAAGGAGTGTGGTCAGAAAGTTTGGGAGCTTGACTCTGGGACGATCAACCCTACTGTCCACTTAGGCTCTGGGCAAGCATGCCACTTCATCTGGGGTCTAGACAAAGAAGCTGGTTCAACTGGGCTCCAACAATAACCTTCTGCCAGCCCAAGGTGACCCGCATTGTAAAGGAAAGCCAGCCAATGAGATCAGGAGTTTGAATGCAGAGAGATTGAATCTCAGAATCAACAGGAACTCACCTACAGCCCTTGAAAATGGTGAGGAAGACAGTGAACTCGAGGGGCTCACAGTTACCTCCCCTGGCTGTCTCCTTGTCTCTGAACGTCCAGGGAAGTTCAGTTCAGATCCCATCACTGCCACCAAATCTGTTCAATAACAAAAATTCAGGCAAGTAAATGTTAAAGATCTAATGGCTGTATTAATCATGTGACTTACGAGTCTAGCAGCATCCCAACTAGCAAGTAGAGGGGAGCTCCAGAGGAGCAGGGAGTGCAGAAAAGGCCTTAAGCTAAGTGTTGCCATTTTGGGTCTGTGGTTTTCTTTTCATCAGACCCAAGACGATGAAGGCTGACTTCAGAAACTGAGACTTGTATATAGAAAGCTCTTCACATGTCTTGTTATGTGCTTGTTCCCCACTGCTTAAAAAGTGCCCGCTAACCACAAGGAAAGTACACACTGGTTCCTTCTTGGGGCCCTGGTCTGTCCTGTCCAGGTTCAGCACTTGACTTCTGAGTCTAGAGAGTTACTGGATCACAGCTGGGCCAGAGCACATTCAGCTCTGCCCACACTGTCTAAGTATGTCCAGCGTCTGGGAAATGAGGCTCCTTTGTGCTGCCATGACTGAGTCACGAGTGACCCTGGATATTCACTGTCATGTGGTGATGGTGTTTGGGACAGGGGTCCCCCTGCCTTCCTTCCAGGCCAGGCGCACGCTCGTACTGCAATGAGTGTTTGCCGAGCAGCATTGACCAGTGGTAGAAACACGTTCCTTGTGTAGAAAGGAAGAGTGTTTGTACACATTAGCTTCACCCTCTCTTACCAAGTTCCACCTAACGGTGGGATATAAAATTCAAATCTAAAAAAATCCAAGAGCATACTAAAACCTCAGCAGCCAAATTACCATTTTTGTGTGTGTGTGTTAAGCTGCAACCTGGCTTTGTCAAATGAATAGCATTTTGTCACCTGTAACTCATGTTTATAGGTGATACTTTGGGAAGACCAGATTGAAGTGAGAGGGACTTTGACTGCTGAGTAGAACATTCCTGAAAGTTGTATAGTTTTTCTTATTTCATTGTCAAGTAAGAATATCAAAAGTGGAGTCTCTCTTGGGTATTTATGGTGAGCAAGGTTGCTAGATGCTTTCACGTGCACTGTTTCATTTACCCATGCAGTGACGCTCAGAGACATCATTGTGACCTTCATAATTTGGATAATGAAACTGAGGTGAGAATTTTTCTTTTTCTTTTTCTTTGTATGTTCCAAACCCCATATAATTTTAATTCTATGGGGTAATAGCAAAACGTTTGTGCTTCT
Source organism: Proteles cristata cristata (assembly GCA_017311185.1). Classification (NCBI taxonomy): domain Eukaryota; kingdom Metazoa; phylum Chordata; class Mammalia; order Carnivora; family Hyaenidae; genus Proteles; species Proteles cristata. Next base: position 260,639 of record JAESUZ010003653.1, on the reverse strand, counting down.
GATAAAGGCCACTCTATTAAAGAAAGGTTTCTATTTGTTTGTTTCCCATTAATAGTCGACAGAAAAGGTGGCATATTCTCATGAAAAATGGAAAGGGTTCTGGGAGTTTATATTCATGTTCACAATCACATACCTTTGCTTATTGAAGGAAAAAGAATCTCTTGATCAACCCCTCCTTTATTACTATCATGTTTGATGATACATTTGTGTTCTTTATCCATTGACTCTTCTGTTACAGTCAGCCAGGTGAATTTCATGTATGTGTCCTTCATCTTCATGGTGTTTCCCTGCTGGGATTTCAGAATTGTATTGCCGTTCTTTTCTTTCCAATCTATCTTGATAAAACCAGGGAAAAAATCCTCAAGAAGACAAAGATATGTTCCAGCCTTATGGAGTTTTATTTCAGCAACTGAAGGAAGAAAAATTGTGGGCTTGGGGGAAATGTTTTCAACAGGACGTTCATCTGTGGAGGAAAATGGAATGCAATGAAAACTATTATTAGAGAAACAGAAACATTGTGTGGTTTGAAATCACCTCTGCACAGAGTACAAGAAGGCAAAGTTGCCATAGTATTAGTACTTATTACGGCCTTTCATCCACAGCGGGTTATAAAGTCTTTATTTTCTTACATTCCATGGGAAAATAGGTACAAGCAGTTATGAACTTGCCCAAAGTTATAGCTATTAAGTGGCTGGTTTAAATCTTGGAATTTTTAAAAACAATACACAGTCATTTGTTTGAATGAGAATCTATTTTCACATACACTTGACAATCTACCAAGTTAACCTTTTAGTTTCAAATCAGATCCCATACCCACTTCTCATACTGAAGTTCTCCTTGATTTCTGATTTTATAGATCATCTCTCTCTTACATTGGAACCAGTCCAAGATTTTGAGTAGGACAATGTTTAAAGCTGTACTACCAAACTATTTACAATGCCTTGAATTTAGAAGCAATGGGGTAATATTTACAAAACTTCTATTAAAAAATTATTTTAAGTAATGTTATTATACTAACCTTATCTAGCAATGCAATGGTCTCAGTTTTGTTTTGCTTTAGAAAATGTTCACTAAATGCACATTTTATATTGAAATTTCACTTGAAGTTGAAGCATGACTAAGAAGACACTGTATTTTGACTATTAGCATCTCCCCACCCCGAAATGCGAATCTCCCCTAAAAGCCTGCTTAACTTGTCATACCCACAACTTTCTGATTTCACCTGCTGAATACAGTTATATGTAACTGGTGTAATGTTAGGAGGTATGGTTCCAGAGTTTCCTGCACACATTATATCAAAACATATAACAAAACATCATCGTTTTCAAGGGCATGTCTAGCCTGTCTCGCACCCACCTCCCTCCATCAACTCGTATTTTGTTCTTTATCATTAAGAGTCTTTTGTGGTTTGTTTCCCTCTTTCCTCTCCACCCCCTTCCCATATGTTCATTGTTTTGTTTCTTAAATTCCGCATATGCATGAAATCATACGATATTTGTCTTTCTCTAATTGGCTTATTTTGCTTAGCATAATACATTCTAGTTCTATCCACTTCACTGCAAATGGGAAGATTTCATTGTTTTTGATGGCTGAGTAATATTTGATTGTGGATATATATGTATATATCACATCTTCTTTATCCAGTCATTGACTTTTGGGCTCTCTCCATAGTTTGGCTATTGTCAGTAATGATGCTATAAACATCGGGTGAATGTGCCCCTTTGAACCTAAAAAAGATTCATTTTTAATTGTAATGATATTGTCATGATTTTAGCCTTCAGTCAATACATTAAAGACTGTACTTTTCATCTTAGGAACTTTGAGTTTTTATAGGAATATTTCTGATACATCATAGTTATGAAAATTTCTGGATGGTAAGACACAATGCTTACCTCCTTTCCCTTTTCCTAAGCTAGATTCTTGAAGTTTCATTCTTTTCAGGATAGAAGGAATTTTGAACTTCCATAACTTTCTCAATGTAAGAGTTAATTGAGGCTTAATGTACTTGATTATATATCGTTAGTTCCCATATTTTCCATAATTATATGACATGAATATGACATGTCGTTTCTTTCAGCATTGTTTTTTAAAACTTACTAACAGGGTTTCTGTGGCCAAAATCATTTTCCTAATGCTTAAAATAGAAACTAGTTTACAAAATAAATAAGCTTGTCCAATACATTTATACATACATTCATAATCAAAAGAGTTCAGTAAGCTACCTATGTTGTATGTGTTTTGTGAAGTTGAAGCTCTATGAATTCTATATAAATTTACCAAATACCTACCACATATCAGTGTGTTATTTCAAATCTTCATATTAATATTGATTCAAAATTTCTCTAGTTTGTTCTTCTTATTTTTCTTTTATTAAATAAGTATATAAATTTCATATGCAAATATGAATTTCAAATTTATGACATTTCTAAGTATTCAAAAGTATGAACTGTATCTCTAATGATATTTTAAGTATGTTCTAACTATTATTTCAACCTTTAATTGTGTTTCTAATAAATACGAGCATGAAGCTCAAACTTGTTTATGGTAGAGATGATAGCAATTAAGATAAAGAGTAAATTTTAAAGTCTGTACAACAGCTACAAAAATACAGAAATAAAGCCTTAATCTCATTTCTGTTGTTAAAAGAGGAAAAAGTCCACTAAACAGAAACAAACACCTCTAAATTCAAGTGTTTCATGTATTAGTGGAGACTAAGCTAAATTTCCATTGGAGCAATAAAACATACAGCTGAGTCCCCTGGCAAATTTCTGCTCTGACAGTATGACTGACTGCAGACCACTTTCCATACTAAACACAATTCTCCCTTTAGGTCTGAAATGGGGCCACCTCTATCTTGTACCTGTTATGTGTTAGAAAACGTGCCAATATGGGGCGCCTGGGTGGCTTAGTCGGTTAAGCGTCCGACTTTCGCTTAGGTCATGATCTCGCGGTTGTGGGTTCGAGCCCCGCGTCGGGCTCTGTGCTGACTGCCAGCTCAGAGCCTGGAGCCTCTTTTGGTCTGTGACTCCCTCTCTCTCTGACCCTCCCCTGCTCACGCTGTCTCTCTCTCTCCTAGAAATAAATAAAACATTAAAAAAAAAATGTGCCAATACTTTATTCAGTCTCTCATTTAATTCTGGTCCTACCCCTTCTGACTACATACTGTCACCCCAACTTATGGATTAGAAAACTGAGGCCAGAGAATAATCACCCAGGTTCATATAAGCAATAAGCAGTGAAGCCAGAGCCCTCAGTCAGCCTGAGTCCAAAGCCCAGGTTCTCGACAACTTTTCACCATCAGAAAAGGAAGTGTGTCAACTCACAAAATTTACCCGTCATGATTAACTCCATTCTTGGGCCAAACCCTTTCATGACAGTTACACATGTTGTATATGAGCACTTTATAATAGTCCACACGGACACAAAGTCAGATGCTATTGCAGTATTTGCACAATGTTGTCTATGCTGGCCTGTACTGTAATAATTGATATTAAAACCTCTCCTAAGATTTCCACATCTAAGTCCATCTCAAACTTCTTTTTTCTAAACATTCTTAAATATTATTCCAATTTGATTGCTTCTTGCCTTCTTTCTTTTATTGTGAAAACATTGCCATCTTCTGTTACTTGCCTGTGATGACAAATGTTGTTCTGTCACTGACAAGTTTTATAAAATAATTCCATAGGGGCACCTGGTAGCTTAGTTAGTTAAACGTATGACTCTTGATTTTGTCTCAGGTCATGATTTCATGGTTCGTGGGATCCAGCTCCATGTCAGGCTTTGCCCTGGCAGTGCAGAGCCTGCTTGGGATTCTCTCTGTCCCTCTCTCTCTGTCCCTTCCCCAGTCTCTCTCTCAAAGTAAATAAATGAACTCAAAAAATAGAATAAAATAATTCCGTAGTAATTCCACCCATATCAAATCTTTAGTGTGATTTAGCTTTTCTGAGTTCTTTGAATTCAGTGAACTATTATGGCCTTCAATTCAAGGGATCAGGATTTGGATACTGATTCGTTTTGGGGTTTTAATTTGTTTGCTTAATGTTTATTTATTTTTCAGAGAGAGAGAGAGCCCATGAGCAGGGGATGGGTAGAGAGAGAGGCAGAGGACTGGAAGCTGGCTCTGAGTTGACACCAGTGAGCCGAATTTGGGGCTTGAACTCACGAACCATGAGATCATGACCTGAGCCAAATTGGACACTTAACCAACTGAGCCACCCAGGTGCCCCCTGGTTAATTTTGGCTATAACAAGTTCTGTGGATGAGCAAGTCAAGTAAATTAAAGTCATTGCTTTGTTTACTTTAAAATGATGATGTTAGTGTGAATCAGTTCAACACTCCACCAGGCGCTGAAGTGAGTTGGAAATGAAACAAGATCTGGAAAGCGACATGATTAAACCTGCTATGGCGCGGGGAGATTATAATGATTATCGTTACCATTATTATTAGCAGTTGTTTGTGTTGATTGTGTGCTCCAACACATTTTATCTCATGGGACCAAACCTTCCTTACTAATGGAAATACAGTATTTGGGGATACCGGTTAGATCTATGTCAAGGAAACATGGAGACTCATTCCTTCGTTTGCGCCCCAGTTTGCTCTGCTATGTCTGGAATTCACTGAGCCATCACCACTGGAAATGTGATTTTGACACTTCAGTTAGTAGGCAATCATTTGTCTTGTCCACTGCATTTCCAGTATTAAGAAAGTCAAAGGGAAGATTGGCTACAGCCTGGGGTCTGTTCATGGAAGTGCTTCACCTGTGTTGTCCAAAGCAAATGGCCCTTTTCCCACCAACAGCACAATCTATGTGCATTCCAAGCTTTCACCAGAAATTTCTACCTCAAAATGTCTTCCTTCTAGATCATGCCCAAAGTTTGGCTTGAATCTCCCACTGTGGGCCTTCATGGCCAAATGACTAGATCAATGGCCGGTTTCTCGGTCCTCCAAACCCCCTATTGTCACATTAGATCCCCAGGCTGTCACCTGCCTGACCGTGTCTGCTGAAGGTCACCATCTGTGAATGACGTTAAATGTCATGGTGCGACTGCCCACAGTAATGATGCAGTGATAGCATGAAATGCTTTTGTTTAAAGACCATTTCTTATTTCACTTCATATTCCCCCAAAGGATGCATGCTTTGAAGTCCTTTTCTCATTTTTTGGTGGAAAGACACAACACATTTGAAAATTTGTTGTGCCTCATTTTATCAGTTAATAAAAAGTATGGACTCAACCACATTTTTCTCCTATCTTTGAACATAAAATTTTAACCTGTGTTTCTTGTTAGATAATCATGGACCGTTTTTCCTCTGCGTTCTTTAGTGCTTTTGATCTTTTATTTTTATTTCATGGACTAACTGTACTTGTGTATTTTATTTTAGGTCTTCTCAAATAGATTTTGGAAGGAAGCAGTGTAAGTAAATGAGAGCCTGATTTGTGCGTTAGAGCTTGATTCTTTTTCTGCCCCAGAGCTTGATAGTTTAGGAAGATCTGCCTCAAAGTCACATGAAAAATGGGAGAAGATGTTTGCTAATCCCACTCTGGGATATAGACATAAAATATGTGGTACTCAAACACACTGAGATACCACAGAATAAGGTGAATCTTTCATTCCCACATCATCCCTCATGAAACAGGGGTTGTCTTATGTTTCAGTCCTGGGCAACCTCTCGTATTAAAAGAGGCTCTTCCAATATTCTACTTTGATGAATCAGTCCTACTTGGACAAGCTATCAACCTGAAATAAACTCAGTTACTTCTAGTTTTAGAGATAATACTGGTAAAAGACAATAAAGAAGTTACCTATAGGTTTGGTAAATAGTACTTGGGACTAAAGTCTTTATGCTTTATGCTTACATTACACAAATATATGATTAAATAAAATAGATGGTTTTATTTTATTTTGTAAATAGGTAATTGTCTCTTCTAATAAAATACCCAGTGACATCATCATCTGGGAATCCCCAAACAGACACTCAGACTCTGTGATGACTCAGAAATTTGCTCTGAAGTCGACACATGTGGAAAGTCTGAACAAAATTTTGGATGAAATGTGAGGGCACAAAAATCAGATTTCTCAACTCATATTATAAAAAAGATATGCTTCTTAATTTTTGAGTATAAACCAATAAAAACATAAAAAAATTATAAATGAATATTTCACATTGCATCTATATTATTCTAAGTTTATATGATCAAGTTGCTATTCCCCACCCCACACCTTTTACATCCAGGTATTTGTGCTGAAAAATGAAAGATCATCCTATAGTCAGGCTAACAATATTTGAAGTAATGCTTATTAAATTCTAATCGTTTTTACAAATGGGTAACAGTGAGTCTTAGAAATTGAAAGTGTTCTTGAAATCTGACCATTTGTTCTAATTCTCCTATAGACTAGATTGTAGCTAATACATTTTTCTCTACTCCTGATTTTATCAAGAACTGCAGTGGATGGTAATGGAATTCTGGAGAATTGACTTTTTTTATTACTTATCGCGTCCCAACCTATATGGAGCTATTTCCATATTTAATTTCATTTAGTTCTAACCATATCCACTTGAAATAGTTGTTACATTGACAGAATGGATGAATGGAAATATAGCAAATGTCAACAGTAATAAATGTCACTAAGAAATTTCAATTTTTTCTTTATTCTTTATCTCTTCCATTTTTTTTCATGTTAGGCATGTATTCTTTTTATAATTTTAAGAAATCAATAATCAGTGAATCAAAATGTATTGGTTGAAGGATGGTTATACACAACATGATAGATGCAGATTCAAATTTCACATTTTTCTCTGCAGTACTCTCTCCTAAAAACATACTTTTTCAGGACCTCCTGAATTATACCTGTATTACTATTTTTTAACTGGATTGATGCAATGTACACTGACTATATAGTCGCTTGGAAAAGAGAGAACCAGAAAGTTTCTTTTCAGTTTATGAACTCAGTCGTGCCTGTGATCACAACCAGTAAAGAAACCATACTATATCATTTCTTTTCTTTTTCCAGCATTTTTACAAGCAGTGTGAAAATTCTTTGAAAGCTTTTTTGACTCGATGCTGCAGGCTCAAAAAATCCTTGTGAGATGTTCTCCCTCATCCAAGAAAAGATTCATCTCTAAGGCTAATAAAGAATGAGTACATTTACTAGCCTGAATTTTAGAACAAAAACAAATCCAGCTTAAGACATTCCTGGATACATCTACACAGTTAAATATGTTGACACAGATAAGAATCACCTTCTGACAAAATGACAAGTTTATCAAGTTTTTGCTCATTCTTTTCTATTGGTTATTCCAGAATCAAATAAACAATACAAACATATTTACACATCTTTCAACACAGAAATCCCTCAGGGACCTGACATCCCCAACCCCCAGGGACCCCAGTTGCTCCAGCAAGTTTGCTCCTCATCAATGTCGTCCATGCGAGCTCAGGTGGCAACTGGCCCCAAGGACTGGGACAGAGTCACCTAAGTCTCCAAGGATCCCGCTGCCATTTGTGACCAAACTGGGACTGAGTCCTAGAATTCTGAGGCAGCACCTTGCCTGCCTCCCCTGCATTGGCTGCCTCCCCTCCTCACGTTATATGGAAAAAATGAGAGAATATTTACCTGTCATCCAGAGCTCAGGTTTGGGAGGAGGATTGTTTGAATAGCTTCTGCATCTATCATAGCACACTGTCTGAAAAGCTTTTACAGAAATCTCCCTTTGTGCCTCTTCTAAAATTTTGCCTACATTTTTCAATATTTATATAAACATAAAAATGGGTCTTGCTACTATTAAACAAAGATGAATCACAAGCAAAATCACATTAGATATGAACGCAGTCGAGAATGGATGAACTGACCCCTATCTGTCTGTCCATCTTATTCACACACAATGGAGAATATGATTTTACCTTTCCTCAACATTTTGCTGAATCTTCCAAATCTCTTTTCTTAAGGTTTTCATGTATCAGAGCAGTTATTTTATTAGAGTGTAATTTACAGGTACAGGTACTACTTCTATAATTTTCAAAGAGGAACAAAAATAGAAATAATATATTTGAACATATAATGAATTTTCAATTTCTTAACGCGTATTTTTGTTTGTTTGTGTCTATGTATTGAGGGGCAGGGAACTGATTTGCCTGTAAAGGAGTTTCTTCCAGAATCCCATTCCCACTGATAGTAGACCAGATTAATTGTTACAGAGTCTGAAATCTCAGTGATGAGCACTTAACTTATCTATTGCTGAAAGAATGCCACTTTGAACTTGAAATTACCCTAACAGTTCACTTGCTCCAGCTCTTATGCTGGATTCAGTGTTTCCAGTGCATTTGATGCCAATATGGAATTAAGACACTGAATGCAATGGTGTGGAAAGGACTTGCCATTTTATAGAAATGCCCTACGAATCACATTTTGAAAATTTAATGAATATATATTCGACAAGACTTACTGGAGCTTTTGTGGGGGGGGAAGGAGAGAAGAGAGGCAGTTTGGGTGCCAGGACAGAAGCAGAAATATGGTTTCCTGCATGAGGGGTACAAATTATGAGCTATTACTAGTTAAGCATTCAACTAAGGAGTCAATTTAAAAGATTAGGCTCAGAAAAATAAATATTCAGAAATAATATTTCTTACTTACAATAAGTGCAGCTTACTGTTTCTAATAGCACATAGTAGCCTAAAGAAGACTCTTAGGAACAGACAGGTCTCTACTGGGTCCCAAACTTTGCCACAGTGACTAGCCATGTGCCTTTAGGCAAATAACAACTCCTTAGAGCCTCAAATCCTTCGTCTGTGAACTTGGAATAAGGATCTCCTGTATAGGACTGTTGAGGACTGAGATAAGACCCTGAAGCTACTCGCTGTGGTATCTGGCTATCAATAAATATTAGCTAATATTACTATTCTCTTTAATGGGATAGTTTTTGGCTCCTTTATCTTAATTTCCTACCAAACAACATATATGGATTTTACAAGCAATAAGTATTACACAAGATAAGAAAGACAAAGAGCCAGCAAATCCAAGACATTCTGCATCTCTGGCAGCCACAGGCCAAAAAACTTGGGGCCCAATAAACCACAAGTATCTAGAGTACTTGTCCACTAGACGACCAGCTTGTGGAGTGTGGGGACTCTCTTTTGCCCCTTACAACCCAGGCATCCAGCTTGAACAACTGACTTTAGTAAGTGTTTGCTGAGACAGTATGAACAAGGATATACACCACACAGACAGACTTCTTCTCGTGGACTCTGGAGCTGAAATGGTTTGCTGAGCTCACAAATCCCATTAAACTGGATCATCTAGGCAATATCATAAGAGTCACAATGGCACAAATTTTGGCTAGTCTCAGCCTACTCCCTCAGAAGCTAGAGTCATCGGATGAAGAGGCATTATTGATGCTCTATAGTCCTTTACTGTCATAGTTAATTTTTTTGCACTTGATTGAAGATGAGATCAAAAGCAATCATATAGGTTTTCTTGGTTATTCGAAAAAGGAGCACTCTTCATTAAGAAAGGAGCACTCTCGATACTAGAGGTACTTAAAGTGTTTCTCACTTAAAAGACCATCTGCAAGAAAAACAGCGTGAACCAGTAACTTACAACTATGGTTTATAGACACGGTCCTACAAATATTGAATTTGAAATCTGAGTCTATTATTTTCTGTGTGTGTTTCCTAAAAGTAGAATTTCCATCTGCTTCCAAGTGGTTAAGTAAATAAACCATTTGCAGAGCAGTTTTCTTTCCATACAGAGTGATCTGGAGTGGGGAAACTGCTGTCCATCTGCTGAGATGATCCTACATTTTCTTTTTTTCCTGAAGAGCATCTATAAGTCTTTCATTCACAAGATCAAAATAGAACAAAGTTACTTACCTGGAGGAGATACTATGAGCTTAGTTCATTCTACAAATATCTTGATCCAACCTGAGTTATCACACCAGTTAGAAGTTTCTACAAAAATGTCAGCTTTCTGCTAAGCTTCATGACATAACCAGCTTAAAAACCTTGTCCTGGAAATGTGATCTTATGAGTTTCTTTGGAAGTCCTTGAATTACAGCCTTCATGGCATATGATATTTTATGGTTTCCTTAGAGTAATTGAGACAAATATCTATTTTTCATGGAGCCAGTAATCACAGAAAAATGCTGATAGAAAATGGAAATGATAAGAGGAAGAAAAAGGAAAGAAGGAAGGGAGAAGGCAGAAGAAAGAAAAGAAAGAAAGAAGGGAAGGGAAAGGAAAAGAAAAGAAAAGAAAAGAAAGAAGAGAAGAGAAGAGAAAAGAAAAGAAAAGAAAAGAAAAAAGAAAAGAAAAAAAAGAGATCAGTACTTAGCGGTCACCAAGGACTTTTCTAAATTACCAGGAAAAGTGTTCAGAGACTTAAGAGGTTTTGAGTTCCAGGTGTTCAAGTGTGTGAAACCGCTCAGAGACGGCATCAAAGGAAAAGCCATTCTGTTCTCACAAACACCAAGCCTACTCCGTTAGCAATTTGGGATTGTATTTCTGAAAGAAGACACACTCCAGTAACTGAAAATGCACATATGCCAACAGAAATATACTTGAGAAATGTGAACAAATTTCTCCATTTTTAAAAAAAAAATTTTTTTAATGTTTTATTTATTTCTAGGAGACAGAGAGAGAGAGACAGTGTGAACAGGGGAGGGTCAGAGAGAGAGGGAGTCACAGACTGAAACAGGCTCCAGGCTCTGAGCTGGTAGTCAGCACAGAGCACGACGTGGGGCTCGAACCCATGAACCGCGAGATCATGACCTAAGCGAAAGTCGGACGCTTAACCGATTAAGCCACCCAGGCACCCCAATATTCTCCATTTTTTAGGAAGCCACATTTACTATTGGCAACACAAATCTTTCCCAAGCAATGCAAAATGAGAACATAATTTCTGTGATGACAATATTTTCCTGACATAAAAGAAGAAATTTGTAGAATTTTATCTCTCATGGAAAAAACAGCTCCTTATTAAAACAAACTTGAAACGGGAGAACCTGGGTGGCTCAAGTAGGTTAAACGTCTGACTTGAGCTCAGGTCATGATCTTGCCGCTTGTGAATTCAAGCCCCACATCAGACTGCGCCCTGGCAGTGCAGACCCTGCTCAGGATTCATCCACTCTCTCTCTCTGTGTCTCTCTGTCTCTGTCTCTCTCTCTCTCTCCCCTCTCTCTGCCCCTCCCTCATTTATGCTTTCTCTCTCTCCCAAAATAAATAATTAAACTTAAAAAACTTCAGTTTATTATGAGAAAAACCCAGTTCTCTGATATGCTGAAAGAAGCCTCTTGGAAGCTATTCTGTGATATTCACTATGCGCATGTAACCCTCTCTGCGGGTAACTGGCTTTGGATAACCTTTTGCCGTCTCTGGGCCTCCGAGTCCCCACTGGTGGTGTGGGCATTGGGCTCTGTATGTCCAAAGGGCCCTTCGTGTTCCAACAGCTCATGAACCTGTGACTAAGAGCAGGAAAGGGTCTGCCATGGTTGCTCAAGTGAGAACGGAGTTGAGGGTTAGTAATGGAGAAGGTTTCCTGCAGGTTCCTTCTGCCCTTGTGACATCATGAGATCCCAGCAGGCACATTAGCCGGAGGCTTCATCAGACCGGCAGACTTACTGACTATCTTGTCTTTCTTATCGGTGTCCAGGCTGGAAACACGTAGTCTTCCGGGTACTAGCGGTCGAGCCACAGAGGAGTTATTTCAGGCACGCTCCTTCTTTTAGGTACTGCCAGTGCACAACGACCTTCTCAAGGGCAAGTCCACACAGCTCGCAAATATGTGCAATATCTGTCCGCTGTTGATTGCATTAGGGAGAGTTGGTCCTGAGAGATTCCCATCTTGGTGTCTCCATTTGAAAAGCAAGTGGAATCAAAGGTCCCTGATCAGGTTGGAGGAGACATAGAAACAGAGAGAATACAAGAAAGGACATAGTCGACCTACAAAATGAAGTGAAAGGCACATGGAAACCATGAGATGGCATTGCCGGAATTTCCTCCGAGACAGGGGCATGGATCAGGGCTGCGGAGGCAGGGGCAGCCCATGTTCTCTAGAGGCCGGGGTCATGGAGGCAGGTTTGCTTCAGAACCAAGGAGAGGCCTCCTCAGTAAGATCTTCTCAGCGTGACTTTATTATGTTCCCAGGATAAAGAATGATCAGATCCCAGAACCTTACTAAAGCACCCATGTTAGCCTAATTCAGTGTGATCTTCCACACGGAGACAATACACTCAGATTTTTCCTTTTGTTTTCTTTGCCTCAAAAACAGCTACCCTTGGACTCTTTTTCACGCTGAGTTACAGATTTTTCACCATATTTGTGAGAGTGTGGGAGCTCTATGGCTACCATGAGAAACGGAAGAAAAGTCTAGTTACTGTATAATGACAAATGAGATAATAATCCCACAACTTTGTGCAAAAACTTGTTCATTTTATAGGTCAGTAGTTTGTGAATGTTAACAAAGCTTGGTGAATTTTTTAAATGTTTATTTTTTTGAGAGAGAGAGAGAAAGAGAGAGAGGTAGAGAGAGAGAGAGAGAGAGGGAGGGAGAATGAGCTGGGTAAGGCAGAGAGAGGGGAACAGAGAATCTGAAGCAGGCTCAGCTGACAGCAGACAGCATGACAAAGGGCTCAGTCTCATGAACCCTGAGATCATGACCTGAGACAAAGTCAGACACTTAACCATCTGAGCCACCCAGGCGTCCAAGCTTGGTGAAATTGAACAATTACTATAGTTATTGCTTTAGATGCTATTACATTGCTATGCTTTGCTATAAAGAAGAACAATCTTAGAGGAAATACATATTTTGGTTTATTACCCTCAACTCTTTTCCTATGCACAATTCTTAGGGATTTTTTTAAGAATTAGAGTAACAATTTACTGTTGTTTGGAGGACAATGTGAGACGTGACTTTTAAAGAGTCCTTGAGCTGCTGTGGTAGCTGAAATGGCTCAGGGAAGTAGCTCAGTTGTACTGGGAAAGGAGCCTGTGATGTGCTGACCCTGTGCTTGAACTTCATGTGTGGAACCTCCTTCAGTCCCCAGCAACCCTATGAGAAAGATTTAGTAGTGTTCCTGGATTGTGCTGTCAGTTAAGTGGCTGAGCAGGAATTCAAACCCAGGTTTATATCACTCCAGAGGCCTTGTAGTTTCCTTCCTTCCTTCCTTCCTTCCTTCCTTCCTTCCTTCCTTCCTTCCTTCCTTCCTTCCTTCCTTTCTTCCTTCCCTCCCTCCCTCCCTCCCTCCCTCCCTCCTTCCTTCCTTCCTTCCTTCCAAGTCAGCACACCATTTTGCATACTGGCTGTGGCTTCCTTCCCAGGAAGCTTCTCATCGATGCAGAAGTAGAAAATTCAGGACACTCACAAAAGCCATCCAGGCCTCAAGAGAGAGAAGAATAGAGGATGAAGTGACCTAACTGAACGAAACATCCTTGGACTCCGAGCTGAGATCTTGCTGAGGACACAGATGCGGGAGACAAATGCTGTATAGACCAGGTCGCTGTGGGAGGCAGAAAGGAGTGTGTTTGTGTTTGCAGGGGGGTGGGGTCGGGGAGGGCTTGTGTTCAGTGGCGGTGGAGCATTTCCACCCACTGTATCCAGCAGGCGCCGTAACACAGCTCAGTATCTGCCTCCTTAACTTCCTGTGTCCCAGACTCGCTGGCAAATCCCTCTGTCCTCTGGCTTCGTTTCCTTTCCACACTAACATTCCTTTCACGGTCGCATGTTCATTTGAAGAATTCAGTTTAGAGGCTGGTCTGGCCTCTGTCGATACCAGTGTGTACTTACGTTCTTCCTTAAGACACCTGTTTTTATGTGGCATTCTAACAACGCTGCCTTTCCCTTTTTCTTGGTAATGGATATAATGAGTTCTGTTTTGGAAATGTCTGCACTTGCATCTGAAAAAAACAAAACAAAACCCAAAATCAACAATTAGCGAAATTTGACACTCATCATAATAGTACACATTTGTTCTCCGTGGATGGAGAGTTTGGAGGGTCATATTTTCCTTCTGAAGAATTCAGGGTCACGGTGGAATTACCTTAACTGACCGTGCTGCTCTCTTCCACCCACACGGGCTGACGGACCGTCCACACTAACATCCCCTTTGTCCGCTGAACGAGACGCCCCGTGGGCAGAGCCGCTCACGGCCGCACAGGGAGGCCACACTGGTCAGGAGACGCGGGCGAACACAGTGCTGATCACGTCGGGGCCGATGCGGTACGAGGAGGAGGTGCTCTGCACACGCAGCTCAGAACCACGGACTGCGGAGAAGGGGACCCACAGTGTCTACCCCAAACCATCCTGCACAGTAGGGCTAGTGACCTGCCTTATCAGCAGGTTTCTCCCATTACTGTGTGATTGTCACTGTCTAAGGATATTGTTTTCCTGTTAAAAGAAGAAGCCATTTTCCTGATAAGAGACTAAAACCTATTATTGGTTTAAAACAGAGAGTGGAAGGGGCCCCTGGGTGGCTCAGTCAGTTAAGTGTCTTTGGCTCAGGTCACAGTCTCACGGTTCATGGGTTTGAGCCCCGCATTGGGCTTGGTGCTGACAGCTCAGAGCCTGGAGCTGCTTCAGATTCGATGTCTCTCTCTCTCTCTCTGATCCTCCCCTGCTCATTCTCTGTCTCTCTCTGTCTCTCAAAAAATAAATAAAACATTAAGAGAATAGTAATTTGCAGCAGAAGATCTATGTCCGCCACCCATGTTCTGAAGCAGGATACTTTATTCCATTTAAACTTGCTATAACATAGTATGTATGAATGACATACATATCATACGTCACTCTGTAATACAACACGTATACATGTACATGTGCACACATATGTGTGTACGTACATCTGTGACTGTGAATGTGTATTTCTCTCAAGGCTCTAGAATGCACGGCTTAGGACTGATCACTGCAAACACCCTGAATGTGCTTGCTCAGTAACGCCCCCTAAGATTCATTTCTTCACACACAACTTCGGCAAGTGTGTATCGAGGCTGCACTACCGACGAGGCACGTGCAGACCCTGGCGATGTCACACAAGGGTCCTCCTCTGGCCGCTTGTCCCGCAGCAGCCTCGGCCTCCGCCTGCCTTCGGGTGGCACAGCAGCTGGCCCTCGAGTCCCGTCTGCGACCGCAGTCGCCTGCCCTCGTCCATCTCAGTCCCCTTGTCAGGCAGCCTGTGTCATGCTCTCAGGAAGCCTCAGGACGGAGACCTGAGGGTCCCGGACTCCCTCAGGCTCTTCACACACAGGCTCACACACAGCCTCCCTCTCATCAGTGCTGGAGGCCGAGCCGGCTCCGGCAGGTCCAGGGGTCCCTGAAGGATGGACGGTGTTGGCGAGAGAGGGAGTGAGAGCCCCGAGATTCTTTCTGATCACCGGGCAGGCATCTCTGTCCTGTCGGGTTTGGTGTCTTTATTTATAGGTTAAATGACAACATGACATCAGAAAAAGGAATTTTTACAATGGATACTCTTTGTGATAAGTTGCTTTGGAAAGTGTACAGAAGCAGGTTTTACAGAAGTGTTCTTGCAGAACTATTCCAATTATAGTGAGGTTAAGTAAATCTTATAACTAAAGATTTAACAGGGTATTCCTAGTAAAAGACAGGATACATATTTGTTCTAAGTTAATAACGCTACGGTTAGGTCATAGGTTAAGTGTATAGATGAGCTAAGAGTCATTCTGTCTGGCTCTCAAATGTATGTTTCTGAGTTGGTTAATGAGTTGTTTGTGGAAACCTATTTGATGCTGAATGTGTGAACACCATGGAGGCCCTAAATGTGTCAGCCTTTTGTTTGTGGGTAATGTTTTAGCTCCTCTTATCTATCCTCATCCCAGCCACCTGTACGGGAGGGTGTTTGCAGAAAGTAGGCCTTGGGGAAGGGACTGCCATCCATCACCAATTAGGAGAAGGTGTACGTATTAACTTAAGTTCTGCCCTTATCTGTACCTTAACTTTAAATTAGGTTCTTTGTCTCGACGTCAGGCTCAATTTTAACTCATTTGTTCTTAACCCCCTTTATTATCTAAGTCTTGGATCTGCAGGCCCTTAGGAAGACCCCTTTGACAATGATCCATAGAGTTTTCATCTAAAATCTCTCTTGTAAAGGCAAGAATATGCTTTTCCTTATGAGGTATCTGTGTTCAGAATATTGGTCTGATATGGAATATTGTGAGGCCTGGTCAATACCAGCACAACATGAGCCAGTAGTAGCAGGAGATACCAGTTTTCATTTCTCATGGCAGGAGCCATGCAAACACTGCCATTTCCTTGCTGTGACTGCCATCCAGAGAGGCCGGTGCGACTCCCAGCACATCAGG
This sequence comes from Proteles cristata cristata, assembly GCA_017311185.1. Lineage (NCBI taxonomy): Eukaryota > Metazoa > Chordata > Mammalia > Carnivora > Hyaenidae > Proteles > Proteles cristata. The sequence continues at coordinate 244,335 of JAESUZ010003653.1, read as the reverse complement.
AGGCAATCCGGTCAATGGGGAGCTAGAGCAGGAAGGCCACCATACCGTGCAATGTCTGAGGTTTCATATGTCTGGAGAATATTCTTCAGTTGTGGGAGCATCAATCCCACGAGTCCATTTCTGGACAGACAGACGATAGCAGTAAACGGATACAGACACAGGTGACAGAGATACAAACGGAGACAATGGCATAGACATGGGTATGTAGATAGAGATGGAAACAGAGACAGAGATGCAGACATGGACATACCTTGTGCAGACAGCAATATTGCAAAAATGACTGAAGGAAAGTTTTCTTAATTAATTGTCTCAATTATTTCATGCTAAGAAATGGGGGCAGAAGTGAATTTAATTACAAGTACTGATCAATAACACGGAGTCCTCACTCCAGGCTGCACACTAAGCATTTGGGATTTCTAATCTCATAATCTCACACCGTCCCTGGGGCGGGTGCCGGCATCTCTGGTCCACCAAAGACGATTCTGGAGATGCTCCAGCTGCCAGGCTCCTCTCACCCCACAGCCTGGGTCCCCCCCGCTCCCCGGGTCTATGCAAATGCAGGATTTTGTTGTTGTTGTTTGACTACATTTCTCCTGACTGTCAGTCTGTCTACGCACTGGAATTTACAGTCTGGTTACTGGATTCAACAATACTATTTTCATTAGTTCTTTGACAATTATTTTTTGTAAACTAGTTTGTGTCTTTTAGGCTCAGGAAGCTTCATGGATTAAGTTTTGAAAAACCTGTATCTTGTCTACACAACTCTACGTAGGTACTACCTCCCACAGCACGGGAGGCTCTGTTTACTAACTAAAACAGGGCACAAGCTAGGTGGAAAACTAGAAAAGGCACTTTTTCCCAGGCTGCTGCAGCCCTGCTCATAGTATAGAGAGGGAAGGCCTTGGGATGGACTGTGGCCCCCACTGGTGCCCCCTCACCCTCACCTGGGCACCCTGGAGCAGGGCGCGGCCGTCAGAGCTAACAGTGTACACCTCTGGGGTGTTGACAGGGAGGGAAGCCTCGTCATCGCTGACAACTTACATGTGTCATCTCTTCCTCATTCTGAGGCTGAGGAGGCATGAAACTTACCAGCTGCAAATAGATTCTCCTCTGGCACCTTCCTCGCCCTTCTGACTCTCTCCCTGCCTCCTGCTCGTCCCAGGAAGACCTCCCTCCACCCGGGAGGGGACGTGGTTCTCACAGCCCCTGCTGCTCTCTGGATCCAGCGCCTTCCCACGAACTGCCTTGTGCAGTAACCAGCCCCGCACCCACCACTACGGACCCGCGCACGGCTTGGGTGCAGAGTCCCCCCCGCAGCTTCTCATCAATCCCAGCTGCTGCCTGCCCTGTCCCCTCAGCACCAGGCCCTCTCAGCCATGCTGAGAAGCATCTGGGTCCCCCGCCCATGCGGCCCGTGGGGACAGTCAGTGCTGGTTTGGGCCTGTCTGTGCGGATGGCCCCACTGTTGGAACCAGGGCCAGGTTCCAGAAGCTTGACATCGGCCGGATGTTCTCAGGTTCTCCCTCCATGCGCTCTGGGCTTCTGTTGGAGAAGTTTCTACCCTTTGTGGGGCAAGGTCGTCAGAGACAGGGAAGCCAGAAAGCACCTTCACTTTCTCCCTCCCCCACATCTCACACCACATGCCAACCACTCGTTGGCCTTTCCTCTCAGGCTGCGTGCAGACTTTGTGAGCACGGCCCCACGTGTCTGCATCCAGCGCCAGTAGTGAGTTTCTGCGTTCCTCATTTGCCAGGCTTGCCTGCCAGTCTCCAAACAGGAGATTTGGAAATTCACACAATCCCTTTTAATTTTAATTTTCCAGTTAATAAATTTGACTTTCAAGCTTACTACCTCACGATTAACTTTAAAAAGGAGCTTCTTCTGGGCACAGCCACCACCTGCTTTCATGGGTGCTATTGGCCAATGTTCAATCTAGCCTGAGAAGGGCTCCCGGTGACATGATGCATATGGGAAAATAAAACTCTGCCAGCTACAAATTTCCAAAGCATCATCCTCATTGCACATTGTGAGTGTTTATTTAAGTCTGGCTATGGGATTTTGAGGGCTCGCCATGTATTTTCCCTGATTCTTTCTGCTAAAACTATCTCACCAAATAGAGAACATATGTGATTTTTGTTAGCCTTTTCCCTCCCATAAGCAGGAAGGGTTCTGAGGCAGAATGCCCAGAAAGGAACTCTTCCGAATGCATGCCTACTGTGACCCTTAGCCAAGGCTTCATGAGTGACCCTCAGACTGTCCTGGCCAGACTCCACTGGATTGGACAGCAGGTCTGAGTCAACCCAAATTTGCTCACAAATGCCAGCATATATTCTTATAAAGTTAACAAACATTAGGCAAACTCAAATTGACCCAACAGAGCATTGAAACAACATGGACTATTTGGAAACATTGCCGTTCCTCTCAAACCATCAATTCTTTTTTCTGTGCAATAGGTGCATTTGCAAGATTTTTATGATGATCACATGATTTCCTGGACAGACCCAACATCCAGCCCAATACCTGGTAGCCAATGGAGCAATGTGGATATGGATTCAACCTTGTTCACTGTTAGCACCTTCAGACTGAGCTTTTCACAAGTACTGAAAATCTCTGTGCACCTTACTTCTGTATGAGATAATCAGACCATTTGAACATACACAGTTTCTCAGTAGGAAGGAAGTTATGTCAAACTAAACATTTGAGGCACAGTTAGTGACATATGTGAGAGTACAATTGATCGGCATCAGACTCTCTTTCCTCCTTCCTCTGATACTGAGGCATTTCACAACAAGAAGGACTTAAAGTGCTTACTATAGCACCTAGTATAAGGAATTCTCACTACAATGTAGCTACTTTTATGTTCTTATCAGAACATTGGAACATTGCATTATATTTATTTATTTTCATATGGAAATGAGCTTCTTTTTTTTAAGTTTATTTGTTTAGTTTTAAGAGAGAAAGAGACAGCATAAGTGGGGGAGGGGCAGAGAGAGGGGAAGACAGAGAATCCCAAGCAAGCTCTGCACTATCAGCAGGGAGCCTAATGTGGGGCTCAAACTCATGAAACCATGAGATTATGACCAGAGCTGAGACCAAGAGTAAGATGCTTAACCGACCAAGCCACCCAGGTGACCCCTGGAACTGAGCCTCTTGAGAGAATGACTGTACATGCATCTAGGTACACGTTGATTAATCATCTTTGGCTGTGCAAAGAAAAACAAAGAAATCTATTGACCCACAGGCAACAAACGCTAATTTGAACAGTTTCAGAATATAGCTGCAGATTTTTTATTATAACTCTGTAACTTCAATGTAGACGTTAAAAAAATAGAGACAGCAGAATAGTAGATAGGAATAACCAGTTTGTGATTGGAACAGTTAAATGTTGACTCATAGGACACAAGAACATAGATGAGAGAAATATAGAAAAGATAGATCACTTGTAACAAAGATGAGAAGCTGGATTGTAGTTGACCTTGCAGAAGTGGCAGATGCTACTCTAGCCTCATTTAATATGAGTTGGGATTGTTCAACTACTGTACACGTGTTTATTGTATTAACGGACATCAAGAACACAACTCAGATTCATCATAATACTGGTTCATAAAGCACAACAATAATTTACCTGCACATAGATCTCCTTAACTTGTTTATTTTATTCTACTTAGGTGGTGGTGACTTATTTAATAAGTAGACAAATACCAGAGAAGCCCTGGTTTAACCAAGGAATAAGAGTATTACAAAGAAACGACATGCTCTGTTGCATTAAGTTCGTCGACTAGCGAAGCACAGAAGTTAATGATAACCTTTCAAAACTTGTCCAGTTTCCTGTTTTGTTACTGAAGGAACGGAGCACAGTTTGTCCTGTTACAGATGAGACCTGGGTTGGCTTTGTAGAATCTGAAATGAAGCAAACTAGACATAATCTTCCTCCTATTCCCAAAATTGTTTTAATTATTTGGTGGAAACCATAACCCACTTAATTGACCATTTGCTTCATTTCTTTGTTTTGTTCCTGCAGATGGATGGTCCAGCTCTGGCCACCTTGCCCCGGGCCTTACGAGGCAGACCCTCACGGGCTGCGTGGATGGTCCTCCATATTCTCTGGTTGCTGCCTGGGAGCAGTCAGTGGAAGCATCAGCAAGAGGCTGGGAAATGGGAGCAGAGTGAGCTCAGGCCTCCCTCCCTGACAGGGCTTGGGTTTGGCTGAATTCTTCTCTGGGGCCAACCTCTGGTGCCATTTACCCCAGGACAGAGCTTTATGCTCAGGAACTAAGAGGTGCAGGTGGGAGTGGTCATTCCCTTTTATTCCAACTAACCCAGTGGAAGAATCTGTTTCTTTCCTCCCAGGGCCCTGAATCCACAGGCTTGGAAGCTTAGTGTCCAAAGAATGGAAATTGTTGTCAAATGATGAGGTCATGGTTCCTTTGACCTTCAACTCTCACTGGCCGACATTCAATGGAAATCAGAACAAAGACTTCCATTAGTGTAATCCATAGGTGTTCACCTCCTAGAGCACAGAGCAGGGTAGAGAAATGAGGAAAATCAATTTTGAGGGGAAAACAGAAGGCATCCAACAAAGTCCACCCTTTATGCTGCTCAGCACCCACTCCTGTCCTTTGACCAGGAGAGAAATCTATGGCCCCAAAGAAAGGGACACACAAAGTCTTGAGTGAAAGTCTGTCTTCTCAGTCTCCTGGTGAAGATCACGTGAAGCTGATTTCTAGCAACCTTCCATGAAAGGAGGCAGATCATGTGTTCAGGCAGTAGAGGTGCCAGACCGCACTTGTCGAATGAGACCGCAGATGCATGCATCACTGTGTGCAACACTCTGTGTAATACGCATTGGAGAAATTCATGCCTGCATCTGCATGTGGATAAAAGAAAGTCCTGAGTATGTGGGCCACTCTCTGTAGCACTTGATGTCTTTCCTCTACAGGGGATAAGACACACTCAGCCCTAGCAGCTACTCTAAGTTCTCCAAGCATGAACTTTGTCTCGAACTTGGCTGATGGAGTCAGTGGGAATCGGGAGCAAAAAACATTTTGTTTTGTAAAAGAAGCAAAAGTTGTTTGAGAGGAAGGGAGAAACGTGATCAAGACAGAGCCCATTCCACGTCTTTCTGACCATCAGATTTCACATGTTGTCTGTAAGTGTTCAATATTACACAGTGGTTGTTAATATACTAAGATGTATGAGTTATTTTTAAACTACATTCTAAAATAAAATTCAAAAGCAACACAAGATTTCTGTGAGACAATTTAAGGCTGAGCCCGTTCTCAGGGCTGAACGTACAGAAGACCCAACACAAAACAGTCAACGTGGATTTCCAGGCATGCCTGGAAACTTATAGAATTGAGATTGTACTAGGGGACTCTGAATTTCCCACGATACTAGGATGTGTGGGTAACGGATACTGTAACTTTGAACATGGTGATCCTGAGCATATTCTTAGACTTTATCCAGCATTAATTTGGTAACATAACGTTGGCTCCGTTATTTAAGGTTACACCACGGCCGTCCTCGTGCGGAACCAGTGGATGTGGCTGAACTTGGCTCTAGTCCCGCAGGACAGGAGGCCGAGCTGCCTGCGCCATGACCCAGGCTGGCTGCCCGGTCTCACCGCCACAAGGCTGCTTGCAAGGGAAACCCTGAGGTTCCAGGCCACCCCCCGCACCGGGCACAGGGGAGGGAGTCCCGACTTACCGGGGAACAGGAGGGCGCACAGGATTGCAAGGAGACCCAGCCTGGCTCCGGGTCCCTCCGGGTGGACAGCAGCCCAGGGTGACATAGTGGCTGCACCTGCCAGGAGGAGACCACCTGGGTGAGTGGCGGAGTCAGGGGAAGGTCTGAGCTGCCACTTGCAGGTGGTGCCAGCAGATACCGGTGAGAGAGAGGAGGGGGAGTGGGGAGGAGGGGCCCAGAGAGCAGGGGTGGTGCGGAGTGGGGGGGCGGGACCATGTACTGCTGTCCCAGGGTCAGATCCTCAGGAATGGTGAAGGCAGGGCCTTGAGAAGGGTCAGCTGAGGACTGCATCGGAAATGGAGCTTTGAGAAATTGACATCTGACTGAAATCAGAGCTCTATTTCAGTTATGCCAAGTATAGCAGGGACTCCTGGGCATATTTATGGCAATTAGTTATACTAATTACAGCCTGACCTCCTGCAGGGAGAGGGCAGTGGGGCCAGCCAGGGAGGGGGCTTGGCTGGGCCAGGGAGGCGTGGGTCCTTCACCAACCACTTCCAGATCCTGTTCCTGAGCTCCTCCTCCTGGTAAAAACTGAAAGACAGACATACTCAGCTATCATTAAGGTTCAAGTCTCAAATGTCCCAAAATGCAGACTTTAATGTAGTGCTGAGCTGGTGAAGAGTTGAGTAGAATACTCTGCTAAAAGAATATTTCAGGGCCAAAATTCAGACCCTCAAGCAGGTGTATGGGCAGCTGTGCTAAAAATGTTTAGCGGAAAAGACAGTGACAGTGGAAGAGACATGTACACAGCAAAACGCAGGTAGGAAGGGTCTCCATATTAGGTGAGCAATGTAGGTGGTGGGAGATCAGGTGGCCTCTTTTCTCCCTACTTTCTCTATGTCTTAGATTTTCACCAATACAAAAATCTCACTTTGGGGGTCAAAATCCACAATGGTCTATTGATTTATGAAAATAAATTTTATTTCACATTGTCAGTATTCAAAACTGTTTTTCTCAATTACAGTCACCGCTGTTATTCAAATACTGCACAGATTAAAGGTTCGACAACTGTTGGCCAGGACTGGCCTTAGTATTTAATAAAGTCTGTCCTAAATCTCCCAACAAGTACTCCTCTGAATGTGTCAAATGACAAAAGTAAAACACTTTAAGTTGTAGAATGTGATGTCTCTTATTCAGAGAGGAATAATCCATGCATTGGGGAGTTCAGCGGCTCAGGCACAGTGCAGCATGTTTCCCCAGGGATTAGGGGCAAGAGGGGGTTTTATAGAGCCTTAGATGTTTGATTCTTGGTGTTTGGGGACTGGCTGGTGGGGATAAATGGTATTTCTGGTCAAGGGTAGCATTTACGGAACAGGAAAGGCGCCAAAGTGTTGGTCTGACTACATGGCACCCTGTGCTGGAGGGGCTCCCTTTTGGGCTCAAAAATGTATGTCAACAAGTGGCAATGGCTTTCCTTTCCTCTATCTCTCTTTCCGATGTGGTGCCTCTGTGCTTATCTGTAAGTGGCACTAGAGGATCGTATTTCTCCAACAGTGACACATTTAAAAAAATAATAGAGGAGAACTCTTGAGTAGGACAGATAGAGTAGTCAAAGCTTTCACTTGGCCCTCATGTAGAGAGTGGAGGGTTCTCATCAGGACCACACTGTGTCCAGGAAGAAAGTACGGGGCACTTGAGGCAGCAGGACTTCCTGACCCCCCAGGTCCTTCCGCGGCTGCATGAATGAAACTGTTCTGATGGCCCCAGACCTCAGCCCCAGGGGAGAGGCGGGTGGGTCACAGCAGGTCTGGTCTCGGGCAGACCCTGTGCCGAGGGCCAGGTGCGGAGGCCCGGACCTTCTCTGTGACGTCTGAGAGGCGGCGTGCCCTCCTACCTGGGACAGCTCCCCTCCGACCCGCAGAGTCTGGCCTCCAGTCCGTTGGCCTGCGTCACTTAGTCACGCGGAATAAACGGGATGCAGACATGAGGTCAACTTTCAGTGAACGGGACAAGCCGGGAAAATCCCAAATAGAAAAAGCATTGATAAATTCTGATGAGTGGACTGTGGATAAAATATTTTCTTTAATCTTCTGCTTATACCTTTATGGCACTGCGAGTTGAATAAATTAAAAAAAATCATGTCTTTTATTAGATGAGTAACCTCTTTTTTAAAACCATGTCCTAAGCAGCATGGTCACATTTTGCTATGGAATCACAGAAGCTTAGACACTTAATGATGAATAGTGCGGGGCTCAAGGCAGGCCATAGAGATCATTTTGAATTAAAGGTAATAAAAACCCCCTGCATGCAGGAAGATCTCTGTGCCTCCTCCTCAAATCTCCAAATTTACACTGGAAAGGGGGGTGTGTGCCAGGAAGAGAGCTATTACCTCTCTTTACCTTAGGTAAAGAGACTCTGCTTTACCTAAGGAACTCGCCGTCATGACTGGGCAAGCTCGGTTCTTCCCAACACCTCCTCTCACGTCCCTGCTCCTGGCCCCTTTGCGTCCTCAGACCTGCCCCTCTCCTTTGCCCCATTCATCTTCCTGTTGCCTCATTGTCTTTGGAATTTCCGTGTCTGTGTGGACTCGCCATACCTTTGCCCGTTACAATTGATTTTCTCCTGGTAATCTGTCTCATGTCACTGTGATTCCAAATCCAGCTAGAAGGACCAAAAAGCAGAGGAAGGTTTTCTTTGGGCAAAAGAAAGCATTCATTCCTGAAGCCTCATTGTTCTTCATCATTAAAGATGAGAAAACAGCTCCCCAGTATAGGTGATCCATTCAATATCACAGGACCATGAGCAGCTGAGGCAGGATTCGAATCTCTAATCCCTCCTCTCTACTGTGGGCACTTCTCACTGAGTGCACCTGTCATTTGTCATTTCAAATTCAATAACTGCACCAGAGCACCCACTACAAGTGAGGCACAGGACTAGGTCCCTTAGAAACAATCTCAGTTTTGTCATCTTTGGAAATAATACAGTTCTGTAAGGCACACATTAGTGTTCTCAGTCAACAAATGATGGCAGTCAGGCTCCTTGGACATTCCTCACATCGGACCCCTTTAAATAGCTGAACAAATCTTCTAATCATTGACCAACCTTATTAGAAGAAATTAGGATCAGTTACATTGGTGTACACTTGACTCTCCTCGAAGGTAAATGGATGTGTGTGTGTATGTGTGTGTGCATAGCAAATTATTTTGAAAGAAGATTTTTGTGGATCCTCAAGTGAAAAAGCAGCCTCACATAGATTTGTCAGATTTAATGGGGAAAAAATGGTGCAAAGTGCCATGCCATATTGGGACATAAACCACAGAATTGTTTTTAAGTTACGTAATTATTTGTTGTTTATCTGAAATTCAGGCAAGTGTAAGTCAAATCACAATGAGCTATCACCTCACACCTGTAGGAATGGCTGTTATCAAAAAGAGGACAAGTACCAAGTGTCATCACAGAAGCTGGGGAGGGGAAGGGATCAGGCTGACCCTCCTCTGCTCAGGGACCACGTGCAGGGGACGCGGGCCTCACAGGAGCAGCTCTGGGGGCAGACTGTCCCAGGCCAGCTTGTGTGTCAGTGGAAAATCCCCGCTGGGACAGATGTGTCATGATTTCCAAATTAAGACAGTAAAAATTGCCGTCACACTAGAGCAGAAAGAGAATTCCTAAAACAAAACGTAGCAAGAGAAATCTCCTCTACTAGAATGTTAAAGAAACTACTGAGCTACGGCACCAAAAACAACATAATATTAGTACTAGATTTTAGTCAGTCAAAACAATTCATCTTAAAGAGAGGCTAAGAGAGTGAAAGAGACAGAGTGTGTTTATTTTAACTATAAAGACTATGGAGTCATGAAGAAAAATCCAGAGGGATTGCAGAACCCAAGAATGACTCTCGCCAATAAGCAAAGAGCGTAAGTTAGTTTTGAAGAGCAGTCATGCATTTAACAGTAATGGGCTTCAGAACACAATAGAAATTATTCTAGTACTTGTGAATTAATAGTTGATTTCCTTCTGAGAGAGACTAATTTTTTAAAGATCATAACAGAAATCATTGGCCTGTTAAATATTAACAAATACCCGTTATTGAATATCAAGCATTGTACCTATTGATTCCTCCGTTGTAAGCATAACATAAGGTGTTATCCATCCCATTCCGCAGATGCAACAGAGGATTAGGGGGGTTAAGAACTGACCTGAGATTGCCGAGCTCAGGAGCACAGCAAGGGTTTCTAGTCTGCCAGGCTCTCAAAGCCTGTGCCCTAAGCACGCTAAGTAAACTGCTCGGATGTTCGTATTTCAGGGATTGATTTCTATCCTCATTTTGCTGTTGCTGTGATTGCAAAGCGTTGTTATACTTTGCATTCCCTTTCTGTAGTGTGCTTCCTGCTTTAAAAATGACAGGATTTTGCTTTTAACGTGCGCTGACACCGGGCGCCCCCTGCCGGCCACCGCGGGCGCGTCACGCACGCTCGGCCTCGGCGGCGGAGCCGGGCGCGCCTGGTCCCGCAGGCCCTCAGCTCGGTGCGCGAGCAGCCCCGACCCTGCGCCGAGCCCGCTTCCCCGCCGGGGTGCCGCGCGTGCGCGGGGTTTGAGGTGCGCGGCCGCCCTCCGCCGGTTGCGTTTCCCAGCCTCAAGGGAGACGAGGGCCCGGTGCGTCTGGTGTCCGTGGGCCTGGGCAAACGCCGGAGGACGCTGGTCACTGACGCACCCGCACATTTGCACGAACCGCCTCGCACGCCGTCAGTCCGTCCGCCATCCGTCCGTCCGCTCGGTCCCCGACCCTGTGCTGCCCTCCCGCCGCGGCTGCAGCCACCGCGTGACCCCCACCCCCCCAGGGCGACAGGCCCGCGTCCTGGGGCGTCCTGGCCGCACCGCGGGGCTCCGCGCGCGGGGGGACGGGGCCCGGGTGTCACCCCGGGGCGCGGCGGCCGGACACGCACCTCCCCGCTCGGCATGAGCACCCCGGCCGCGGGAGCCGGCGGCCGCAGACGGGCCACGTGGCGGCGGCCGGTCGCTGCCCCGGCCCCCCGGGAGCAAGCGGGGGTCTCTGCGCCCGGCGCCCACCGCGCTCTCTCCGCGGAGACGCGGCTGACCCTGACCTTCAGGCGCCGCGGGGAGGCGGCCGGCGGCCGGCCCGGCCCCTGGGCCCCCGGGGCCCCGCCGTCCCGGGCTGTGCCCCCCGCGCCCGGCTCGCGCCGGTGGCTCCGCTCCTGTCTGCACAGACGCCGACCAGCCAATACTTTATTGGTTTATAAAATTTAAATAAATTTTTGTTTCTTATTTTCCTTTATTCCTTTATTTTGAGAGAGAGAGGCAGAGAGAGAGAGAGAACTAGGGATCAAGTGGGCCGGGCAGAGAAAATGGGGAGAGAAAATCCCAGACAGGCTCTGGGTAGAACCTGATGTAGAGCTTGATTTCACAAATTGTGACCTGAGTCAAAACTAAGAGTTGGTCACTTAACCAACTGAGTCCCTCAGGCTCCCCCCACATTAAAATAATTTAATACACACAAAACCCTTAGGAGAGTGTAAGACAAATAAAGATGGTAGTTATAATTATATATCTTATAAACAGTAATATATTATAAATACAAATGATACATAAGGCAAATATAAAGGTAATATATTAGTACAAATATGTTATACATATGACTAAAGATAAAATGTTATACACATTTAATTACTAAGATTATAGGAATTGTTATTAATCATTTGAATGAATTTATCTCTTATATATTTATCCTTTATGAGTTTTAGCTTTTACAAATATCCTCAGCTAACCTATCAATTGTCTAAACTTTCTCTAAGGCACTTTCATTAAATAGAGATTCTCAACTTTGCAGCCAAGTATTTCTTTTACTACATACTTGGCATATTGGGAGTCTTGCTTCAGAAAACTTGTCTTTCTCCAGTAGTATAAAAGCCTTTATTGTTGTATTCAGTTTGAGATTTTCATCCACAGTCATTCTGGGGTTTGCCTTTCTGGACTTCTGTGAACCAATCAATCACTCGGTGTCTCCTTGCACTTGCGTCCAAGACCCTGCACCATATTCTGAAATAGGTCGGCAGGGACTGTATCGGGCACTGGGGAGATGAAGAGCTAAGTTGTACTGTTTCTACACCGAATGGAGTAAGGAGCTCGGATGAGCGCTGGCGGAGAAGTGAGCTGGTGGAGAATGATGTTCCCTCCGATGAGCTTATGTTGAGTACAAAGTTTTGTAGGGAAAAAAGTTAATAAAATGAAACATAGTAAGAATTCTCTTGTATAAACATTGGGCCAGTGATTGGCCTTTTCTGTTCTATATAATCTATTAATTTTATGAATCTATAAATATAAACATGTCAGGAAGAAAAGTAACCACAGTGCAGCTCGTGTAAGAAGACATTGCTGATTGTGAAGGTGGTCAGACGGTTGCTGATATTTGGATGTTACAACTGCATCGCAGGAGTGTCAGCCTGTAAATTTAATTAGGGTCAGAATAAAATGCCTCCTCTTTCAGGTAGCTCACTCTGGCTGTGTGTGTGTGTATGTGTGTGTGTGTGTGTCTGTGTGTGGTGATGTGCTAAGGTATACTGACTCTGCACTTGGTTAATACTTCCTGAGCTTGACCCCCGTGTCCCCTGACCTCTATGCTGTTGGTCAAGGCCACCGTGGGCATCACTCTGGTCAGCTGTCACAGGCTGGAGTCCTAGTTGGGGGGAGGAGGGACAAGGCCCAGGTCCTGTGGGATTGTGTCCGGGCTCCCCAACCACCAGGGGGAGCCCTGTCTCTGTATTCCAGGGATCCCTCGGGGGGTGGGGGGGTGAGACCTTTGCACAAACCATAGTGTCCCAAAGCACCCGCCTGCCACATTGAGGGAGGAGGGTCGCCTGTGTATAAACTTGTGGCCACAAAGCCCACTCACTGAATCTTGAATGAATGTGGTAAGAATTGCCATCATGGCATTGAATCCTCTAATCCATGAACATGGACACTCTCTGCATTTATTTTGATATTTTTAATTTTTTCCTCTATCCTGTTTTATAATTATCAGCATAGAAGTTTGGCTCTTCTTTTGTGAAAGTAGTTCCTAAATGTGTCATTATTTTTGGTTCCATTGCAAATGGAATTCTTTCCTTAATTGAATGTTCAAGTTTTGCATGTTAGTATACAGACATAAAACTGACATTCTGTACTTTGAGTGTATATCTTGTGACAATGCTTACCTTGTTTAGTAGGTGTAGTTTAGGTTTTGGTGCGTGTAGATTCCATGGAATTACCTACCTATGGGGTCATGTCATCTGTGGATAGAGACGTTTTTGTATTTCCTTTTCAACCTAATAGAGATCTTTACTTTTATTCTACTTGCACTGTCTAAAGCCTTAATATCATTTTGGATAGAAGTGACAAGAGCACACATCTTTGTCTTTTCCTTGTCATTGGGGAAAGCATTTAGTGTTTCAACACGACACATGATGTTAGCTCTGCGTTTCACAGATGCCCTTTATTAGGTTGAAGAAGGTCCCTTGTACTGAATGGTTTCTTCTGCCAACTTACAGCTCCCTAGTGGATATTTCACCTCAGGTATAAAACTTTTCTGTTATAGATTTTATTTACTTTAAATATAGGTTCTGTTTACAATTTGGGTATCTATCATTAGAATAACTATTTGTTTACTTCTTGTTGTCATATTTTCCTTTATTTCTTTAAGCATGGATTTTGAGAGGTTTTTTTTTTTTTAACACAGTTTGTAATAGCTGCTGTGAAGTCTTTGTCTGTTAAAGAAAATATCTGGACACACTGAAGAAGAGTTTGTATTGAGTTGTGGGGGCTTTTCCTCCTAATAATAGTCACATTTTTATGATTCTTTGCCTGTCTTCTTATTTTTTTAATTTAAAATAAATTTATTTAAAATGTATTGCATTAATTCCATTTCCACAAAAGATTGCTTTCAATGCTGTTTGAATGCTGAGTGAGTTCCTTGCACTAAACCTGTGATATTATATCTCCTGAAGTATGTGGTTGTTCATGACTCTCCCATTTTCTTTTTTAGTTATTTTATTTTCAAACTCGCTTCCTAGGGCTCACTGCTTTGTCTGCACAGCTTAGTTATGGCCAAGATTAATTAGAGATTATGTTCAAACACCTTGATTAAGACTTTGACTCTCTACCAAATAGTTATTTTGCATGAATTGGGTAGCACATTCATATTTTAGGCAATTAGCACATAGATTATATGTGCAAAAGTATTAAGTCTTCCCAACTGAACATTTTTGTTGAGTCTTTTCATGGTGCCTCTGCATATGCCTGTCACCTCAAGGTCACACAGGAGTGTGTGGCTGGCTTGGGCTCTGTTGAGTTTCCGCTAAGCATGCCCCTATCTTCAGCCAAGCACGTGCTTGCTGCAGCCATGACCTCCACCTCAGACCAGCACAGATTCCGCCTTCCTGCCTGTGCTCCCCTGAGTCTGTCGGTTCACACTCACATCACTCCCCACCGCAAATCATCTGAGCTCCCCCACACTGTGTGAGTTCGCTGCCCGTCCTCATGGCCTCGGCTACTTGGAAGGACCCTCATGCCCACGGAGCCAGGTGTTGAGTGGTGGGGGAGGAATGGGACTCTCTTAAGGCCAGAGCACCTCTCTTGTTCCCTGATCTGCAGCTTCTCAGCATAAACATATCTCAAAATGTTGCATGAATTTGGATGTTTTCCAACCACTGAAATGGTCTTTGTTGAACTAGTCCAGGTTGTAGACCTTACTTACATTCACTTTTAAATTATGCAAAGCATACATTTTAATTAAATCTCTGGCTTTATTTAGGACTCTCAAATACTTCCAAGACATTGGAATTGTGGCTCAAGTGCCATTGACCTGACAGGTGGAGAGTAAGCCCGGAAACGGGAAGACGTGCTATGACCATCTTCCTCAGGCTCCTGTCCAGGTGGGAAGGATTTCATCTGTCCCTGTGTGTCTACAACCATTCAATAGGGTGGAAAGTGAAGCCTTCCAACGGCCATAACTTTGTCGATTTATGTCACCACAAACATTGCTGAACGGTGTGACTTTATGAGGCTTACATGTGGGACACAATCTTTTCTTAAGATTCTGTTCATTCTCCTGTGCCAGATTTGTCCCTGCCTCTAAAGCAGGCAGACATTCTCAGAAGAAAAGACATGTGTTGTTTGAGGTGTGTTATGTGACAAGAGGAAAGCAGCTGTGAGGCCGGCTGCGTCCCTCGTGTGCGAGGAGCTCTGTCCCTAACCTCACCTTGGTCTTCCCATGCTCCTTTTTTTTTTAAATTCGCTTCCCTGATTGTGAGACGAATACATCCTTTATGTAAAAACGTTTGTAGACCAATAATCACTGAAACTGTCCTTCAAAATATTTGCCCACACCAGCGTTGACAGTTCCATTTTTCCCCCTCCTCATTTTGTGTTTGTAATTTTACATTATTGTGGCCTTACTGCTGATATGTTTATTCACTGTTCTAAAAATGACAATCGCAAAATAATAAAGTCACTTGATTGCAGAAACTTTGGAATATGCAGACATGACTGAAGTCATTTGGTTATTTTCTTCTCGTCCTTCTGATCTGCACAGATGTATTTAGGTTTTTATTTTTATAAATATAGTCCTATGTGATATACAGTTTTTTTCATTTAACATTTGCTTTTCCTTTATACGTGAACACAATTTTATGTGATGTATAAATTATATAAATATAATTTTAAGTGGATGTAGAATATTTCATGGAAATAAAATAATTATTTACCTTTTATTCTGCTCTCAGACATTTTTTCCCTAATTTTTAGAAAGAAAATGTACATAATAGAAAACAAGTATTGTTGTATCATTGATGATTCCTGAGGAGAAAACCAAAAAATGTAACAACGGGGTCAAATGTGCATTTCTGCAGGTCGGATCACCTCCATCTGTGCTTGTTCTAAAAATGGACCAAGTGACAGAAGTGCCATCTGGAAGGCTGGAGAAGTCTGAGGCTTAACCAGAAAGAGCTTCTTATGATGGAGAAAGAGGTGAGAGGGTCTGCAAATTCTGGACTTGGGGCTCCAATTTCAACAACTCGGTGATGTGGTCAGATTTAGATTTTCTTGTCTCAGGAGTAGAGTCACATATGGTACAGGTCCACAGATGATGCCTATGCTGAACGTCAGTGTATAATTTACCCTGAGAAAAAGCTCTCTCCCACACATGCTGGGCTAAACCAGTACTATGTGGCCCATGTTCATGGAAGCCAGGGCTCACTCAGAAGTTGGCTCTCAAGCAGAGAGGAAGAGAAATGAAATCTATGATGAGACTGTGCTGAGAAGCCAAGCCGTAAAAGTCTAAAGCAGTGACCTCAGCAATAGAGTTTTGTTTCTCCAAGGACTGGGCAGGCTGAGTCCCAGAACTGGGCACCCTCTCTGAACCATGTTCTGGTGGGGCAGTGGTGGAACATTTGCTCTTTGTGTTCACATTGCTGAACAGCCCTTCTCTCTGGACCCCAATCACCCCTATCTGATCTGCATGTCTTCTATTGAGCTTGCTCTACTTCAGCTTGACTCTACAATCATTTTTCCTGTAGAGGGATGTATTTGAGTCAATAGATGACATTCAGTGACACAGTTGACTCAGGACCTCAATATGTCTGTGTTCTTGTGAGGAAGGAAGCACCTCTCTGTTGAACATCTACAGCCTCCCTGTGGCCACTGGTCTGTGTCAACCTGTCTACACTGAGAAATGAGACTAAAAGACCTGAGCCTCAGTAAATCACATGCCATCAAAAAGTGCAGATTCTCTGTGGAATGTCAGGATTACCCGGGGCTACAAGAACTCTGCACGCTTCTTCCTTCAGAACAGTGTCAGCAGAGAGCACTGAAGTATGGCGATTCAACAGTCCTGGTCATAAGATTCCCCACTCAGGTAGCGGCTACTTGGAATCAACTTGGTATATGCTAGGGGAGCCCCTCACCACAAACTGAGATATGTTGGACAGCAATCCTACGTGTGTGCAGATGGAGTTTTCTTTCATTAGCTGTGGCATTTTAGAAGTGAGCAGAGTCAGCTGTGGTTTAACTGCCCTTATTGTTATCGCTCAGCTCCCAGCCACGGCTTGCACAGCCCCAACCAGTAGGGGCCGGTTTGACTTCAAACATTTTCCACGAATCAACCACAGTTGACAGAACACAGAGACCAAAAAAAAACCTGAGAAAACAAAACACCACCACAGCACCAGCACCCTCCTGCCCCCCACACTGTCCCCTGCACCACCACCCTCCCCCTCTCTGCACCTGCCAGCCCAGGGCAGCCCAGGTTGGGTTGGGGAAGGAAGGGGCTGAGGAGTTGAACATCAAGGGGACACTGGCCAGGAGTGCCCAGCACTGACCTCAGCCCACATGGCTTCCGGTCATTTGCTAGTTTCCCTCTTTGCTCCGTGCTTTCCACACACAGAAACACTTCCAGATCTCTAAGTAGGGGCCCAGGTTTCTGAAAAGTTCTGATAAAATTCTTGAAAATCAAGGAGTAGATCAGAATTAAATATTCTCTTCCTTGTACCTGGTGGGTCTTGTGTTGTTTCCACAGAAAATCTCTACTTGCCTCCAAAGGCTCCTGTTCCACACAAACAGAAGCTGATTGTAAATGAACAAAAATCATCCCCAATTTTAAATGAAACATTGTTTTCCTTCTAATATATAAACATTTTTTTTTGCTTTAAATGAACTCATTAATGAAAACAGAAAGTATACAATCACTTTATTTTTCCCCACCTATGACACCCTGAACATTTTGTGTTACATCCATGTTGGTAGCAATATGCACACACATATAAATGAGCCTCATGCCTGTTAGTGTGTGTGTGTGTGTGTGTGTGTGTGTGTGTGTGTGTGTGTGTGTTTCCAAAGCAGAGCTGTCAACAGTGGATGCTTATGCTGTCGGGGACTTGCGTGTGCCCAGCAGAATTATCTCATGTCATCCACACAACCTGGGAGATGGGTCCCTGTAACTCCATTTTAGAAATGAAAAAATTATGGCACAGAGAGTTCAAATAGCTCTAGATGCAAGATTTACACTCAAGCACTTGGGGTTCAGAGTCCATGCACTTAACCCCTCCACCTCCCTACCTTTCCAGAGTCAGCACAGCTCTCAGGAAACATGGTGCACATGAAATACTGGTCAGGTCTGAGCACATCCGCTAGTCACACTACGTCTGAAACTGTCACCACCAGAGTGTCTTACAACCAATGAGTCTGAATCTGCTGACTTGGAAGGAGAAATAACCTGGGCACCTTCAGTGGCTGTGGCTCCCTGGGGCCAGTGTCCCAAAGAACCCTAAGCGGAGCAAGGACTCTCTCACGGAAAGAACTAGACATGTGGCATTGGCCATGACTACAACCAACACTGTATTGGAAGGCTCCGTTGTCGTGCTGTCCCTTACCTTGTATTCAGATTTGACCAAATGAATGTCCACAGAGGTGAAAGTATGTTTTTGATTGTTTTTATTGTGCCTGTTGTTACAAACAGTACAACATTCAGGTAGGAAAGATGGCAGCTTCCAGAAATGTAAAATAAAGGCCCCTAGGCAGGTATCTGGATAAAGGGCCCCAGGGGACACTAGGGAAGCTGCCCGCTGGCTGTGCTCAGAGTTCCAGGGTGCCAGGTGGCTGAGGAGCCGGTGGACAGTGAGGAGAGAGTGGTGCTGAAACCCCGTGGATGCCCCCCACCCTGAGTCACGGCAGACTCTGTTCTTGGTGCAGAGTGACCTCTCCCGTTTGCCCAGGGGTGTGTGAACCCGCTCTGCAATAGTGACACAATAGAAGCAGACACCCGTGAACTGAAATGCCCCAAACCCAGAAAGGAAGCCCCGCTCGATCCTCAGCAGACACTTTAAGTGACAATAGCCGATGAAGAAAAGTGGACCCTTGGTGCCCCATGAGTTAGGAACTCTTCCCGCTGTCTGCCAGCGCGGCTCTCCCAAGCAGAGCAATGGCGATGAGGATGGTGTAGACCACGCTCTTGGCCAGGAGGAGGACGTAGGTGTAGTAGGCAGAGGTGGTCGTGCGCTGCAGCTGCAGGGGGTCTACAAAGGCCATGGATTAGTTTCACCTGTTCTTTAGAAAGGCTGGGACTTAGTTTGGGAGGTTGGTCACATGGTACATTTCTGATGTCCTGGGTTGAAGTGACTCTCGCACCAGTATAACTGGAGTGTAAACATCTACACCCCCATCCCCACTACCACCACCACCAAGACTACTCAGAATCCACTTTGCAGGCCAAGTCAGTAAAAAACCTATGAAATTCACTTAGAACATTCCAAAATAGTAACAAGGATGGTTGTGTTTGTAATTAACGAACCCAGTGGGGAAAACCATTGGTGATAATAGCTGTTAGCATTTGTTCATCCTCAGCAGGCCTCTGTGTAAGAATAAGAGGCAATGTCCATTAACCACTCAGTACATGCAATTAATTGAGAACTTTGCATAGAAAGCCTTAATCTTATTTAATTTTCCAATAATATGAGATTCTTACTTTCATTCCTATTTTCACATAAACTGAGGACAGGGAGAGAAGCAATTTGCCTGATTTCTTGCAACTAGTAAGTACACGAGGCCAGATTTCAATCCAAGCCCATGGCATTTAGGGACACGTTCTAAGCCCCTCTGTAATTCTGCATCTCTACATGCAATAAATACCAGCACCTCGAGTGATTATGGATAAATGTAAAGGACAGTGGTGATAATGATGATGATGATGATTAGCCAGAGTCCAGGAGTCCCTTGATATTGGACTTGGAGGGCAGATCAGCAGGATTAGAGCCTACACTCCTCATGATTTCCTTTGGGCATTCATGGACAGAAAGTGCCAGAAACTAATGCTTCTTATGTCGCAGCTGAATGAGATTCCCTATGCTAGACACTTCACTTATGGGGACTTATGTTTTCAATAACTAAGTTGGGTGTTATTTGTGTCATTTGTGGTTGGCTCAGAAAATGTAAACAGTCTACTAATATTGTTGCACATACATAATTATGGGCTGGGGTGTAAGTGTGGATTCTGGCACCCAAACCCGTGCAATCACACCTCCTCCCAGGTGTGCAGCCTGTCTCAGGGCCTTGGGTTTGGGATTTAGAGGAAGAATAAAATCTCAGTGTATGAACTCTAATTTATTTAGCCTGGGTTGAAACCCAGATCTCACTGGGTGGCATGATACAAGGGACTTGATTCATATTAGCTCATCATCCTCATGAGAAAATGGGAATGAAATACTCATAGTGAGTGTTAAAAGAATTAAACCAAATGCATGGACAGTAACACAACGCCTTTTGTACAAGAACCTCTCAGCACCAGTTCCTTTATTAATCATCAGCAAGAATAAGACTTGTTAAAAAAACATCTTGAGCAATATGATGTTTTCCTCAGTTAATAGAAGCAAAGGCCACAGAAATGAATGAGGTCCTTTGTTAAAAGCCTTCAGAGCCTCCTCACTACATCCTACTTTATAGTCCTCTCATTCCCAAAGCAGCATTTACTGTATGAAGATGATCCCTGGGAAATGATGGACTGACTTAAGTTATCACTCAGTCTATTTTGGAAGATCCTGCCATTGTGAGGCTTCTCCCCGAAGCCAGAGATATTCAAAAGTTAAGTTGCTTAAGAGGGAAGTCTGCTATCCCATAATATAAAGGCAAACAAGTAGAAAACTTACCATTTTCATCTTCCAGAGAAGCTTTTGTGTAGTTAATAGCAGCAAAGTCTGAAAGAAATGAGAGCAACTATTATTCCATTGTTCATATCCATTATTTGACATTTGTCTGTGTTGCGGATAGATGGATGGATGGATAGATAAGCAGACAGATACACAGATAGGTAGATCTGATCTGATTCTTTGTAATTCAGGAGATCAATTCATATATTGTATTTCTGCACAGAATGATGGTGAAATTGACTAGAGCAGGTGGAAAGCCCCTTATAAAACAATTCATACAAACTGAACATAAGTTCACCATTGTGGATCCTCACATATCATTTCCTTCAGAAACTTTCATCAAGTTTAGCAAATGACCATTTATTACAGAAGCTCAGGATGTGGGTGTACTTGCTGAAGGGATAGAATGACAGGCCAAGTTACATAGATAGCCATCTTAATATATAAAACAAGAGATGAGGGTTGTATTTATCTACAGTGTAAAACCAAAACAATACAAAACCAAAAAACCAAAATAAAAAGCACCCTGTATACGCCCTAAGACAAAACTTCTTACAAGGATCATTGACCGGTGGATGCAGGAAGAATTCCGAGGTGTTTTGGTTTATCCTTTCCCTGCACACATGGCTCCGGTGTGCAATTTTATGCACCCAATAAACAAATTAGATTTTGACACGATCCAATTTGGGTGTACTATTTAAAAAATGGGTTTGAGGTATAAACTTTCAGGTAAATCCCAAGGAGGAAACTATTAGCATAATTCTGTTGAGTGTTAAAACATCCTCAAGAGCTGACTTTAAAGTGCCTTAAATATCTTTCTTTTCCATACAGTGACTTTCGTCATCATTCTGTGCAGCTCATACTAATATAGCGCTGTATGTTAACTAACTGGAATTAAAATAAAAACTTTTAAAAAGATAAATCAAAACTATTCATCATCATGCATTGGTTGATGTAAAGTCACTGAAGTAACAATGATTCACAATAAATACTTCATTTTTTAAAAGTTATTCAGTTTTAGTTTTTGTGGGTTTTTTTTGTTTTGTTTTGTTTTTGTTTTTTTTTGGAGAAAGAGAGAGTGAGTGAGCAGGGGAGGGGGCAGAGAGAAAGAGAATCCCAAGCAGGCTACATCCTGCCAACACAGAGCCCGATGCAGGGCTTGAACTCACAAACCCCGAGATCATGATCTGAACCAAAACCAACACCTGGACACTCAACCCACTGAGCCTCCCAGGTGCCCCTTTCACAGTAAAATGTGTGTGTGTGTCCCAGGTGTTCCTTCTCAATCATGGTCAAAAACAGGGACAAGATGAGCTTTACTTCTTGAAAGTATCACTTCGCTGTTCTGTGTTTTCGAGTGTGTGTACACATATATACAAGCTTCTATCAAAAACAGAAACAATAAAAAATATGCAAGAAATAACACTAGAAATCTGCCATTGAGTTGTTTTAACAGAAATGCCCTCATTGGCTCTGTTGCAATGCAAAGACCTTGGGAGACATTTGTTGCAGAAACGTGTGCCAAGTAAGACAGGTCATAACCAGGAGCTTCTCCCTTGCCCTCCTCATCACCAGGGAACTTACTATACCTTTTGCTTTTCTCTGACCACTAGAAAAAAACAAAACTCAACAGGATACTTCAAACCATTAGTTACATTAAATTTATGTCTTACCATTTGCTTCCTCTCTGTGTCTTAGCGATAAAAATTTTAAAAAGGGAGTAATGCTACACTAGTTAGTTTCAGGAAAGGATATAAATAAATATAGTACATGTAGGAAAAAAATCATCCATGTTGAGTTTTCAACTGCAAGTATTCTCACCAATATAATTTCATTTTCTTTCATCTCAACCCAGGTGAAAGCAAAGGGAAATGCTTGAAGCTAATCTGACCACTGGACAAACTAAGAATCTGTGAAATAACAAAAATTCAACTGAGTACATTTTTAAGACCTAATTGGCCACGGACTCTATCCATTCCTGAACTGGGGAGCATCTTATCCAGCAAGGAGAGGGGAGCCTCCAAAGAGCCACAAGAAAGACGTTTTTCAAGATTGAGAGGGAGAGACAAAGAAGTTATTAGCAAGGAATCCATCGTTTTAGGCAAGGTCATGGTCAATGAGGGGCAGAGGGGGTCAACCAGTAACCTTCCTAGAGCAGACCAGGAAATGCCCAGGTCCACGGGTTAAAGGCTACAATGCTGAGGTTGAAATGCAGTTGGACAAGTAGGAAGTCTTAGCTTACTGACTTGGGACCTTGAGCTTAGTGAAGCCATTTTGAGCCTAAAGTCTTCTTTTCAGCCACCCTGCCTTTTGAGTAGACTCTCCGCTTAACTGAGAGATGAGCTCAAAATGGGAGGCATTAACATCACTCTCAGCAACTGCTCTGAGGTTCTCACAAATTTGTTGTTCTTCTGTGTGATACTCACACATCTTGACCTTTTGGCTTAACCCTGTGGTGTTCACAGTTCACCGCTTAGTTTTCCCATTCATGAGTGGGTTGTTCTTTTTGTTCTTTTGGAATTTCCAGTCTAAGAGAGATCATTTGTTGGTAGGTTACCGGCTCTGAACTTACATTTAAAGCTTTTGAGAGAACATAACACACCAGGGATATTATGATGATTGCTGTAAACAAGACAGTTCCAATGTGTGGAGTGTAATTTGAGTCCATGGTCCCCAAGACACAAAGCAATTAAAATCAAATAACTAAGAAAGACTTTGCTAAAGCAGTCACTCTTTTTAGCCAAGTGGCTTGTCTAAACAGCAGTGATCTGATATAATGGACTTGAATCTCCCCAGATCTGTAAATCTGGGTATGGCAGGTGGTCTTGGTTAGAGGACAGACCCAGCCTGGCTCAGCTAAGTGATAATCACGGGTGATCGTATTTTCAAGAATTACTTTGGCCAGAGTCTAAGGATATTTGCTGGGTGCCCATGACATTAGTATGAGACTCTGCAACAATTTTCAGAATGAAGGAGAAGGTCTTGATCAAACCTCATTTACACTGATCCCTAGCTAGGGAAGTAGGGCCCCACCAAAGGACTGAATCCTGGTCATGAAAGCTTCCCGGTAGGTCCCTTCTAACTCAGGATATAAACCGAGGGGAGTCAATCAATAAGATGTCTTATTTAGCTTGAGCAAAGTTAGGACCAAGGTTAGATTTTCTCCTACTCTGAAATTAAAGCTTGCTACAATTCCGAAAGTTACCCTGTTGGCTGTGACCTAGGAGACACAGGTGTTGGAGTCATGTCTCCAGACCATTCGCTGGAAAGAAACAAGGAGAAAAGGTTTCATGTTTGGTTAAAGCGTAAGATCTTGATCCACTGTCTTGGGCAAAATCAGTCTCCTTGCCTGTCAGCTACTTCACTTTCTCTCCATTTGAGTCAGAAATGTCCAGTGTCTGTCAGGACCCGGGGGCAGGTGGAGGCTGTCACCGTGCAATGTGCGCCTGAGCCTCATTACCTTCAGTGTTACACAGGGGCACCCAGGAAGCTCCCTCTCCCACTGGGGGTTCGAGGGCTGTCTTCTTCTGATGACATGTCTAAAATACCCAATCACCAGGCTGTAAATGGTAACGTTTGAACTGTGATCCTGAAAGGCTTCCCTAACCTGTTGATGACAAGCTAGAGCATAAGAAATGGTAGATGTATACTAGCTGGACAGACAAGCATGTGGCACAGCGATCAGCAGAAGGTGGCACATGGAGAGAAGGTCAAGAAGTTTGCAAGGCTTTCCTTCAGGCTCCTATTATTTGCCCACTAAAATAGGAGCATTTGTCCCTGGAGATGACAGAAGATGTGCCCTGAGGGGGAAACCTATTTTTTTTCTTGTTTTATTTATTTCTAGGAGAGAGAGAGAGAGAGAGAGACAGCATGAGCAGGGGAGGGTCAGAGAGAGAGGGAGTCACAGACTGAAACAGGCTCCAGGCTCTGAGCTGGCAGTCAGCACAGAGCCCGACGCAGGGCTCGAACCCACGAACCGCGAGATCGTGACCTGAGCGAAAGCCGGACGCTTAACCGACTGAGCCACCAAGTGCCCCGGAAACCCATTTTCAACAGTGCCTTTGCCACAGTGAGGGCATCAGCCTCGTGTCTGGGAAAGGCTTTAACCCGCCCAGAAATGTACAAACAGTAACAAGGGCGTGTGGACAGTGCACACTGGGTGACAGTGGCGTGAAGTCCAGCTGCAGGTGTTCAAAGTGTCCCGAGGGAGGAGGTCTGAAGCCTCTGAAACAAAAAACTGTTTTTCCAAGACTATGGACCCAACAGGTTAGACACTCAGGGTAAGTTATTTTGTACTATTATAGAAGTCTTACCACTGATGTGTGTTTATAATTTGAGCCATCTTAAATGCCCACTGATGGGTGAGGGAATGAAAACACATAAAGCAAGAAAAACGGGGTTTGTCAGGGAGTCAGAAAAAACCAAGTGACTGTCTTGGTTTTCCCTCAACTCCAGCTCTTTCTTGAACACACTGCCATTGTTAACACACCTTGACGTCTTGATTCAGAAGCACACTGGAGCCAGGGTACAGAGTCATTAGGACAGCAACCCTGCCATTTGACAATGCTCTCCATTAACTTATCAAATAAGCCAAATCGGTTTAACAAATTCTTTGGAATGTTCCAGGTCAAAGAGAGCTAAACAGACAAAACCTCCAAAGAAAACAAGCAGAAAACCACAAAAACCTTTAGTCCTTTTGACAAAGAGAAAACCGAAATCTAATGCTTTATCTGCTTACCTTTGTTTCATTTTTTTTTACGTTTATTTATTTGAGAGAGAGAGAGAGAGAGAAAGGGGGGGGAAGGGGAGGGTCAAAGACAGGGAGAGAGAGAGAATCCCAGGCTCTACCTTGCCAGCATGGAGCCTGATGCTAGGGTAGAACCCAGGAGCCCTAAGACCATGACCTGAGCAAGTCCAAGACTAGGTCTTTACACTGACTGAGCCACCTGGTGCCCCTGGATCAGCCTACTTTTGTTTTGAAAACTCTTCATTCCAATCTTAGTCAAGCCTGACCACACATAACTTTCCTTTCCAAACATCCGGTGTTTACAAATCTTTATCACTTTCTTTTTTACATTCAGAGCTTGTCTTGATTTACCTTATTTATGTATTTATTTATTTATTAATGTTTATTTATTTTCAAGAGAGAGAAAGAGAAAGAGCACAGTCAAGGAGGGGCAGGGAGAAGGGGACAGAGGATCCCAAGGGGTTCACTACTGACTGCAAAGAGCCCAATGCAGGGCTTGAACTCACCAACCCTGAGATCATGGCCTGAGCCGAAGTCTTATGCCCCCCAACTGACCCACCTAAGAGCCCTCTGAATTTACCCTCTTTAGATGAGGCCCCTTTAGGACAAAATTCTTTCCTTCCTTCCTTCCTTCCTTCCTTCCTTCCTTCCTTCCTTCCTTTCTTTCTTTCTTTCTTTCATTTTGCTCAAAAAATATAATTCCATCCATCAGACTTTTTCTTACTAAAATACACACATCTTACATTCTTTGCATTCTGGGTTATTTCCCTTATTATTTCCAGTAGAATTCGTTAAATTTATCAGAAGTCTTAACTCTTAGACATCTCCATTTTAAATGAAAACTAATAAGGAAGCAGTTGTGAACTGTCTGGTCAACAGCATTTGGGATTGGTAAACTTATGAATACATTTCCTAATGTCTAGAAACATGCCGTTTCTTCATGAAACTATTTTTTAGCAAAGCACAAAATACATTTACAACAGGCCCAAATGTATCTTCAGTTTCTGTGCAATAAGAAAACCAAAAGTAGATAAACCTGTGTTCATTAATTAATAATTTACTACTTATGGGGCGCCTGGGCAGATCTGTTGGTGAGCGTCCAGCTCTGGACTATGGCTCATGTCATGATTTCATAGTTTCTGGGTTTGAGTCCCACACGGGGCTCTGTGCTGGCACTGCACTGCTTGGGATGCTCTCTCTCCTAGTCTCGCTCTCTGGCCCTCCCCTGCTCATGTGCTCTCTCTCTCCAAATAAGTGAGTAAACTTAAAAAAAAATTTACTATTTCTTTTAAGTGTTCATTTATTTTTGAAAAGGAGAGACAGAGTGTGAGCAAGGGAGAGGCAGAGAGACAGAGGGAGACACAGAATCTGAAGCAGGCTCCAGGCTCTGAGCTGTCAGCACAGAGCCCCACGTGGGGCTCCAACTAAGGAGGGGCGAATTCATGACCTGAGCCAAAGTTAGACGCTTAACCAACAGCGCCACCCAGATGCTCCTAAAATTTGCTATTTTATCATACTTGGAAATCATCTAGATATTTAATGAATATAACTTATTTTAACAGATGACCTAACTTTGCAACACTTTGTTTTAGCTTCCCAAAAAGCCCCGGCAGACTGTTTAAAAGTTTACCTAAATTTTTAAAATTTTAATTACAACTATTCCATTTACTTGCCAACAGTTTAGCTCTGATTACCCATAAAAACATTAGGAGACATGGGAAAGGATGGGTTAAATAGGTGATGGAGATTAAGAAGTGCCCTTGTTCTAATGAGCACAGGGTGATGTACGGAAGTGCAGAATCAATATTTTGTACACATGAAACTAGTATAACACTGTGTGCTAACTAACTGGTATAAAAATAAAAATGCCAAAAAAAAAACCCTCATGAAACATCAGTCTATCATTCTCCTAAGATGTTTTTTTTTAAACATTTTGTAACTGAGATCATATCTCCTTATTTGACTTTTAGTAAAGCCAGGCACATGAGAGTTTTAATTAATTTTAGTGCTGGTAACTCTAAAAACATGTCTGTTTTGCTGAAACCACAACCGGATATTTGCCCAACTTGTGAAGTTGAAACACATCTGGGTTAGTTTCTATCTTTCTGAGAATTTAGAATGACCAGTCCTTGCAAGTGCTTGTCTTCAAACTAAGGAAACAGGGCTCTTTGCAAACTAACCTTGACCACACTTGCAGAGAGAAAAATACCTCACACTGACGACGTGTATCTGTGGACACACAGATTGCTGCGAAGATCGTAGAGTCACTTTTATGGCAAAATTTATGGAGAAAACGTTCAGATTTTATGTGTCCCTGGAATTACAAAGGACGTTGACCAGGGATTAGGCACAGGAGACCTTTAGCAGTTGGTATTTTAAAAAGGCATCTTGCCTTACTTTCCCTCAGTCCCAGGCATTTGTGGGCCGTGTTTACATTTCAAAGACATGAGAACATGGGTCACTCTGAGGACAGAGAAAGACTGCAGGTGTCTCCAAGAAGAACTTTGTTTTCCTAAAGCCGATCCTGTGCAGGCCCTTTTCCAGAACCCAGAGAAGTGGGGGTGGGTGAAGGGACGGGGGAGCTCTGCATGGACCCCAGAGCTGCGTGTCTTGTTCTGTCCACATTTTTCAGGACAGCTGCTCTCAGCGTCTCGGACTCAGAGGTGACTGTGTTCAGGACACAGTAAGACTCTGTGCGCCACCGACAATTCTCCTGGAACCTTGCTGAGGTTTCTACCAGGGCAACTGTGGCCTGAGAGGTTAGGGGCTTGGCTCCAGGCACACCTTTCGGCCAGCACAGCCGGACTCTGGGCGTGAGCCTCGGCAGCCCGAGCTGACCTGTCCTGGAAAGGAAGGCCCACTAGATCAGCAGCCCGAAGGCAGGGGGAGGGGAGCCTAAACCCAAGAGGAACTCACCCGCAGCCCAGGTCACCGGTGAGGACGACAGAGAACCCGCAGGGCTCACAGTTACCACCCCAGCGCTTCGCCTTGGGTCTGAACGCCCCTGGGGGTCCACTTCGGATTGTTTCGCCTCCGCCAAACCTGTTAAAGAGCAAAAATTCAGGCAAGTAAGTGTTAAAGATGCAATGGCAGTAGCAATCAACCACTCTGTGAATCAGAGAGCATTCCACCTAGCACGTGGGCCGGAGCCCCAAAGGAGGACAGGAAAGGAATTTTTTTTTAAATTTTTTAAAAATGTTTTATTTATTTCTAGGAGAGAGAGCAAGAGAGACAGCATGAGCAAGGGAGGGTCAGAGAGAGAGGGAGTCACAGACTGAAACAGGCTCCAGGCTCTGAGTTGGCAGTCAGCACAGAGCCCGACGCGGGGCTCGAACCCACGAACTGCGAGATCATGACCCAAGCGAAAGTCGGACGCTTAACCGACTAAGCCACCCAGGCGCCCCAGGAAAGGAATATTTTTAACCAAAGTGAAGGAGTGGGAAAAAAGGAAATTATTGTCAAGGTCACCTTCATGGGGAAAGGAAGGAGTCAATTAGGAAAGTACTGGTGCTGACTAAGAATTTCCCTCCTTGACAGGTTAAAGGTTACTCTTCCAGGGCTGAAATTGCACTGAGTTTAGGTATTAAGTCACTACTTGAGTGACTCAAGGTTTTAAGTTAAGTGTTGCTATTTTGGGTCCAAGACTTTTGTTGTTTGTTTGCTTGTTTGTTTGTTTAACATTTCCAGGGGACAAAGGACAAAGACTTACATCAGAAATATATAGCAAAGCCCTTCACCTGTCTTGCTATGTGCTTGTTACCCGCTGCGTAGAAAGTGCTTATTAACCACAGGGAACGTATAAGCTGGTTCCTTCTCTTGAGCCGTCCGGGGCCCTAGCCTGTTATGTCCATGCTCAGGACTTGACTTCTGTGTCTACAGTTACTGGCTCACAGCCAGGGGAGGGCACATTCAGCTCTGTCCACTCTGTCTAAATATGACCCACATTTGCAAAATGGGGATCCTCTGAGATAGTGTGCCTGAATCAAGAGTGATCCTGAGTGATCAGGAAAAGTGTATTCGCTCCACTGTGGTGATCCTCCTTGGGACAGTAGTTCACCTGCCTCCCTTCCGGGCCAGGCGCACGCTCATACCGCAATAAGTGTTTGCTGGGCAGCATTGACCAGTGGTAGAAATACACCCATTGTGGACAATGGAAGGATGTTTGTACACATAACCTCACCTGTCTCTACTCACCAAATTTCGCCTTACAGTCTTATATAAAATTCAAGTCTGAAACACACAAAGCCATACTACAAACTCAGGAGCCAAATTGCCATTTTCAGTTGAGCTGCAACCCAGCTCCATCCAGTGAACAGCATGTTATCACCTGTAACTGTTGAGGGGTGATACTCTGAGTAGACCAAATTGAGGTGAGAGGGAGTTTGACTGTTGAGTAGAACCTTCCCTAAAGATGTGAAATGTATCTTATCTCTGTATCAGTAAGATCATCAAAAGTTCAGTCTCTTTTGGAGCCTTTACTGTATGCGAGGTTGCTAGGTGTTTTCATATGTATTCTTTCTTTTAATCCATAGAGTGGTGTTAAAAAAACATCACGTTCACCTTCATATTTTGGATGATGAAACTGAGGCAAGAAAGACTAAGTGAATTTTTCTTTATCTTTTTCTTTGTATATTCCAAAGCCCATTATATTTTAATTCTGTAAGCAAATATCTGGACTTTTATGCTACCATTAAACGTAAAATGCTGGGGCGCTTTGGTGGTTCTGTCTATTGAGTGTCCGACTTCGACTCAGCTCATGATCTCACAATTTGTGAGCTCGAGCCCTGTGTCAGGCTCTGTGCTGACAGCTCAGATTCTGTGTCTCCCTCTCTCTCTGTCCCTCCCTTTATTGTGCTCTGTCTCTCAAAAATAAATAAACATTAAAAAATTAAAAACATATATATATAAACATTAAAGATGGCTGCTCTTTAAAAAAAGAGTAAAACAGGGGCGCCTGGGTGGCTTAGTCGGTTAAGCGTCCAACTTTCGCTTAGGTCATGATCTCGCAGTTCGTGGGTTCGAGCCCCGCGTCGGGCTCTGTGCTGACTGCCAGCTCAGAGCCTGGAGCCTGTTTCAGTCTGTGACTCCCTCTCTCTCTGACCCTCCCCTGCTCATGCTGTCTCTCTCTCTCTCCTAGAAATAAATAAAAAAAAAAATTAAAAATAAAATAAAATAAAAAAATTAAAAAAAAGTAAAACATTTAGGAAACATTTCTATTTGTTTGTTGTCCATTGATTCTTGACAGAAAAGGAATGGTATTCCTTTTGAAACAAAGGGTTCTGGGAGGTTATATTCATGTGTGCATGCACATACTTGTGTTTATGGATGGAAAAAGAATTTCTTGTTCAATGGTTCCTTTATTCTTCTCACGTTTGACGATACATTTGTGTTCTTTATCCATTGACTCTTCACGCACAGTCAGCCAGGTGTATTTCATGTATGTGTCCTTCGTCCTCATGGTGTTTCCCTGCTGGGATTGCAGAACTGTTTTGCCATTTTTTTCTTTCCAATCTATCTCGATAACATCAGGGAAAAATTCCTCAAGAAGACAAAGATATGTTCCAGTGTTATGAAGTTTTACTTCAGCAATTGAAGGAAGAAACATTGTCGGTTTGGGGGAAATGTCTTCATTAGGATTTTTATCTGTAGGAGAAAATGGAATAACAATTAAAAGATTATTAGAGAAATGGAAACATTGTGCTGTTGGAACCACGTAACACACAGCAAAAGGAAGGAAACGTTGCCGTGGAGTTAGTGCTTAGCAGGGCTTTTCATCCCCAGTGTAACCCACTGGGACAAGGGGTTCAAGAGAGTATGTAAGTTGCCCAAAGTCACAGCTATTAAGGGCAGCAGCTGGATTAAAGTTTGGATTTTTTTGAAACAATACACCGTCACTCGTTCAAAAGGGAATCGATTTCCACTCACACTTGAACTGTCAAGTTGACCTTTTACCTTCAAATAAGGCTCCCATGCCCACTTCTGACACTGGAGTTCTTTCACTTGATTTCTGATTTTATAGAACACCTTGCTCTCACATATGAACCATGCCAGAATTTTGAGTAAGACAATATTTAAAGTTGCAGCCCCAAATTTTTTACAGTGCCTTGAATTTAAATGTTTTTTTTTTAATTTTTTTAATGTTTTATTTATTTTTTAGGAGAGAGAGAGAGACAGCGTGAGCAGGGGAGGGTCAGAGAGAGAGGGAGTCACAGACTGAAACAGGCTCCAGGCTCTGAGCCGGCAGTCAGCACAGAGCCCGACGCGGGGCTCAAAC
The DNA here is from genome assembly GCA_017311185.1 of Proteles cristata cristata. NCBI lineage: Eukaryota > Metazoa > Chordata > Mammalia > Carnivora > Hyaenidae > Proteles > Proteles cristata. Next base: position 212,942 of record JAESUZ010003653.1, on the reverse strand, counting down.
CCACGAACTGCGAGATCATGACCTAAGCGAAAGTCGGACGCTTAACCGACTAAGCCACCCAGGCGCCCCGTATTTAAATGTTTTTTAAGGCTTATTTATTTTTGAGACAGAGAGAGACAGAACGTGAGCAGGGGAGGGGCAAAGAGAGAGACAGAATCCAAATAGGCCCTAGACTCTGAGCTGTCAGCACAGAGCCTGACACGGGGCTTGAACCACGAGCTGTAAGATCGTATCCTGAGCCGAAGTCTGACGCTTAACCGACTGAGCCACCCAGGTGCCCCTACAGTGCCTTGAATTTAGAAACAATGTGGCAATATTTCCAAAATGGTTACTTAAAATTTAGTGATTGTTTTCAGAAATGCTCTTATACCAACCTTATCCAGTAAGGCATAGGTCAGAATTCTGTTTGGCTTTAGAAAGTGTTCACTGAAAGCACATTTTATATTGGAAATGCATTTGATGTTGACGCGTGACTAAGAAGACACCATACTCTGAAGCTTAGTTTCTCCTCCAAATTTGGATCTGCCTGACAAGGCTGCTGGACATGTTATCGTACCCGCAAATCGCTTTGATTTCACCTGCTCCATAACATTATACGTAACTGCTGTGATGTTACCAGTTAGGGTTCCAGAGTATCTTGTAGACATAATGTGAAAATACGTGATGAAACATCATCGTTGTCAAGGGCATGTCACTTGAGGGCTAGAACGCTCCTTGCTTATACACTGATTGTTAATTAATGATTGAAATTATAAAGAGTAGAACCCTTCCAATGTGATTTCCAATTGAAACATAAATATTAACACATTTTCTCCTCAGGCCGGTTTGGATTTAGAACAATAATTTTGTAAGCAACTTCCTACGAAAAGAAGAATCCTATTTCTCCTCCATGAAGTAAAGGAAAAATATTCTTGAGAATTTCTGCCAGTGCTACAAATCTCCTGATTTTTATACAAAATCATTAAGCAAACAATGAGTTTTTTATTCATGCTATACACAGAATCAGATTATAGTGTGGCTGTTTTACACTTGTACATCTTACTTGTACTGCAAATATATTTTCTACTATAATTTTAAGAAAGTCTATATTTCTCCAGCCATATACTTTGTTTTTAATTTAACAAGCATGCTATATAAAAGAAGACTCATGTTTCAAAGTACATGATATATGCATGATTTTTACCTCTAATCAATACATTAAAGAATCTAGTTTCCATCATAGGAACTTAGTTTTTGATAGGATTACTTCTGATTAATCATTGAAAAGAACTTGAAACTCAAAGATAAACTTGGAAAAATTCTGGATGGGTAAGTATGATGCTTACCTCCTGCTCCTTTTCCTCAGCTAGATTCTGGACATTTCACTGTTTTCTGGATAGAGGGAATCATGAACTTCCATAATTTTCTCACTGTGATAGTTAACTCAGCATTAAATAGTATACTTGATTATATATGATTAGTGCCTGTATGTTGGGTAATTACATGCCCTTTCTTTCAACATCTTTTTTAAACTTACTAACAGTGTTTTTAATGGCCACAATCATTTTATTGATGCATATAGAAACCAGATTACAAAATAAATAAGTTTGTCCAATACACTTGTAGACATTAACAGTTAAAAACTTTTTTGAGGTAAATTGCCTGAGTCGTATATATTTTATTGATATGAAGCAGTATGAATTGTATATAAATTAACCAAATTCAACCACATTTTCAATTAAGTCTGGTATTTCAAACTGCATACTCATATTGACTCCAAATTTCTCATTTTTTTGACTATATTTATTTTATTAAATAATTATTTAAAGCTATTTCATAGGCAAATATGAATTTCAAATTTATGATGTTTCTAAGTGTATTATAAAAGTCCTAACTCAATCTATAACTATATTTCTGTGTACATTCTAACTACATTTTCAACCTTTGTTTTTATACTATTGTAAGCATGAAGCCAAAACCTGTTGATGTTAGAGATACTATAAATTAAGATGAATGATTAAGTTTTAAAGTCCATAGAATAACTACCAAAATACAATTTTAATTTCATTTCTGTGGCCCAGTGGGGGGAAAATCCATGAAACAGAACCAAATACCTCTAAGTTCAAGTTATTTGTGTATCAGTGCACAGCAAGTCCACTTCCATTGGAGAACTTGGAAGTACAGCTGAATCTTCTGGAGAATTTCTGCTCTGTTGGTATCATGGGCTATAGGCCACCCTCCATTCTGGACACAATTCTCCCTTTAAGTGTGAAATGAGGCCATCTCTATCCAGTGCCTATTGTATGTTAGATGACATGCCAAGTAATTTATTCACTGTCTCTCATTTAATTGTCATATGACTCCTAAAGAATGCGTCCTGTTATCCCACCTGATGAATTAGGAAACTGAGGCAGAGAATAATCGCCCAAGTTCACATAAGCAGCAAGTGGTAGTGCGTGAGCTCCAGGTCTTCCTGGCTCTAAATCCCAGGCTCTCCGACTACACCCTTTCACCATCAGGAAAGGAAATGTGTCAACTCACAAAGCCTCCCTGTCACGATCAACACCATTCTTGGGCCAAACCCTGTCATGACAGTTACACACGATGTACGTGAGCACTTTATGCAAGTCCACACGGACACAAAGTCAGATCCTATTGCAGTATTTGCACAGCGTTGTCTTTGCTGGCCTTTTCTGTAAGGACTGATAGTAAAATCTCTCCTAAGATTTCCACAACCAAACTTGCTAGGGAAATGAGAAAGTGTATTGTTATCATTACCATGATTCTTAGCAATTTGTTTAGATGATTGTATGCTCCAACGTAACATTGTAATCTCATGGTACCAAACTTTCTTAAAAATGGGAATATAATAGGGCCGACTGGATGGCTCAGTTGGTCGAGCATCTGAGTTCTGCTCAGGTCATGACCTCACAGTTCATGAGTTCAAGCCCTACTTTGGGCTCTGTTCTGACAACTCAGAGCCTGGAGCCTGCATTGGATTCCGTGTCTTCCTCTTTCTCTGTCTCTCCTCTGCTTGTGCTCTCTCGCTCTCTCTCTCGTTCTCTCTCTCTCTCTCTCAAAAGCAAATAAACATTTAAAAAAAAGCTAAAGGGAATACAGTACTTGAGGTAATGACTGGACCTCTGTAAATCAAACATGGAGACTTATTCCTGGGTTTGCACCCCACTTTGCTCTACTATGTCTCAAATTCACTCAGCCATCATCATTGGAAATGTGCCTTTGACACACAGGTAGAAGGCAATCACGTTTCTTGTTTTGTCCACTGCATTTCCAGTGTTAGGAAAATTAAAGGGAAAATTGGTTAAAAATTGGTTAATTAGTAATATGGGGTCAGTTCAGGGACCTGCTTCACCTGTGTTGTCCAAAACAAATGGCTCTTTTGCCATCAGTAGCACAATCCATGTGCATTCCCAGCTTTCACCAGAAATTTCTACCTCAAACTGCCTTCCTTCCACATCGTGGCCAATATTTGGCTCTAATCTCCCACAGTGGGCCTTCAGGCCAAATGACTAGATCAGTGGCAGGTTGCCTGGTCCTCCAAGCCTCCTATGGTCACCTAGACTGTCAGCTGCCTGACCGTGTCTGCTGAAGGTCACCCTCTGTGAATGACCTTAAATGTCATGCACAGGAATGATGCAGTTGTAGCGTTAAAGACGTTCTTTAAAAACCACTCCTTCCATTTTATAAAACGGATGTGGAAGGTAATTCTCGCTATTTCACTTCATAAGCCCCCTAAAGATCTGCTTTGAAAGATTTTTTCTAATTTTCTGATTGCAAAGGCATATGAAACTTTGCTGTTTCACTTTATCAGTTAATAAAAGTATGGCCTTCACCACATTTTCTCCCACCTTTGAACATAAAATTTTCCCCTGTATTTCTTGTAGATCATCCCAGACCTTTTTTTTTTCCCCCTGCTTTTCTTAGTGCTTTTGATCTTCTATTTTTATTTCAGGGCCTAACTGTTCATGTATATATTATTTGAGGACTTCTCAAATAGATTTTAGAAAGAGACAGGTTAAATAAGTGAGAAATAGTTTGTGCCTTAGGCCCCAGAGCTTCATAGTTTAGGAAAGTCTAACTCAAAGATCACATGAAAAATGAAAGAAGGTGTTTCTGAATCCCACTCAGTGAAACAAACACAAAACGTGGAATTCAAACAGACTGAAATGTCAGAGCCTAAGGTGAAACTTTCGCTCCCAACAACATCCCTCAGGAAGTAAGGGTTGCGGATGTTTTAGTCCTGGGCAACCTCTCACATTCTCCTAATTCTCTGCTTTAATGGAACAATACTACTTGGACAGGATATCAGCCTGAGATAAACTTAGTTGAAGTAGTTTTGGAAGTAGCGCTGGTATAAGACATAAAGAAGTTTATATAGATTTGATAAATAGTACTTGGGACTGAATGAAGACTGTATATTTCATGTTTAAGTTTCATATACAGAGAATGACAGACTAAATGGAAAAGGACGCTTTTATTTTGTAAGCGAGCAAATTGTCTTTTCCAATAGAATACCCAGGGACATCATCATCTGGGAATCCCCAGACACTCAGACCCTGTGAGGACTCAGAAATTTACCCTAAGTATACATTTTAGATGCACATGAAGAGTTTGATTATATTTTTAACAAAATGTGAGGGCAGAAATAAGTAGTATATCTCAAATGATATTTGTAATGATATAATTTTTAATGTGTAGGTATAATCCAATGAACATATTAAATATTATAAGTGAATTTTTACTTTTATATGTATATTATTATACTTTTATATATTCAAGTTCTAAAACCTCTCCTTTTTTACATCCAGAGGTTTTCACTGAAAAATGAGAAATCACCACATGTCAGGCTATCAATGGTTGAGGTGATGCTTACTACATTCTAGTCATATTTGGAATCATGTAACAATAAATCTTAGGAATTAAAGGTATTCTGCCAATACTGACCAATTGTTCTAAAATGACCTGTAGACTAGATCATAATCAATACATTTTCTGTACTCCTGACTCATTAAGTTCATCAGTAGTTCATTACTTGAATTCTAGAGAATTTACTTTTTAAATTTTTTAAAATTCATTCATTTTTGAGAGTGAGAGAGACAGAGTGTGAGCAAGGGAGGAGCAGAGAGAGAGGAAGACAAAGAATTCAAAGCAGGCTCCAGGCTCTGAGCTGTCAGCACAGAGCCCGACACGGGGCTCAAACTCACAAACTGTGAGCTCATGACCTGAGCCGAAGTCAGCTACTAAACTGGCTGAACCACCCAGGTGCCCCAGAGTTGACATTTTTAAAATCACTGACCCTGTCCTAACCAATGTGGCGGCTATAGTTTCATTTTCTCCTTACAACAAACCACTTGAGATGTTTTTTACATTGACAGAATTAATGTATGGAAATATAGCAAATGTTAATAGCAATAAATGTCACTATCCAGTTTGTATTTTTTCTCTTTTCTAACTTTTTCCACAATGGCCATGTACTATTTTTATAATTTTAAGAAAGCAACAGCGATTTAATTAAAATTTATTTGCTAAAGGATGATTATTCAGAAAGTGATAGATCTAGAATCAAAGTCCATATTTTTCTCTGCACTGCACTCTCCTACAAAACTTTAAGGACTTCCTGAATTATATCTGTGTCACCATTATTTAATCAAGCCTTTAGAATTTATATCACAGTCAGGTGGAAAAAAAGACAAGAAAGTTGCTTTTTAATTTATGAATTCATTTGTGTCTCTGATCACAACCACTAAGAAAACCAAAATATATCATTATTTTCATGATTTCAGTGCTTTACCAGCATTGCGAAACTTCTTTGAAAACTTGTAGTTGACTAGATCTAGCCGTCTAGAAACATCCCTGGGAGGTGTTCTCCCTCATCCAGGCAAAATTTCATCTCTACGGCTAATGAAGAATGAACACATTTACTAGCCTGAATTTGGAAAAAAAACAAACAAACCCAGCTCATGACATTATGGATACGTTTGCACAGTAAGTGTGTCCATACCTGGTATGAATCACCTTCTGACAAAATGACGAGTTTAGCAATTTTTTGTTCATTCTTTTCCATTAGTTGGTTTTAGATCAAATGAATAAGATACACAGATTTCTTTACAAACTTTTCATCACAGAAATCGCACAGGGACCTGACATCCCCACCCCTCAGGGACCCCCAGCTGCTCTAGCAAGTTAGCTCCTAGTCAGTGTCGTCCATGCGAGCTCAGGCAGCAACTACCCCCAAGGACCGGGACACAGCCATCTACCTCTCCAAAGATCCCACTGCCATTTGTGACCAATTTGAGACCGAATCCTAGAATTCTGAGCCAGCACCTCGCCTGCCGCCCCTGCTTCAGCTGCCTCCCCACGTTGTACGGAAGAATGAGAGAATATTTACCTGTGACCCTGAGCAGCGTGCCAGGACCGAATACTTTGTGGGCCCAGCTACCCCACCCACCGCCTGAAAAGCCTTTACAGAAATCTCCCTTTGGGGGCGCCTGGGTGGCTCAGTGAGTCAAGTGTCAGACTCTTGATATCAGTGCAGGTCATGATCTCCGAGCTCAGGAGCAGAGCCCCCGCTCCAGGCTCTGTGCGGACAGCTCAGAGCCTGTGTGGGATTCTCTCTCTCCCTCTCTTTCCTCACTCCCTCCAAATAAATCAATAAACTTAAAAACAGAAATCATTTTTGCACCTGTTTTCAGATTGTGCTTATATTTTTAAAATATTTATATAAGTGTATAAAAATGGGCCCTGATAACATTAAACAAGGCTGAATCTCAGGCAAAATCACATTGTGTATGAACTTAGTTGAGAATGGATGAACTGACCCCCATCTGTCATAGCAGCTTGGTCTGTCTTTACCATCTTATAAGTAATCATGAAATTATGAGCTCTTACCAGCTAAGCATTCAAATGAAGAGTCGATTTGAAAAGTTAGGCTACAGAAAATTAAATATTCAGAATTAAAATACAGCTTAATGCTTCTAATACTATATAATAGTTTAGACCATGCTCTATGGAACAAACAAGTCTTTATTGGGTCCCAAATTTTACCATAGTAACTAGCCATGTGAATTTAGGTAAATAACTGAACTTCTCTAAGCCTCAGTTTCCCCATCAGTGAAATTAAGAGGATCTCCTGTACAGGGCTATTGAGGATTGAGATCAGGCATTGAAACTAGTCAGCATGGTATCTGGCTCTTAGCAAACAGTAGCTAATATTATTATTCTCTTTAATCAGAATGTTTGGGGCATCTTTGTCAAATGTTCCACTGAACAAGACATATGGATTTGATAAGCAATGTAAGTATTACACAAATTAAGCAAGCAAAGGGTTCATGAATCCAAGACATTCTGTGTCTCTGGCTGTCGCAGGCTGAAAAACAGGGGGCCCAACAGCCGCCATCTAGAATACTTGTCCACTAGACGACAAGGTTTTGGTGTGTTGGGACTGTGCCTTGATCACCCTCTTATCTCCAGCATCCGGCATAGAGACTGTCTTCAGTAAATGCTCTCTGAGACAATAAATGAACATGCAGGGATGTAACACCATGCAGACTGACTCCTTTCCTGAACTCTGGAGCTCACCTAGTTGGCTCAGATCAGAAATTCCATTAAACCAGACCATTTCTACACAATAGCACAAGATTACAATAGCACAATTTCGACTCATCTCAGCCTACCCTCTAAGAAGCTTGAGTAATATGAAAATGTTGATTTATTGATGTTCTAGAGTCATTGAGTGCAAGAGTTAAATTTTTTGCACTGCTGTTGAAGATGAGATCACAAGCAATCATGTGGGTTTTGCACTTATTAGAGAAAGGAGCACTATTAATACCAGAAGACTGAATCAAAGTGTTTCTTTGTCTTAAAGATCCACAAAAAGACCCATCTTGAACCAATAATTTACATAATAGTTTACAGACACAGGCTTACAAATATTTTAATTTCAAGCCTGCACCGATACTTTTATGTGTATATTTTGTAAAAGTAGAATTTCAATCTGTTTGCAAGCAGGGAAGTAAAGAAACCAGTTCCTTTGGAAATAAAGCAAAAGTAGTTTTGTTTCCACATAGAGTGATCAGTAGATGCAGAATTGCTGTCCGTCTGCTAAGGTGACCCTACGTTGTTGTGTCTAAAAAAGCATCTATCAGTTTTTCATTCACAGGCTCAAAACAGAACAAAGGTACTTACCAGGAGCAGCTACTATGAGCCTAGTTCCTTCTGCAGATATGTTCATCCAGCCTGGTTACAGGGCATCGCGCTGACTAGAAGTTCCTCGAAAATGTCAGTCTTCCCCGGGGCCTCATGGTGTGACCAGCAGTTAGACACCTTGTCCTGACAATTTCATCTTCTGGATTCCCCTCAAAGTTCCTGACTATAGGCTTCATGGAATTTCATATTTTATACATTTCCTCAGATTAATTGACCCAAATATCTGTTTTCCATGGAGGCAGTAATCACAGAAAAGTGCGTATAGGAAATTGGAAACAATAAAACAAGAAGAAAGAAAGAAAGAAAGAAAGAAAGAAAGAAAGAAAGAAAGAAAGAAAGAAAGAAAGAAAGAAAGAAAGAAAGAAAGGAGGAAGGAAGGAAGGAAGGAAGGAAGGAAGGAAGGAAGGAAGGAAGGAAGGAAGGAAGAGGAAGGAAGGAAGGAAGGAAGGAAGGAAGGAAGGAAGGAAGGAAGGAAGGAAGGAAAGGAAGAAAGAAACATAGGAAGGAGGAAAAGGAAGAGAGCAGGGCCAAGTGGTCAACTCAGGTCTTTTCTAAATTACCAGGAAAAGTGTTCAGAGAATTAAGAGGTTTTGATTTCCAGGTGTTCAAGTGTGTGAAACCGCTCAGAGACGGCATCAAAGGAAACGCCCTTCTGTTCCCACAAACACCAGGCCTGTTCCGTTAGCAGTTTGGGATTGTATTTCTGAAAGAGGATACATTTCATTAACTGAAAATGAAAACATGCCAACAGAAAGCTCTTCCTTGAAGAAACTTGAAGAAAAAGGGTAAAGATGAAGATAAAATTTCCCTTGAGCATTTTACCAAGAGCGGCCACTCTTCTCACTGTGGAGTGTCAAGTTCTAGATTTCCTCTTTCCTGATAAACAGATACAAATATTGTTGTGGAGTATAAATAAATTTATCAGTTAAAGGTGCACTTAAGAATATCATTTTATATTTGTCTGCGTCAGTTCACTTTATATTCCGAGCAACTCCCCATGTCACTGAAGCATCTTTTCATGTCTGAAGCTGTGAACTGTTTATCTCTGTCAGTTCTGAGGTTCCTGAACTGGTGCAAATTTCTTAATCTCTTTCTGTCTCAAATTCTGCATCTGAAAATAGATGTGATAACAATTCCTATCTCAAAAGTCAATGCATATTAAATAACTGAAAGTATTTCAATCTTCTTTTAACTGCTTAAACAGGTTCTGGAATACAGTAAAATTGGGGTAATGATTAGTTCTTATTAGTACTACTATCATTTCTCGAATGTCACATTCCATACAGCCAGCCATCAGCAGTTGCCCCGACTTCCATGGTGAAAATGCTTTGGTGACCATTCTTACATAGGAACCCACAAAATTAGTCAAAAGTATTTTAGTTTTCTGCATTGATTTTCCACATTCCTTGTTTCCTCCATCCTTTCTCTGGTTGAGTGTTTGCTTGCTTTTATGATTTCCATATGGTTTTCTCTAAATGCTTGTGTATATTAAAAATTGAAGCCTTTCTGCCTAAAACTTTATGTGTCACTCTGTCACATACCATGTGGAGCTGATGTGAACCCTGGCTTGGGTCTTCCTGAGAAAAAGAGAAAGGAAGAAGTGAGGATGCGATTTTTCCTCCTGAGGCAACTACCCTATTTTCCCTGCTTTCTAACAACTGCCACTTCTGAAGTGATCAGCACCGAGCAGTTTCACGTTGACGAGGTCGAGAGCAGTAGACCAGAAGGCCAACGGCCTACACCTAAGAAGCTCGATTCTTCCTCAGCAAGACAGTGTGTCCTGGGAATGAGAAGGAAGAGGCAAAGAGGAGGCAGCCATGGTCACTCTGGGGCGAGGTTCCCTTCATCACCATCACTGACAGGCACTTCCTGACAGGCCTTGTGTGTGTGTGTGTGCGTGTGCGTGTGTGTGTGTGCATGTGTGCATGAAAGGGTGACAGTTGTGAAGAGTGTGTCTAATTGAGGGAGCCCATAATTTCACCTGAATTTATCTAAGGAAGGCTGAGAAAGAGTATCTGGGAGGTGTCCCTCCTATAGTGAGAATGAATTCATTGTTTCCCCAACATACATAAGGTGGGAAATCCTTTGGACACAGCGGAGGGTTTCAGATGCAAGTAGCCGAGAAGGAGGGTGAATCACCATTTCAGATACATTCCTGGAATAATGTATTTTGTCTTCGTTAATTATTTCAAACAGGGAAGCAATGGCAGAATTTATCTTTTAATTCCTTACTTTAAAACTTTTGAGGGGCACCTGGGTGGCTCAGTCGGCTAAGTGTCCAACTTCAGCTCAGGTCACGATCTCACAGTTCATAGGTTGAAGCCCTGCATCGGGCTCTGTGCTGACAGCTCAGAGCCTGGAGCCTGTCTTCGGATTCTGTGTCTCCCTCTCTGTCTGACCCTCCCCTGCTCATGCTGTCTCTATCTCTGTCAGAAATAAATAAAACATTAAAATAAATAAGGAAATAAAACATTAAAATAAATAAGGAAATAAAACTTTTGAAAAAACAGGCATTTCATTTTCTTATTTCTCATAAAATTGCTCACAATACTGAAGATATTCTTACGTGATGGGCACTTTGCTACAAATATGTTGATTCCATGATCTCATTTAATCTTCACAAAGCCTCCTAAGTGGATGCTTTCATTATTGTTCCCATTATCAATAGGAAAGTGGAGGCCTTTGACATATCAGGCATTTTATCAAAGGTCTGAAGTAAGGGTCAAAACAGTAAATCACAGCAGAGGATATATATCTTGAACCACATTCTTAAACAGGATACATTATTTCTTCCATATACAGTTATTAGAACATAATATATTACATGTCACTCTGTAATAATAATGTTTACATGTATATGCACACAGGAATGTATGTATGTATATGTATTTCTCTGTGTCTCCCCCACTCGCATGCCATCTCTCTCTCTCTCTCTCTCTCTCTCTCTCTTTCTCTCGAAAATAAACAGATAAATAATACATTAAAAAATCTGTAAAAGAAAAAATGAGCTTGTTCAGGACACAGCCACCATTCCCTTTCATGGGAATTGATTCTCATGGTTTTCTCTAAACAGAGGAAGGACTCCCAGTGAGATGATGAGTGTCTGAGAAGAAAACTCTACCAGCTACAAATTTCCAAAATATGATCCTCATTGCACATGTTGGTTGTTTACTTAAGTCTGGCTACAAGGTTTGAAGTGCTCTCCATGTAGTTGACCTATTATACCTTCCGCTATAACAGATTTACAAAGCAAAGAAGATATGTGATTCTTCTTAGCTGTTTTTACTCCACTAGCAGACTGGGTTCTGGGACAGACTGTCTGAAAAAGTAAGTCTTCCAGATGTGTGCCCACTGTGACTACTTAACCGTGGCTTCCTGAGTGACCCTCATACTGTCCTGACCAGGCTCTGCTGGGCTGGGCGGCAGGTCTGGGACAACCCATATTTGCACACAAGTGCCGGAGTATGTTCTTGTACAGTTAACAACACTAAGAGGGTTCAAAGTGACCCAATAATGAATTGGAACAACATGGACTATTTGGAAATATTTCTGTTCTTCTCTAAAAACCAATTCTTCCCTCCCTGAAATAAGTACACCTGAAGAATTTTTATGATGATCACAGGATTTCCTGAACAGACACAACATACAGCACAATATCTGGTGGCCAATGGAGCAAAGTGGACATGGATTCAATGTTCACTGTCAGCACCTTCAGACTGAGCTTTTCACTATTACTGAAAATCTCTGTGCACCTTACTTCTCTCTGAGATAATCTGACCATTTCAACACACACAGTCTCCAAATGAGAAGTCAATAGGAAATTATGTCAGCCTAGCCTCCTGAGGCAGGGCTAGGGACATCTGTATGCCTGCATTGATGGCCATCAGACTCCCCTTCCTCTTTCCTCTGATACTGAGGCATCGCATAACAAGAACTATATAAAATGCTTCATACAGTGCTTAGAACATAGGAGTTCTCAGTAAAAATGTCTATTATTAAAATTTTATCAGAATTACATTATATTTATTAATTTTCAAAAAGAACCTAATTCTTTTCTTGGCTTAGGAAAGTAAAGCACTAAAGAAATCTATTGACCTGTGAGCTACAAATGTTAATTCTACCACTTTGAGAATATAATTGCAGATTTTTGCTAAGCACTCTGTAACTTCACATTAGAAGTTAAAAGCAATAAAGACAACAGGACTAGAGTAGATGGGAGCGATCAGTTTTGGTTGAAACAGTTCGATGTTGACTTAAAGATGGCAAGAAAGTAGAGTGAGGATGGACAGAAGAGATCAATTATAAGAAGGGTGAGAGGCTGGGTTGTTGTTGACACTGTGAAAGTGGCAGACAATTCTCTAGTCCCTTTTAATAAGATCCGAGACTGTTTCACTGCTGTGCACTTGTTGATCCTATTAAAGGACATCAAGAACATAGACTGTTTTATCATAATATTGTTTCAAAAAGCACATAATCATTTATCTACACAGATATCTCTTTAAGGTATTTATTTGTTCTACTTAGGTGATGATGACTTACTTAATAACCTGATAAATATCTGGGAATCCCTGATTCAACTGAAGAACAAAAGCATGGCAAATAATCTATGCATTCCTCTCTGCTAAGTTTATCAACTAGAAAAGCACATCCTGTTCTGTTCGAGGTGGGACCTTGGTGGCTTTGTGGAAAGTGAAATGAAAGGAACTGCATAAAACCTCCTGAGTCTTCAACTTGTTTTATTTATTTGAAGGCAAATATAACCTACTTATTTGACTGTCTGCTTGATTTCATTCTTAGGCTCCTCCAGATGGACTGTCTACCTTTCCTTACCTTGCCCCGGGCGTTATGAGGTGAACCCCCATGGGCTGCATGGATGGTCCTCCGTATTCTCTGGTTGCTGCGTGGAAGCAGTCAGTGGAAGCATCAGCAAGAGGCTGGGATGGGAGCAGAGTGAGCTCAGGGCTCCCTCCCTGAAAGAGGTCTGCATCCTCGCAGGGGCTCACATAGGGCCATCTCGCCCGCGCCTCGAGACAGAGGTTGATGCTGAGGAAAAAAGAGGTGCAAGTGGAAGTGGCCATTCCCTTTTACACCAATGAACCCATTGGAGGACTTTGTGTCTTCTCTCCGACAACCTTAAATCCAAGGGCTTAGAAATCTAGCGCCCAAGAAGAACTCTTTGTGTCAGGGGACATGGTGATGCTTCTTTGATCTTCAACTTCCGTCGACCAATATTCAATGGAAACCAGAGCAAAGATGCCATTAGCGTCCTCCCTAGAGATTGGGGCACAGAGCAGGGGTAGAATCATGGAATGTTGATCCCGGGGAGGAAACAGTTTTCACAGAATCCACCCTTTGTGCCCCACAATATCCAACCTTGTCCTGTTACTGGGACAGAAATTTGTGCCCCCAAAATGGAGACACACAGAGTCCTGCTTGTAAGTGTATCTCTCAGTCTCCAGGTGAAGAACATGTGAGGCTGATTTTCGAGCGACCTTCCGTGAGAGCTAGCAGACCATGTTTTCAGGCAATAAGAGTGCCAATCCACGCCGCTGAAGGAAAGTGTGGTCGTGTGCGATGTGTGTGCACGTCTGCTGGGGACCGCCTCACTCCTGCCGCAGCGTCTGGACAAAAGTGACATGAAGATTCCAGGGAAGAAACAGCACCGTGTGAATAAGACGACTGAGTATGTGGGCCACTCTCTGCAGTACTTGGTGTCTGTACTTGGTGTCTGTCCTACGCAGGGGAGAAGACACACTCCGCCCAAGTACCTACTTGGATTCTCCAGGAATGGACCTGGTCTCTACATAGGCAGACGGAGTCAGTGGGAATCAGAAGAGAAAACAGGATTTTATTTTGTAAAAGAAGCAAAGGTTGTTAGAGAAGAGGGGAGAAACGTGATCAAGACAGAGCCTGTTTCAGGTCTTTCTAACCATCAGATTTCACACATAGTGTCCAAGTGCTCAATAAGACGTAAGGCTTTTAATATTCAGGAACATGTAAATGCTTTTAAAAAATACATGTTAAAATAAAATTCAAAAGCAATGCAAGTTTGCTATGGGACAAATTAGCATATAGAAGTGACATAATAAAAACTATCTTGATCCCAATGGTTAGAGTGACCCCCCCAAAGTTGTGCCCTTTCCTCTCCCCAGGGCTGCATCCCAGAGTCCAATTTTGGGGCGAAACATAAAAAGCACCCCATAAAAGTAGTCAATATGGAGTTCCAGGTGTGCCCTAGAAACGTTTAGAAGTGTGACTTCAAGGAGATGACTCTGATACAACAGATGTGAATTTTCCACAGCACTGGTGGGGGTGGCCCATTGGTATTGGATAATATAACTATGAAAATTGTGATTTTTAAGATGTTCTTAGAGGTAATTCAGCATTAGTTTGATATTATAATGTTGCTTCTATTTTTCAAAACCATTGTGTCTCACCCACTTTAGGAAGGAAACAAATGATTTGAGCCAAATCATCAGGATAGTTCAAGCAGCTGTCTATGCAAAGGCCCCTACCCAGGAGGCACCGTGAGTCCGTCAATAACTTTCCTAGTGAGTCTCATTTCAACAGAAATCGAGCCCTTACTGTACTTGGCCGTGTACAATCCAATCTAAATAATCATGCAATTAGAAATCTTAAATCAAGGCAGGGCTGGTTGGCCCCTGGCTGGCTGACCTTTCCTCAGTGTGGCCAAAGTGTCCTTGATGAAGCTCGCTTTAGCCAACAGGAGAAGGGCAGGAGGAGGAAATGACATGACCCCAAACATGGACTCGTTTGTCCCTGGGGTAGAGACTGTTTCCTCCATGCACAAGGCCGCTGTCCTCTCTGGCTGTAACTCAAAGGCGCAACGGAACCATGTGGAAAACTGAGATGGACATGGACTTGGGATGACTTCTCATGAGACTGTCTTCCTACTTAGCTCGTTTCTCTCTAACCGATCTGTAACAGGCAGAGCTCAGAGTCCCCCTCTGTGGAACAGGGCCTGAGAAGCTGCAATAAGAGGAAAGGATGCGGCTGTATTAGGACAACAAGGAGACGAATGAAGGAACATCCCCGACAGAGCAAAGGTAAGTTTCGCCCGCTCCTCCCGCCCTTCCTGTGCAGGCTCGAGGTCTCAGCCTTGGCCCAGGACCTCAGTAGAGGGTGCAGGTGTCGGTTAGGTCTTTCAGAATCTTCCACTGCAACATCAGAAGCTCAGCAAGATACAGGAGGAGTTGGCGAATCTAGGGATCAATCTATGTAAGATCATTTATAGTTTTTTTTATTAATCATTTTTACCAATGCTACTGAGTTATACATAAAAGTTGAATTTTCCATTAAAAATGCATTTAATTCAACTGAGATCTGCTCAGAGAGCTTTATCTTCTTCCCCACACAGAGCAGCAGTTGTCCTGTTTGGGGCTGGAGGAGCTGTAACGTAGCTTTTCTTTCTTTTCCTTTCCTTTCTTTTCTTTTCTTTCCTTTCTTTTCTTTTCTCTTTTCTTTCTTTTCTTTTCTTTTCTTTTCTTTTCTTTTCTTTTCTTTTCTTTTCTTTCCTTTCCTTTCCTTTTCTTTTCTCTTTTCTTTCTTTTCTTTTCTTTCTTTTCTTTTCTTTCTTTCCTTTCCTTTCTTTACTTTTCCTATCTTTTCTTTCTTTCTTTCTAATTGGCAAGAAGTTCACTAACTTTATAAGATGTGAACATGGTGATCCTATTGGTATAATTTTGCTTTAATACTGAAATCAGTCACATAATTGTAGCATTAAACCACCTCATTTTACAGATGAGAGAACCGAGGTGGGAGAAGCTGGTCCCCAAATCCCATATGGAGTCACTGTCAAGGAGAAGTAGAAGGCAGAGGGCCGGGGGCTCATCCAGGGCTGACACAATGTCCTGCCCTGAGCTCACTTCGCCCACAGCAGAGGGGGCACCAGGGCTGCCAGCGGCTGGGGGAGCTGAGAAGTCAGCCACACTGTCGCCTGGGCGTCTGGTCACGGAGTCTCTCTCACCGCACAGTAACCAGCAGTGGGCGGGGCAGCAGCGCAGAGACTCGGGTCAGGAGCCGTTTTCCAGCCTCAGCTGCACCCGTTTTGTGGGTAAATCCAGGGGTCTCTCAGCCTTGAAATTATTTGCACAATATGTGATTCACTCATTCCTCATCGGAGATGGTCAGATTCTTAAATCGCCAGTCCGTCACAGTCCTGTTCAATAGACATAGGTGTAAGTCAGAATTTGAGACACATATTAAAATTTTGTAACAATTGAAATAAAACAAAGTGAAAGAAGCAAGTACTTTTATTTCTAGGACTAGTTTTATTTAGTGAATAATATCCTAAAAGTATTTTAGTATGCAATCAATATAGAAATTATTAAGAACATATTTCATCTTTTTTATAGTCTCCAGAACACGACTTGTATGCTGTGCCCACAGCCCATCTCAGCGTGGACTAGCGCACGGCTCCCTTTCAACTGCTCAGAGGCCACACGTGGCTGGTGCCTGGTGCTGGTGGCTCCTGCACTGAGGGGCTCAGATTCTGCTCCAGATGCTTCAGAAGCTCTGCCCTGGACCAATTTAGAAAGGTGCTTCCAGACAGGGCAGCTCCCTGGGTCTGTGCCAGCCTGCGAGCCAGGGGCCCCTTTGTCTCCTGTGCTATGTGCTGTGGACCCGCAGAGGGGGCGTCCGTGAGTGTCCAGGGTACTGTTGGTTGACTCAGGAAACCCCAGGGACCCAGCACCCATGGCAAGTCCAGGACTGGAGTGTCCTGGGAGAGGCGACTTTTTGCTCAGGCACCTGGGCTTCGCGTAAGGCTGTGCTGTGCTCTCCCAGGCAGCGCAGTAATACACGCCTTCGTCACTCTTCTCCAGCTTCAGCAGCATCAGGTCACAGCTGTAGCTACCCTTGCCTTTCTTGGCTTGGACCTTGTCCGCTTTCAAGACATCGTCTCTGCTCACATGTGAGTTGGACATTTCCAGTCTGAGGATCCTCTTGGGGGCACTCCCTTCCTGGTGGAGGTACCAGTGGATGTAGCTGACCGAGGCGCTGGCTGTGCAGGACACGGTGGCCCAGCCGCCCCGGCGCCCCACGACCAACGCCGGCTGCTCCATGCTGAGCGCGGCCACGCCGCCTGCGAGGGGGACAGCGGTGAGACGGGGCAGGCTAGAGCCTGGGGTCGCCCTGCTCCCCCGCCCAGGGACGGAGTCGGGACTCACCGGGAAGCAGGAGGGCGCACAGGACGGCGAGGGGACCCAGCATGGCTCTGCCGCCCACCTGGTGGAGAGAAGCCCAGGGGGACCTCCCCGCTGTGCCCGCTGGAAGGAGACTGGCTGCGTGGCTGGCAGAGGGCAGGGTAGGGCCTGAGCTCTGCTACCCTGAGGCTCCTGCTGGTGAGAGAGAGAGACAGACAGACAGACAGACAGAGACGCTGGGGGGTGGGGCCAGAGGGCAGGGACAGGTCTGACCACAAAGGGGGAAAAGAACCCCCAATGGTCAGGGTGCTGAGAATACGGAAGAGCTTTGTGCAATAAAAACACGACTAATAATAGCAATCCTTGATTTGACATGGACTGTGGAGCCCAGCACGAAGTTGTTTCCGCTCAGTATCACCTCCAAGGCCGCGTGCCTGAGGGGACTTAGCTGGGATGTTAGCCGGGTCTGGCTGGGGACAAATCTCAAGCCTCAAATGGCCACTTGGTACTAACAGAGCAATGGGTGCGCACCTGCTTGCAAGGCGGGGACCAGCACGGGGCAGTGGCCCCCCCTGAACGGCCTGCGGGCCCCTGAGCTGGCATCGGAGCGTGTCCCCCAGAGGCGGCCTGGGAAGAGTCAGGGCCCTCACGTAACAGGATAGCTGTGTGGTGGTGGGCGAGCTGGTTCTCCGCCTTCTCCTCGTCTGTCCCAGGGACCTCATTAGCTTGCAGGCAGAGTAGACAGGAAATGTGGGCAAAGCATGTGGCCTGTCCCTGATGCACAGACCCTGCTCAGGCAACGTTGGCGTTTGCTGTTTCACCCAAAACTGGACTCGTTGTAGTCAATGATTTCTGGGGTCCGTATAGTGCAAAAGTATAGGGAATATTACTCTTTTTGAAAATCAGGGGTGTGTGTGTGTGTGTGTGTGTGTGTGTGTGTGTGTGTGTGTGTGTGTGAGTGAGTGTGTGTGTGTGGACAAAGGAGGAAGCCTGCGTGTCCCAGGGTCGGTGCAGAGCAGGGGACGGGACAGGACATCCTGTCCCAGGGTCAGATCCGCAGAAGGTGAAGGCAGGGCCTTGTGAAGGGTCAGCCGAGAGCTGCTTCTGAAATGAAATCTGGAGCCATAAAGGGAGCATCGGCTTCTGATGAAATGAAGGCTCCTTTCCAGCAATGCCACGTGTCCAGGGCCTCCTGGGTACAGTCATGGTAATTACTCATGCTGAGTATAGCCTGACAGCCTGGAGGGAGAGGGCAGGGAGGATGGCCAGGAAGGGGACTTGGCTGGCTGGAGGGTGGGACTTCAGCACCCATGACCAGACCCCGCTCCTGAGCTCCTCCTCCTGGGAACCCCTAGAAGGCTGACATGCTGAGCCGTAACCAGGATTCAAGGCTCAAGGGTCCCAAAATGCAGGCGTTGCGGAGGTGCTGAGTTGATGAGGTGTTGACTACAATACTCTGCGAGACGAATATTCCAGACCATCATTCAGACCCGCAGCAGGTGTCCAGGGTGGGCGTGCTTCAGTGTTGAGTGGGAAAGAGAGTGACAATAGGGGTGGGCATCTGCGCAGGGAAACAACAGGTGGAAAGAGTCTCAATATAGAAGGTGAGCCATGTCGGTCGTGAAAAATTGGGTGAAATTTTTTTCTTTCTGCTGTATTTTCTATATTTTCACTGATAAAATCTTACTTTGGGGGAGCAAATCCCCAACCTTGTATTCTTTTATGAAAACAAATCTTCTTTCACACTGTGAGCATTCAAAAGTCTGTTTGTTTCTTTATCATTTTTTTTTCAAATACTGCTCAAATTAAAGTCTCGAGAACTTTTGGTCATGACAACTCATTAGCATTTAATGAAGTCTGTATCCCACCTCTGGACAAATATTCTCTTGGTTGTGTCAAATGACAAAAAGAAAACAATTTAGTTTGTAGAGTGTGATGTCCTTTATTGAAGGAAGAATAATCCAGGGATGGGGGAGCTGACTGCCTCACAAGCAGTGGAACATTGTTCCCTAGGGATTTTTGGCAAGAGGGGGTTTGTAGAGCTTTACAAGCAGCAATGAGTAAACAGGCAGGATTAGGTGAGGGGTCAGGGATTTCCCTACAAGGCTAGCCGGTCACTCAAGGAATAAGGAGAGAGCATTTGGCTCAGGTTGACTGGCCAGGGTCGCATCTCTGATCTTATTTAGAACAGGGAACTCATTACAGACCCTGGTGTTTGGGGGCCGGCTGGCTGGGCTATACTGTTTCTGGTCAAGGCAGCGTTTACAGGGACAGGGAAGGTACCTACATTCTGTTTGCTGACTTGGCCCCCTGGGCAGGAGCGGCTCCATCCCAGGGCCTGGAAACGTATGTCAGCAGGTGACAATTGTTTACCTCTCCTCTACTTGTCTTCCTGCTGTGGTGCGTCCCCCTCTTCTCTAAGTGGCGCTACAAGGTCATATTTGCATAATTCTGCATTAAGTGGGAAATACTTTGAACAGGGCAAAAGTGTATGTAGCCTCATATAGTGTGTGCAGGGTTCTGATCAGGACCCCGCTGTCTCCAGGAAGAGAGAAATTGGGCGGCACTTGAGGGAGCAGGACTTCCTGACCCCCCAGGTCCTTCCGCGGCTGCATGAATGAAACTGTTCTGATGGCCCCAGACCTCAGCCCCAGGGGAGAGGCGGGTGGGTCACAGCAGGTCTGGTCTCGGGCAGACCCTGTGCCGAGGGCCAGGTGCGGAGGCCCGGACCTTCTGTGACGTCTGAGAGGCGGCGTGCCCTCCTACCTGGGACAGCTCCCCTCCGACCCGCAGAGTCTGGCCTCCAGTCCGTTGGCCTGCGTCACTTAGTCACGCAGAATAAACGGGATGCAGACATGAGGTCAACTTTCAGTGAACGGGACAAGCCAGGAAAACCCAAAAGAGGAAAGACATGGATATATTTTGAGGAGTGGACTGTCCATAACATATTCTTTCTTTTACCTTCAATATACATGTTTATAACACTTTGTGTTGAATGCACATTTTTTCTTATATTTCTCTTTGTTGGGTTAGTACCCCCATTTTTTTTTTCTAGGAAAGAGAGACAGCATGAGCAGGGGAGGGTCAGAGAGAGAGGGAGTCACAGACTGAAACAGGCTCCAGGCTCTGAGCTGGCAGTCAGCACAGAGCCCGACGCGGGGCTCGAACCCACAAACCGGGAGATCATGACCTAAGCGAAAGTCGGAAAGTCGGACGCTTAACCGACTAAGCCACCCAGGCGCCCCAGTACCCCCATTTTTAAAAGCAATTCATAAGTACCATCCTCGACATTCACATATTACTGTAGAATCACAGATGCTTAGATACTTAAAGGTGAAAAGCTTCCATTCTAGAAGCCTCAATGATCCTCATCTTTAAAGATGGGAAAGTAGAGAAGGCAGGGGATTCATTCAATATTAAGGAGCATGAGAAGCTGAGGCAGGATTAGAACACCCCCTTCCTCCTCTCTACTGTGAGCACCTCTCATTGAGTGGACCTATCATTTTTAATTCAATAACTACATCAGAGCACCCACTGCATGTGAGGCATAAGGCTGACCGCTTTTCGAGGATTATCCTCAGTTTGTTAACCGTGAACATCATACAATTCTGTGAGGAACACATTAGATTTCTCAGTCAACATATGACAAGAGTCCGGGTCGCTGACATCGAACATCTTTAAATAGGTGAACAATTCTGTTAATCATTGAACCGGCCTTATTAGAAGAAATTACGTTAGTTACATTGGTCTACAGTTGATTCTCTTCAAAGGCAAAGGGCTGTGCGTGCGTGTGCGCATATGTAGCAAATAGACTTGACAGGGAATTCCTGTTGCTCTTGAAGTACACAGGCAGCCTCACTTAGGGTTGTCAGGTTTAATGGAAAGGAGTGCAAACTGCAATGCCTTACTTGGACGTAAAGCAGAAAGTTATTTGTCGTTTATCTGAAATTCAGGGAAACGTAAATCAAATCCACAGTCAGAGATGGCTTCACACTTGTTGGATGGTTATTACCAAAAAGAGTACAAGTAACAGGTGTCATCACAGAAGCTGCGAAGCAAAGAAGGGCAAGGGCTGTGGCTGAGCTTCCTCTGCTCAGGGACCACGTGCAAGGGACACGGGGCCTCACAGGAGAAGCTCCGAGAGCAGACTGTCCCAGCTCGAGTGTCTGCAGTCCCGGAAAATCCCTGCTGGGACAGATGTGTCATGACTTCCCAATTAAGAATGTACACAACTCTCATCACACTAGAGCGGAAGGCTAATTCTTAAAGCCAGAAACATGGGCTCTGTGCTGACAGCTCAGAGCCCGGAGCTGCTTCAGATTCTGTGTCTGCCTCTCTCTCTGGCCCTCCCCTGCTCACGCTGTCTCTCTCTCCTCTCAGAAAGAAATAAATCAAGCAGCACTCTCCACAATAGCTAGAACATGGAAAGAGCCTAAGTGTCCATCAACTGACATATGGATCAAGAAGATGTGGTTTATCTGCACGATGGAATGCTACATGGCAATGGGAAAGAATGAAATCTGGCCTGTGTAGCAACACGGATGCACCTTGAGGGTGTTATGCTGAGCGAAATAAGTCAGGCAGAGAAGGACAGATGCCATGTGTGTGCACGTATAGGAGGATTAGGAGGAACTTAATGGAGGACCATGAGGGAGAAGAAGGGGGGAAATGGTGGGGGAGAGGGAGAGAGACAAACCATGAGAGACTCTTGAATGCTGGGAACAAACTGAGGACTCATGGGTGTGGGGGGAGGGGGAGATGGGCATGGAGGGGGGCACTTGTGGGGACGAGCACTGGGTGTTATGTGGAAACTAACTTGACAATAAATTATTTGTAAAAAATAAATAAATAAATAAAATTAAAAAAAAACCCAAAACAATATACTGTATATGCTAAAAACATAAAAAAAGAGAAATAAATAAAACATTACAAAAAAGTCTTAAAGCCAGAAACAACGCGAGAGATCTCCACCACCAGAACGTTAAAGAAGCTGTAACTACAGCACTGAAAAGGGCGGACTATTGGCACCAGATTTTATTCACGGGCACGAGGTGCCCTGGCGGGGGCAGGGGGAGAAGGAGAGAATGAGAGAATCTTAAACCGCATCCTCTGGGCCTAGTGTTGTTAGTAGTGATTACAGTTTGTTTCTATTTGTATTTTAAATTCATGTGGATACGTTACTTAGCAAGATGCCTGTATATGGGGAAATGCAAATACGCAATTTTTAAGGATTAGCAAAACTGACCTCTAACTGAATCCTTGTTTCTCAAACTTTCTCCCTGTGCAGATATCCACCGAGAAAAGTGAAAGCCCTGACAACCCACACCTGTGGGCACCGGTAGCGTCTGTGTTGTGGATCAAACACACTTCTTACTACAAGCACCAGGCTCAGGGGAGAAAGGACTGAAAGCAGAAGTCACAGGAGCATAAAGAGCCAGCGCGTCCATGCGGCTCCGCGTGACCTCCGTGTCGGGACAGCGGAGCCGACGAGCGCCGGCTCTACCTCAGGGAGTCAGGAGAGCAGGGGTGCGGGGAGCATGGGGAGATGGTCTGGGGTGGGCTCAGCCAGTCGTGAGACCGAGGATCCAGACACGCGTCACCGCGGGGCGCTGCGCCCGCTGCCCTTCCGTGTCCCTGAGCCCACCGCTGTCCCCTCGCTGGGCCCAGCTTTCTGTCTCTCACTCCCTGGTGCTGTCTGTCCGTCTGCGTCTTTGTCTCTGTGTCTCCCTGGCCAGCTGGGTCCCCTTCTTGTTTACTCTCTCTCTCTCTCTCTCTCTTTCTCTCTCTCTCTGTGTGTGTGTGTGTGTGTGTGTGTGTGTGTGTGTGTGTGTATCTCTACATGGCTCTGAGTCTCTGTCTCCCTACCCCCGTCTGTCCCTCTCCACCACCCAGTTTCTATTCTTACTTCTGTCTCTTCTACTTCACATTCTCTCTCTCCTTCTACCTCTCTTTCCACGGTCACGGCAGCTGCTCTAAATTCTTCATTATTCCGACATCTGTGTATTTCCCTGTCTTTTGATGACCGCTGTCTGTTGTTCTCAGCGCCCTCTTCACAGGAGCCTCTTCCGTCCATCGTCCCTTCTTCTGTCCGCTTCTCTTCTCAGGTCCCCTGGGGCCTGTGGGATGCAGGCCTGTGGTCTGTGCTAAGGCGGCAGGATGGGTCCCAGCTCACAAACGTACGTTTAGTCCTTCGGCATCTCCTGATCATCCCACCTGCCATACGTCAGGTGATCAGAACGATGACGACGATGATAGAAGAACTGTCCCCAACATTGCTGCCTTGGGGACAAGGTCATCCCATGCACACGACTGCTTGTATTTCTATTTCATCTGGTCGAGAGGTGCTACCTAGTGGCAGTGTGAGGAACAGTCTATCATGAATTACTAGAATGTCCTATGATTTCATGACCTCTGAAGGAGTATCTCTCCCCATGTTGTTATGTGACCAGGGTTAACGTGTCAGCAGTGTTGTTAATGAGCTTTCTGAGGGCACGTACCCTCAGCGTTTCTGTAAACCTGAATTACAGAGTCCCTTGCACGAACGATTAGCAGACAGTGTCAGTGAGGAGAACTTACACACAGTCAGTCTGGGCCGGGACATGGAGGGAAGGCCACTTTATGCAAATCACTACGGAACACGCTGGACTAAAACAGGGGCTGACCGTGGAGGGGAGAGGACGCCAGACTCGGGCCCAGGCCACGCTCCCAGGCCGGTGCTCCTGGGGGCCGGCCCGCAGCTTCCCAGAAAGCAGCCCCAGCGCCTGCTGGCGCCGGGACAGGGCTGGGCGGGGACACCTTCCGGAAGAGCTGAGGGCAGCCCGGAAACCTCAGGCAGAGGCCACATCCCGCCCGCCTTTCCCACGGGTTCCAGGCTGCCAGGTGCCCGCCGTCTGCAGGGACCCGCCGGTTCTGACCCCCCACACGCTGCCAGCCTTCCAGACCCTCTTGTCTGGTGAGCGGTCCAGCCGGGGGGCTCAGCCGGGGGCTCGCTCTATGGGCAGCGAGACTGTAAGCTGACACGTGGTGGCTGAGGGGAGAGGTCTTCTCAGTACGGAGCCGCCAAGAAGAGACACTTTGGAGACTCAATGACACCTCAAGTCTGTGAGGATTGACTGCTTTGTTGGGGACAGAGTGACAGCTCCGGTCCAAGCCCCACCACTTGGAGGACGTGTGTCCTTGGGAAAGTCTCTGTGCAGGGGAGTAATAATGCGTAGTCCGGAGCCATCATCCACCAACGTTGGGCCAAGGTGGTTGCTTTGTAAATAAACACGATCAGTGAGTCTTATGTACAGTGTAATTCTTATGACAATCTATTCCTCAAATAACACATCAAGGTACTTATAACAACCACATTTGACAGATCAGCTATTTGAAATCTTGTTCCCCTGCTCAGAGTCACTTAAGTAATGGAGCTTTGATTCAAATCCATGTCTAAGAAAGTAAGAAACGTGTGACACCATCCATTCCATATGTGTGTGTGTGTGTGTGTGTGTGTGTGATAAATTTTAAGCTCTAAAGAGTAGGGGCCACAAAGGAAATTTCAGAGAAATTGTGGAATTCAAGAATATCTTTCATAGGCCAGTAAGCATAGAGCATAAGCTATTCTTGAAGAGCACTCATTCAGGAAATTGTGCTGGACCTTAGAACATGTAGAGATTTTTCCAGCACCTGTGAGTTAATAGTTTATTGCCTTTCATGACACATTAATTTTTTAAAGGTTTTAACAGTAATCCTTGATCCATTAAATTACATCACGTAAACTTTATTGAATGCCAAACACCATACACGTTGATGCCTTCCTTGCAAGCATGAACCAGGTGTTATGCGTCCCATTCTGCAGGGGAAACAGAGGCCTCGGAGTTCAGGTAAGCTTCCTGAGGTTGCTGCGCTGGAGAGAGCACACCCAGAGCTTCAAGCCTGCGCGCCCTGCGAGCCTGCGCCCCGGGGAACCTGCCTGTCCGTCTGCGAGTCAGGGGTTCATCTGTGTCCTCGCCGAGCTGTGTTGCGATGCAAAATGTGATCTTGTTGTACCTCGCCTTTGTGGTCGGCTCTGCACTCCCTGCTTTGCAAATACCGGAGTTCGATGGCTGTCACTTGCGCTGACACCTCGCGCCCCCTGCCGGCCGCTGCGGGCGTGTCGCACTCGCTGTGATGTCTGGTCCGCGAGTGAGTCAGGTCTGTCGCTGCAGAGACGCGCCAGGCGAGCGCCAGAGCCTGGCGACGCGGCAGCTGCGCGCGGTGGCTTGGGGGTCCGGGCGGGTGTGTCCCTGGAGGCCCCTTTTCCCCGGCCTCCCATGACAGGCGTCTTCTTCACGCTCGTTTCGAGCGAGAGAAAGAAACCGGGCGCAGCCTGTGCGGCCCGCGCAGGGCCAGCGGGGGCTCGATCTCGAGCCGAAGTCAGGACCCAGACGGCGGGGCCCCGAGCGACTTGTGCGGGGCGTCTGGTGTCCGTGTGCGTGTGAAAACTCCGGAGAACGCTGGTGAGCGACGCGTCTCTACAGTCACGCCGACGGCACCGCCTCTCCCGTCTGTGCACGTCGTTCGCGGCCCTCTCTGCTCTCAGCGACCGCGTGACCCCCACCCCAGGGCGACAGGCCCGCGTCCTGGGGCGTCCTGGCCGCACCGCGGGGCTCCGCGCGCGGGGGGACGGGGCCCGGGTGTCACCCCGGGGCGCGGCGGCCGGACACGCACCTCCCCGCTCGGCATGAGCACCCCGGCCGCGGGAGCCGGCGGCCGCAGACGGGCCACGTGGCGGCGGCCGGTCGCTGCCCCGGCCCCCCGGGAGCAAGCGGGGGTCTCTGCGCCCGGCGCCCACCGCGCTCTCTCCGCGGAGACGCGGCTGACCCTGACCTTCAGGCGCCGCGGGGAGGCGGCCGGCGGCCGGCCCGGCCCCTGGGCCCCCGGGGCCCCGCCGTCCCGGGCTGTGCCCCCCGCGCCCGGCTCGCGCCGGTGGCTCCGCTCCTGTCTGCACAGACGCCGACCAGCCCCCCGCCGGTGTGTGAGGATTAACTAATTTAATCACATGCAGAACACTGAGGAGACTAGCAAATAAAGATTATTAGCTATTATTATATTTATTTTTACCAGTAATTTATTAATATTACAAATACAATTAAAGATAGATAAAATGATAGATCATTAAATTACTAAAGATCATAGTAATTATTTTTAATAATCATTTGTTGACTTGAATGAATTTATGTCTTCTAGATATTTATCCTTTGTGAGTTTTGGCTGTTGTAAATACCCCCAGCGAAACTGTCACGTGTCTAAACTTTATCTAAAGTACTTTTCATTAAATAGAAGTTCTCTATATTGTGCTCAAACTTTCAGCCATCTCCTTTGTGTACTTTGGTGTTCTGTATACGAAAGCTTTCCCCTCTCCAGGATCACAAACGAATTGCATCATTTCTTGTGATATTCTGTTTCAGATTTTACTCCGTGCTCTGGGATTCACTTTTCTGCACTTCCTCGAACTCATCTCTCTCTCTCTCTCGTTTATTCGCTTCGAGCACTTGTACACAGCATCCCTGCGGCAGATTCAGAACGCAGAGGAGGTGGGTAGCGAATGGATCAGTGTGTAGAAGGAAGGAAGGGTAACTGCCATCACTTTACACTGAACGCAATCAGAGACCCCAGGGACTTGGGCAGAGGAGGAGCCAGTCGGGGAGGAGGGAAGGGGGGTGCGCCGGGGCGAGTGGCCTGCAGAGGTGTGGTCTGAGGGCAACACAGTTCAGTACTGCGCCTCCCCACGAGGCACGCAGAAGACAAATCGGTGAAGACGTGGAGAGCGCTGAAAGCCAAGCAGGGGCCTGGGGATTAGATGTGAAACACAGATATTCATCATTACCGTGTGTGTGTGTGCACGCGCCTGTGAGAGGGGAGAGCAAGCGGTACATCTGACATCAGGGTGGGGGAGCTAGTCCGGGGCTGTGGGCGACCTGTGACAAGGGGAAGCAGGGAGGCGAGGGGGACGGCGGGGATCAGGCCTTCCTTGGCAGGGAGGGGACACTCCTAGATCGGGTAGCAGGGATCACGGTGCAAGCTCGGGACTCAGGGGTCCGTCATCTGGAAAATGAAGCCCAGGAGGGGCGCCCACGTTCTCAGGCTGGGGGTTCCGAAGAAAGGGGGACGCCTCAGGGCTGCGATGGGGGGGCGTGTTGAAAGTTCATTGGTGCCCAATCTCAGTAAAGGCGGCTCTCGTGTGCAGTGACCGACACCCGGCCAGCGCCTGACACGTTTACTGAATGAACGCACCCGTGGGCTTCGGAGCAATAATCCCAGGCTCCAAAACAAACACTCTCTGGACAACGGGGACACTCGCCCACCCATGGAGAAAAATGCACCCCACCCCACACCCCACCTGGCGCCCCTCTCCAGCACCCACTCAGAAGAAAGAAAAATTAGTAAAGGTGAACAGAGAAGGAACAATCGGGCAAGAAAACTCCTTTCTTGGGCTTAGAGTTACAGAAGCGTGGTGGCAGAAATCGTTGGGGGGGGCGTCACTGGTGGGTTTCAGCAGAGCAGAGCACAGGGCACAGTTTAATGGTATTTATCCAGGGGGCAGGGAGGGTCGAGGGGCATCCGAAAGGTGGCCTTGTCCCAAGGACAAGGAGCTCGGGCCCTGCGCCGGCTTTCTGTGGCTTTCCGTGGCTTTCCGGTGCACTAACACGTGCTCCCCAGAGCTAAGAGCAGCCCCACCTGGTGGGTGTCCGGAGGGGTAAACACACAACTCTGACCTGACCTACAGGCTGTAGAGGCCCTGAGTGTTGGACCTGAGCTCCCAG
Source organism: Proteles cristata cristata (assembly GCA_017311185.1). NCBI lineage: Eukaryota > Metazoa > Chordata > Mammalia > Carnivora > Hyaenidae > Proteles > Proteles cristata. The sequence goes on along the minus strand of JAESUZ010003653.1, from coordinate 184,786 downwards.
GGGACAGGGAGTTTGCTGGATTCTAGGAAACCAAGAGAAAGAGAGAAACCATCCTTTGAAAGAGCCTCAGGGTACCTGGCCTTCCTCTCAATTCACGTAGATTTAAGGGTTGTGTATCAGTTAGCATCCAGGCTGAAGAAGTCAGCCCGTGCTCCATTAAGCCCTCTTTAAAAACGGTAACCAGGGAATCACCAACTTTTTGGCCGGACTATTAAGCCTGCGACCCTTTGTTCGGCTTCTATGAACAATGTAGCAACGCTTGCTGTGTGCCCTGAGCTGTGCGCCAACGGATCCTCCCAGGTGGCCCCACGTGCAGGCTACTGAGAAAGCAGGTCTGACTCAGGCCAGGGTCAAGGATGAGTAGAAGCCCAGGGCTGTTGATTTTCTAGGTTTGCTGAGAGGGTCGATCACCGCCTTCTCTACGCAGCCACCCAATGTCCAGCTCCCTGTATCCGAGTCCTAGGAAGACTGTGGCTGTGTCCCGGGCAGGGGAAGGAACGCATGACGCTCATCTCCAAGGCCTGGCACCTAGTGCTGGTTAAGTCGGTCAGCTGGGTTCCAGGTAAACCCGGGAAGGTGGCGTGGGCTCCTCTGGAAGGGGCGGTGAGGTCCCAGCAAGGCGGAGCAGGCTGTGGCTAAGGCTTCGAGGGGTTCAGCCGCGTGACTCGTGTGGCATCGAGCACATCTCAGCCCTGTCTACACTCACTCACCTCCCACAGCCTTTGCCGTCTCCCAGAGACTCTCGGCTGGGCCATTGCCATGGGCCGCGGGGTCTTGCCTGGAGTTTTCCAACTTCCAGCCACGGAGGAAGCAACGTGACGGCACGGTGCACGGGGCTGCTCTGTCCCAGGGCCCCGCTGGGCTGACGTACGATTAAACATTCAAGTCGGGACAGGGCTCCCTTGGTGATTATAAACACCACCCAGGTTTAAAGGAGCGTCCGTTTGAGGTATTGGTGGGAACGCCACTCCGGTGTCTGTTTAATCAAGACCACAGGCTTGCTTTATGCCATTCTCTGAAGGGCCTTGGAACTATTCGGAGGCCCAGGTGCCACGGAGTTTGAGAGAGAAATGCGAAAGCACAAGAGCGGTGGGCGTGGGTAGGGCTTGCTGGGTCACGGCCGTTTGGAATAAAACACTGTCCTGCACACTGGCCGACCCACGACGAGGGTGGTCACACTGCGGAAGAGAGGTGGGGAGAGCCTCCATGCTAGTAACCACAAGTCCGCCGAAAACCCAGAGTGGAACGGAAAACTCACTCCCTGTCTCTGGACCTTTCTGGAGGAGACCACTTTCCCGTCTTTCACCTTCCCCCTCCCCCCTCCTCTTCATTTTTCAGTGCTTTGGAAAATGGAGGACCTTGAAAAGTTCTGAAACAATCCAATTACTTTTATTTGGTGTTGGTATTTGTTTTTTAAAGGCTCTAAACCAGGGTGAAAGGACTAATTCAGCACCGGTCCTTCAGGAAGGACTTGTCACATGCATCTAGGAATGTTACAGGTGTGGGTGGAAACACAGGTGTGTGTCCGAGGAGCTGTGTGTCCCGCCAGGCTGTGCACCTGCGGAGCCATGAAGGGGGGGTGGGGAGCGGGAGAGGCATCTCAGAGGAGCTCTGTTCCAGAAGAGGCAGCAATTACCTTTCAAGACCATTAGGTGTATTTCATCATAGGAACTAAAGTTTCAGGGTCACCTGGGGGCTCAGTCAGTTAAGCGTCTGACTTCGGCTCAGGTCATGATCTCACAGTGTGTGAGTTCGAGCCCCACGTCAGGCTCTGTGCTGACAGCTCAGAGCCTGGAGCTGCTTCAGATTCTGTCTCCCTCTCTCTCTCTCTCTGCCCCTCCACTGCTCACATTCTGTCTCTCAAAACAAAACAAAACAAAATAAAAGCTATTAAAGTTTTAGTCTCCGCTTTGCCCTGTCCTGCAAATTCCAACGTCAGGAGTGGCTTTCTATGACTCATCTTACATGGTGCCATTTAAGTGTGGGGTTATCAGCTATGCCATCGGGCACCGCCTGTTATTTTCTGGCATGAATATAGCAGTCATGATGAACCAACTTCCCTGAAAATCAGCCCCTGGGAAAACCCTGCCTCAATAGCCACTATTTCCCTATGAAGAAATGTGAAAGGAATGGGCTAGGAGATCTGAAACCACAGATCGGAAACACGTACCAGATTCCGAAGTCTGATGATGCCGATTCAGCGGATGGTGCGTACAGGATCATGCCAGCAGAAAAGAGCAAATCAGCTGAAGGATTTTTTTTTTTTTTTGCTTTCAGAACTCCCTTCCATAAACAATAGCCCAGTGAAACGACTTTTCTATAGCATGTGATTGGTTTGTACGTCCCTACGAACATGAACATGTCAGAAAGAAAGGTGACCAAAAGATGAGGCTGGTGTGAAAGGAAAACTGCTGATGATGAAGGTCGTCAGATTTTCGGTGACACACAGACGGTCACGGCTGGCACCTCTGAGGGGCCTCTGTCCACAGAGCTGTTATTTGTGCTGTAGTGATTGCTGGGCAGCCGGGACACCGAGTGACCAGCAACGACCAGGAGGGAGGGCTCCGGGGAAGGGAGGCTGTAGAGCGTGACCCGGAGGAACAAGCATGTTTCTGCACAAATAACAACTCCAACCATATGCATTTCAAGCAGTGCGTCCGACTGAAACAGACTTCCCCAAAGAAAGGACTCTGCAGGAGGAAGGAGGGTAATTGCTGGCGGTTAGCAATGGTTTATTTGCAATGACACAGCACTGAAAACATAATCGTTACAGATGATTTGTGGATACAGCGTACATCACCTATCTTATTTCAGGACAATCTGGGAAGACGAGTTGCATAAATATAAAGAGTTGGAAATATAGAGGAGGTTTTTTTTGTTTTTTTTTTAATATATATAGTGTTCTTTGGGGGTGGGTTTTTATGCCCCATCAGGCAGCCAATCTTAGAAAGGCGGAAGTTAACGCTCCATAGCTGCTCATCCCCGCCAGCTCACGTCCAGCCCCGGCAGCTGGACAGCTGGGTAACGGGGCGTGGCTTTCTCCAAAGGGCCAGCAGCTCTGCCATGCTATCTGTCATGGCCCCCTGAAAAAATGCACATCACAAAACACAGATACTGTCGACTGCTTGGGCAATGGGGTGGCTGGTTTTGCCCCGAGGGAAAGCTGCACCTGTGAATGCCAGACAGAGCCAGGGCAACGCGTGTATCAGTGACACTTGAGAGGCAAAGAGCTCCGGATGGAACGAAAGAAAGCGAAAAGCAGCTATGTATATGTAGCCTTGGCTGTGCATACACATAGATCGGCAAAGAGATGGGAAGGAGCGTGGGTACCTGCGTGTGCCTGCATGTCCTCACACATACATAGAGGGAGGCGGTGGAAGAGAACACTGAAAACGTGTGCAACAGTTTCCTTTGAAACACGGTAAACGTGGAAGTGGGAGGGAGCGAGCACGTGCTCACACCTCGTACTACAGGGTTAACTCATCACGTCTTCTGCGGGACAGCCGCTCAATACCAGACACTTGGCGCAGAGAAATTAAGGTTCTGGTCTGGAGAAAGCTACTTCAGCACTGGTGGGAGGGATCAAGTACAAGTCTCCACAGCTTGGACAAAGCACACATAAACCTGTTCATCGAGAACGTGGGAACCAGTGAGGACTTTATCTGTAATTTCCTTTTGTCTTACTTTTTTTTTTTTTTTTTTGCACACATGCTCCATTGATACAACTTTCCAAGCCTTGTCTGACACCCCGCCTGTAAATCATTAAGAGTGTAATAGCAAAAGTGAACTCTTCGGGTTTTCCTGGGGGTTTAAAAACCCGATAATCAGGCTCTTTCTACCATATGTTTGGCTCTAATCCAGGCGCCGGGTGAAGTTCTCTGGAAAGAGGCCTTTGTAAGTGGCAAGGTCTCTATACTGAAGCCAGTCTGATTCCTTCACTCCTACCAGCCAGCCTGCATCCTGCAAGACAAAGACAGGGCTTTCAAGATCCAACGCACCACTGGAAAAATCTGTACTGCCAAGAATTAACAAAATAATTTACATGTCTATCTTATTTATTTATTCTGAGAGAGAGGGAGCACAAGTGAGGAAGGGCTGAGAGACAGAGAGAGAGAGAGAGAGAGAGAGAGAAAGAATCCTAAGCAGGCTACGGGCTGTCAGTGCAGAACCTGTTGTGGGACCTGAACTCACAAACCGTGAGATCATGACTTGAGCTGCGATCAAGAGTCGGATGCTTTAACAGACTGAGCCACCCAGGTGCCCCCAAAATAATTTAGTGTTGTGATACTGCACCAGGATGTTACATTATACATAAACCGGTGTCTGTGAGCAGTGGGAAGGCTCGTCTCAAATAAGTTGTCAGATAAACAAATAACAATAAGTTACTATGCTACAGTGACTCAGTCGGTTGGGCGGTAGACTCTTGATTTTGGCTCAGGTCATGATCTCGCGGTTCATGAGATCAAGCCCCACCTCAGGGTCCACACTGACAGTGCTCAGAGACTGCACCTGATTCTGTCTCTCTCCCTCTCTCTCTGGCCACCTCCCACTCACTCTCTCTCAAAATAAAGAAACTAAGAAAAAATAACAGTAAACATTTAAAATTATTTACTTTCTGGATCTAGTAGAGCTAACTGTAAAGTAATACAAATAGAACAATTTTGTATGTAGTTCATTGATGTTAACTGGATTAGGACAGGAGTTCTTAAGGAAGAGAAAAGGATTAGAACGATAGCCAGTGTCAAAAGGAAAATACCGTGTACAGACGTGTCGTGCACAGAACATTATCCTGTGGGTCACAGGGAAGAGATGACTTAAGGACCCAGGTCAGGATATCGGCTGGTGAGGCCATGGAACGTCTAGTATTTCAACCTGAACCGCGTGCCTCGAGGAAGAACTCTGTGCTCCAGTTCACATCATGTGACCCAAATAAACCACCACATACAAGGTTTCGCAAATAACTGCCCGACAGGTGTTACCTGAAACTGCCGTTGTGTTTGTTGTTGCTGTGACAGTATCTCATTTTTCAAGTTTACATGAACTACAAAGCAGGTCATTGTCACGACATTCTTGTTGGGAACATTCCCATGTTCTTTGTAAAGTATTCCTTATAAACATTTGTCTCTCTTACAGCATATAAGCATATAGTTATACCATATAAGCATATCGTTATAAGCATATAGTTATACCATATGAGCATATAGTTATACCATCATAAACATGAAGACTGTTAGCCACAGGAAGGTGGAGGAGCCCCTGTGTGTGGCTGTTCAGCTCGGGAGATCACAGGTGGGACTGAGAACGAAGGCTGCTATGTGCCCTTGGCCTATGGCAGATAAGCAGAGCCTGGTTGGAAAAGGCTGAGTGGAAGGAACGGCGTGAAACCTACAGACCGTATAATGCGAAACTAGCGGGAAATGACTTGTCTTGATTATGTTAACAAATACGCGAAAGAGATCCCAGTTAGGATGAAAGATGGGCAGATTTAATCTGAAGCAATTCCCAATATAGTTCAAGTACATCAGATAGAATGAGGCTTCAAAAACTAAATAAAGAGGCTGAATACATTCCCTCTTGATGTAATCTGAAGCTATAAATTGATGCTGTTATATAGACATGCAATATAAGCATTTAGACAGGCCAATTTTTGAAGGCGGAAAAAAAAACCAACAAGGAAAAGAGGACTCAATAAAATACCTGATAATATCCTGGCTCGGAAGAGAAGTGTCCTCTTGAAAATTATGATGTTATGTATGTGAAGGGCAAAGTTATACTTAAAGTAAAAGATGGTAACTAATTTTTTTCTAAACCTCTGAGAAGCATCTAAAGGGCCATATTTCCCCCACGAGTGTCTATATTTGACTTTATTTACAATGAGTGAAAAAACCTAATGGAGCCAAGTAGAGTCATGCATTTTAAAATTGTTTCAATAAAGAAAAAAAGTTCAGGACCAGTACAAACTCATCATCAAGATATATTCCCACACGTATATTCTGAAACACGATTTATATAGTAAAGTGGAAAATATTAGCCAAGATCAATCTTGAGCTGAGGCAAATCGGGAAAATTAAATCTTAAATGCTTAAAATATGTGGCAGATAAGACATACAGTTTTGGTAATGGCCAAATAGCTTGCTTCAGAGAGGTGCTTCTACACAGAACAATTATAGCCACTAGAATAACTATGTATTTCTACATATCTACTTATACATATGTATACACATATGCAACTATTTGCATATAGAAATAACTTATAAAATATGTAACAGAGAAGTTTACATAATGGGATTGTTACAAAGAACGGGGGTGAAGGCACCTACAGTGACCAAAAGCAGGCAAAAATCGGAGACTATTTAACCCTTGAAAGAAGTTAATTGCACTGGGTGCGATTTGTGCAGATACAGCATTCCATTCCCGCCCCCACGGATCAGGTGCATTACTATGGGGAGTATCTTGAAAAGAAGAGATCAACAGAGGCGGGCTCTCAAGCATGCAGAGAAACTTCCCTGAAATCCTGAGCTGCCCCACAAGCTGCGAATATACAAGGGGTCCCCCCAAGGGGAAAGCAACACAGGGAGGCAAAAAAGCTGAAGCAAAGTTTCAGCGCTGTTCATGGGGAGACAGAGTTTAGAGTTTGGAGGCTTGGGCCGTCCTTGAGGCTTTCTACTGAAATTTCAGAAGGGCCATGCTCGCAAGTAAATGATGTTTCAGGACTAAGAGTTCATCCTCAAAGTAAAGGCAAAATTGAAATGGACCCACCCTAACAAAGTTATAAGACAAACTTCCACGAATTCAAGCGAATTATCCAGTTACCTCCGCGTCTGCTAGAGGCAAAAGAAACAACCTTCAGAGACAGAAAACAGAATCCCGGCTCTACAATGTGTCCAGTGTCAAGGAAAAGAAAAAGTTACTGGAGGGCACCTGGGTGGCTCAGTTGATTAAGCATCCGACTTCGGCTCACATCATCATCTCATGGTTCTCGAGTTCGAAGCCCGCATTAAACTCTGTGCTGACGGCTCAGAGCCTGGAGCCTGCTTCAGAGTCTGTGTCTCCCTCTCTCTCTCTGCCCCTCCTCTGTTCGTGCTCTCTCTTTGACTCTCTCTCTCAAAAATAAATGTTAAAAAGAAATTTTAAAAAATTACTAGATATGAGAAAAAAGAGGAAGACATCCTCTGAAGATAAAAGGTAATCAATATAAGTGTGTCCTGGGATGGCCTAGCTTTTGGAATTAGCAGTAAGAAATTAACAGGGCTATTATAAATACATGCATATGCTTACATTGAAAGGTAGCAATAATGAAAGAATAGAGGAGAAATCTCAGGAAAGCAATGGCACCTAAATACAAAACCAACACGAACATTTCAGAACTGTGTCAAGTACAGCATCTGAAATGAAAAAGTCACTGGATAAGCTTAACAACAAATTCAAAGTAGCAGAAGAAAGGGTTATTGTACTTGAAGACAAATCAATAGAAATGATCCAACCTGAGCACCAGAGAGAATTACACACAGAACAAAAGAGAACAGTCTTAGACATCAAGAAGTCCAACAGATGTATAATTAGGGACTCCGAAAAAGAGGAGAAAGAGAATGAGGCAAGAGAAGAATTTAAGAAATAGTAGCTGTAAGTCTTCCGAATGTAATGGAAAACATCAGGTTACATATCTAAGCAGCTCAGTGAATCCCAAGCATGAAAACTACAAAACAAACAAACAAAAACAAACAAAACACACAAGACCTAAGCACATTATATTGAACTGATGAAAACCAAAGATACAGAGAAATTCTTAAAAGCAGTCACAGAAAAAGCCGCAGTGTATACCCAGAAACAAGGTAAAACAAATGGTAGCTGATTTCTAGCCATAAACAGCAGAAAACAGGAAACAACAGAGCAGGATCTTTAAGGAGTTGAAAGAAAAAAGTCAACTGGGAATTCTTTCTCTTGGGAAAATATCTTTAAAAATGAAGATGAAGAAAAGACATTTTCAGATGAGCAGAAGCTGAGAGTATTTCAGACAAGCAGATTAGCGTCGTAGGAATTGGTTAAGGAAACTTTTCAGGCAGGGGCACCTGGCTGGCTCAGTCAGTGGAGCATGTGACTCTGGAACCTCGGGTTGTGAGTTTGAACCCCCGGCCGGATGCAGAGATTACTTAAACATTAAATCTCTTTTTAAAAGAAGAAAGGAAAAGAAAGAGTGCTCTGAGAAAGAATAGTAAAAAAAAAAAAAGAAAAGAAAAGAAAAGAAGAAGAGAAGAGAAGAGAAGAGAAGAGAAGAGAAGAGAAGAGAAGAGAAAAAGAAAAGAAAACTTTTCAGGCAGAAAAGTGAGACCAGATGGAAACTCGGATCTATTAGAAGAACCAGAAAGAGCAGAGAAAATGGTGAACATGTTGGTAGACGTAAGATTAGCTTTTTCCTCTTAATCTCTTTAAAAGACAACTTATGGTTAATGCAAAAAAAAAAATTTGCTTACATAATAGGGTTTTTAACAATTTTGAGACACGTAGACACTTTTGCCTGATAGCAATTAATGCTTTGCAACATTTTGCCTTGAAGAGTGTTTCTGAGCTTTTAACCATTCTGTGGATCCTTTCAAAGAACTAACTTTTGGATTTATTAGTTTTCTCCATTGTGTGTCTTTTTATTGCATTCTACTATGAACTTATTTTTTATGATTTCTGTCTTTTTTTTTTTAATATTTTTATTTATTTCTAGGAGAGAGAGAGAGAGAGAGCGTGAGCAGGGGAGGGTCAGAGAGAGAGAGGGAGTCACAGACTGAAACAGGCTCCAGGCTCTGAGCTGGCAGTCAGCACAGAGCCCGACGCGGGCCCGAACCCACGAACCGCGAGATCATGACCTAAGCGAAAGTCGGACGCTTAACCGACTAAGCCACCCAGGCGCCCCTGATTTCTGTCCTTCTGTGTGCTATGTACTTAATTTGATCTTTTTTATCTTCTTGGGCTAAAAACTTAGAAACTGATGGTAAACTAGGAAATATTTTTCTAATTTGCACTATGATTTAGGTGGTCCATGGATTATTCAGAAGTATATTTTTAATATTTAGAGCTTTTAAAGCTGTATTGTTATTATTCATATCTAATTCAATTTTACTGTGGTTGAGACTTTGACCCACCACCTGCTCCACCTTGGTAAGTGTATTATCAGGAGAAAGAACAAAATGTGGGGTTTGGGAAGTCTTAACCTCTAAGGTAGTAACTTTATTTTGGGGGGAAAAGGTTTGGAAACCTCCTTGAGAAGATTATGGAAATTAAAGCTCTTCTCTCCAGAAGAACATGTTAATAGGCACATTTATACATTTTGCATACTATTTAGGGGTTCACAAATCCCATGATTAAGAACAAAATGGAATTCTTGGCACCTTCACATCAGACCACTATGCTCAAGGGCGACTTTTTTAAAGAGCCTTTTAAAATTGAGGTATAATTTAAATACTAGGTAACGCAAACATCACTTAAATGTACAGTGTAATTTTGACAAATGCATATACACATGTAATCCACACCCCTATTCAGATAGAAAACATTTCCATCCCCAGAAATTTCCTCATGTTCTCTCCTGGCCAATCTCTACACCCCCCAAGGCAACTACTTTTGAAGATTTTTAGTGCATGTGGACAGGGGCCATATTTCCTCAAGACTGGTTTTTCAGAGACAACATCCCTACACGGTGGATGCAAATTAAGAAATGGTCATCTATTTGTATCAAAAGGAAACAATATGGCAGCCTCCCAAAGAGGTGTCCTAAAAAGCTTCCATTAGCCATGTCCTGCACTGATAAGCCCTAGGCTCTTTCCTAAGCTGCCCTGCAGCACCTCAGAAAATAGAAACGTCTTCAGGAAGTCACTGTGTCCATCGGATCCTCAGAAAAAAAAAACCCAACATAGCCTGTAGGACCTTTCAATTTCACTCTTTACCTGGTCAGCTTCTGAATCTGAGGGCACCACCAAAACAACGTCACCTCTTTGTAAGGTAAGTTCGTCAGAATTTGCTGCCTCAAAATCGTGCAGTGTTTCCACCTGCAAAAGATTTTAAAAGAATTTACTAATTTTATTTTATTAATTTTTTTAAATGTTTATTTATTTTTAAGAGACAGACAGAACATGAGCGGGACAGGGGCAGAGAGAGAGGGAGACCCACAATGTGAAGCAGCTCCAGGCTCTGAGCTGTCAGCACAGAGCCCGACGCGGGGATCGAACCCACAAACCTGAGTTCGTGAGATCATGACCTGAGCCGAAGTCAGATGCTTAAATGACTTAGCCACCCAGGTGCCCCGAATTCATTAATTTTAAAAGAAAGGGAGTGTAACATTGAAGTCTCCTGGCCAGATTACCAGCGTACTTGTAGAAGCCTCTCCAAGCTGGATAACAAAGACAATGATCCTAACATACTTCAAGGAAGAAGACCCCTAAACAGAGAAAGGAGTCCTGTTTACTTAAAACAACCAATTCTTGAAGACGGATATTGAAGCAATTTGGATGTACATTTAATAACACAATACCTTCTTCAAGAATTGAAATGTAGTGCTTTTGTTCAATTTCAATTCGTCATTTTTTGTTAGAGATTTACATTTTACTATCACTAAGGTTTATTATGGTTTGTTTTTAACCTTGAACTAAAAATGCCTGGTGGGAAGTGACTCTAACCCCACTTCTGTCATGTAATTAGGGATTGGAAAGATCACTTCCCATGTTATATGGGAATTACTATTTAACTAAACCCAGTGATCAATTCCTGTATAAACTTCCTTCCCTATCTTACCTTTTAAACCATGCCAACCTGTTTCTTTTCTTTCTTTTTTTTTTAAACTGAAATATAGGGGCATCTGGGTGGCTCAGTCGGTTAAGTGGCTTCAGCTAAGATGATCTCACAGTTCGTGGGTTCGAGCCCCGCGTTGGGCTCTGTGCTGACTGCCAGCTCAGAGCCTGGAGCCTGTTTCAGTCTGTGACTGCCTCTCTCTCTGACCCTCCCCTGCTCACGCTGCCTCTCTCTCTCAGAAATAAATAAAACATTAAAAAAATAATAATAAAAATAAATGAAATTTACCATTTGTGAAAGAAAAAGAGCTGCATTTTGAAACGTAAATCGTATTAGGGAACTGAAAATTCCCACCTATATCTTATTAAGGGAAGTGCCGTTAGCCGTCGGCTTAAGCCAGCGTTCCCCGGTGTTTACCGCCGACAGGTTTGGGGTAAGGCCTTCCCTTTACGAAGGCTCTCCGCAGCCATCGGATGGTGTCACTGAAAACCCTTCCCTCGTTAATTTGGGCCTTTCTTCCCTCCAGTACAGGCAAAGAATACAGGCAACATCTGGAAATCGAACTTTCCAGCAAAAGGGCCTCAAAGTAGAGGAAGGACCAGCGGCCAGCTGACCTTGTAGAGGAAGCCGGGGGGCGCTTCCTGAGGCGCCGGGCTCGGTGGAGCGGAAGGCTCGGGCTGCGGGGCCTCAGGGGGGACCTCGGGCGGCTCGCGGGCGGCGCTGGGGGTCCCCGCGGGCTCCGCCACGTCGGCCGCTTCGCGTTCTTCCCCTTCGTGGTTGGAGGCGGGCTCTATGACGACCGACGGGATGGCCTTGTCCTGCGGGAAGAGAGGCGCTCGGCCGAGCGGGGGCGGGGGCCGCTGCGCGCTGGCTCCCACGTCCCCCACCTCCGCGGCTCACGCAGTGCCCGCCGCTCCGCACCCCGGCGCACACCCGGCGCACACCCGGCGCACACCCGGCGCGGCCCACCGCACCCGCGCACACCCGACTGGTGCACACACACCCGGCGCACACCCCCTACACCCGGCGCACCCGGCGGCGCACGGCGCACACCACACCCGGCACACCCGGCACACTGCCCACACTGGTGCACACCCGGCGCACCCGGCCCACACCCGGCGCACACCCGGCCTACACCGGCCCACACTGGCCACACCGGTGCACACCCGCGCACCCGCCCACACCCGGCCCACACCCGCCCACACCTGCCCACACTGGTGCACACCCGGCGCACACCGCCCACACCCGGCACACCCGCGCACCCCCACACCCGGCCCACACCCCACACCCGGCGCCCACACCCCGGCCCACACCCGGCCCACCCCGGCCCACACTGCCCACACCGGTGCACACCCGGCGCACCCGGCCCACACCCGGCGCACACGCCTGTCACACGCCCACACCGGGCCACACCCCACACCTCGGCGCACCCGGCCCACACCCGGCCCACCCCCGCACACCCGGCCCACACACCGGCCCACACTGGTGCACACCCGCGCACACCGGCCCACACCCGGCCCACACCAGCCCACACCCGGCGCACCCCGGCCCACACCGGCGCACACCCGGCCTACACCGGCCCACACCCGGCGCAGCCCACACCCGGCCACCCCGCGCACACCCGGCGCACCCGGCGCACACCCGCCCACACCCGGCCCACACCGGCCCACACCCGGCACACACCCGGCCCACCGCCACACCCGGCGCACCCCGGCGCACCCGCACACCCTGGCCCACACCCGGCGCACCCCGCCCGCACCCTGGCCCACACCCGGCCCGCACCCGGCGCACCCCGGCCCGCACCCTGGCCCACACCCGGCCCGCACCCGGCGCACCCCGGCCCGCACCCTGGCCCACACCCGGCCCGCACCCGGCGCACCCCGGCCCACACCGTGCACGCCCTTCCTCCGACACGGCCTCCCTTCCGTCTCCCCCGAGGCGCACAGCCTTGGCGGGATGGATTTCTGGACCCCTGAGCAGTCAGGCAGTTTGCTGGGGGCGGGGGGTCTGTGGAAAGTGGGAAGAGGGAGGGAGGGCGTCGTGTTGGGGTGGGGGAGACGATCCTGGAAGGGTATTAGTAGGGTCCAGGAATGGCCTCATTCTCGCCGGGGTCCGCTCTTACCCCGCTGAACACTAACACTGGTGTTGGGGGCGTTAGCTTATCTACTGGGAGAGCGGGAGGAGGGCGGAGGCGGAGGGCGTGAGCCTTCCCAGCACGGTCCGCGCTGTCGGCGTGGAGCCCGGTGTGGGCTCACAACCACTAACTGTGCGGTCGTGACCAGAACCGTTTATAAACCGAGGGCCGCAGGCCCCACGCGGCCCCGACACTGGCGCCGACGTTCGCTCGTGTGACGCCTCTTTGCCAGAGTGCACGGGACTCCCGAGCAGCCTGCAGCCACGTTGTGGGCACAGGTCCGGCCCCTGCTTGGAGAAAATCTGCCTCCGCGTTGCCTGGTGATTGTCATCAGGGCCCACACTGCGGTGACGGCTGTCCCACCGCGACTCCCAGGACGCTGCGCTCTGGGGGGCAGGGGCGAAGAGCATCAAGATTTCCCCAGGATTTGTACCAAAGGTGAGCAAGAAGAGGAACTTCACTAGCATAACGTTTCCTGCCTTTCGCACCAAGTTCTGTATTCCCTCGGACCCCGGTGGGCACTCCCATTCTCCCCTCTGGAGGAGACCATCCACTCTTTCAGCGAGGGTAACAACGGAACACAGAAAACTCCCGGCGTTGCGACAAGAAGCCTTCGCGAACAAATGGAACACATTTTTGAGGTTCTTCTCCAGGTACCAATACTTCCTGTTTTTCTTGTGGGATCAAAGGGTCATTTAGTTTCGAGCTTTGAGTAACCCTGGAGAGTTCTCCGGGGTAGACTAATCAGGACAAAGGAAAGCAGAACGCGAAGAGCCCGCTTTCCGTTGTTCCCCCCTGGCATCGAGAAGAACCAAATGCGGGGCTGGGAAGGCCTGTCCTTGCTGTGAGCCCCCCAGCACAGCCCATGTGGATCTTCGACTTCGAACACTTCTCCGAAGCAGCGAGGACCCGGGGCTCATCGGGCACGTTCATGGCTCTATGCTGGATGTGCGGGCACCCTGATGATGAAAACGGTCTCTACATACTCCTAATGATGATACGATTTAACGACTCATGTCGGGTTCTCCCCGGGTGCCTGGCACTGGGCTAAGCGCTCCCCGCACAGCTATTTTCTCCCGTAATCCATGCCACAGCCCCACTATTCTGGCACATTCTCTCCCTCCTCCCTCCTCCTCACTTTTTCATCATCTTTCATTCTGTTTCTCGATCACCGGGGCCTGTGCGGGTCTCACAACGCTGACTTCAAGAGCGTGCCAGGACCATGCTTTCCGAGAAGCTTACATACATGCGTGTACAAGAAATAATAATAAATAAAATAAAATAAATTTAAAAGGTGTAAAATTATATAATTATGTGTATCATATATCAATGTAGATACAATTCTATTTTGCGCAGCGAGGCACCACGAGATGGCCACAGGCCTATCCGGCACCCAAAGGGGTGATCCCGACCCACCAGTGAACAGTAGCTCGACCGGGGCCCCCCGCCCCGAACGTCCCTTTCACTGGGACACGCACCTGAGGCGCTGCTGCTTCTGACTCCTCTGGGTGGGGTCCGTCACTCCCTGCGGCCCGTGTGGTTCCGGCGTCTACACCTGCTCCTTCCCCGGCGGGAGGAGCCGCGTCCTCCACGTCCGCCTCCCCCGCGGGGGCCTCCTCGGCGGCTCCGGCCGTCACGCCGGCCTCCGTCCCGGGCAGCACCTGCGGAGCACGGAGCCGACAGCGGGGCTGGTGGGCGAACGCAAGCGGACGGGCGCGGCGGCGTCGGCCCCCGTCTGTCGACGCCGCCACGCGTCCCCGGGGACAAAGGGGCGCGGCACCGGAACACGCGCGCGCGCGGTGGGCGGGCGGACTGCGCAGACCCGCCGGCCGCCGCGCTGTACTCGTGAAACCCACGTAGCCTTGTGTGAAACCACACTTTCATTAAAAAAAAAAACATGGAAAATGATGACTCTTGTTCCTGAGACCCCAACGCTGCTACACTCCTCAGCCTCTGTGGCACTTGGTTACGGCAGATGGACGGTGAATGGACGTGACAAACGCCCTTCCTGAGACAGGGCCTTTAAGGGTGGATCGTCCCCTTCCCCAGCTATTCTGGTTTCGTTGCCTGAAAGCGGATGGTGACAAAGCCCTAGGAGGTGTCCGAGTCATAAAATGGAAGGGGACTCGCCCCAAAACCTGGGTCGTGGAAGGCAGCCATGTTAAGAAAAGCATCCTCACCATGCAAAGTCAGAATTTCGAAAAACTGCACGTTAGTGTAAACTCTAAAATCTTTATGGGGAGGGAGGGCGACTGGGTGGCCCAGTCAGTTAAGCAGCCGACTTCGGCTCGGGTCATGATCTCACGGCTTGTGGGTTCGAGCCCCGCGTTGGGCTCTGTGCTGACAGCTCAGAGCCTGGAGCTGCTTCAGATGCTGTATCTCCCTCTCTCTCTGCTCCTCCCCTGCTCATGCTCTGTCTCTCAAAAACACATAAAAATGTTTTAAAAAAATCTTCATGGGGATGGTCCCAGAAGCTAAAATGCATTCGTGAAAAAAATATATATATTGGGGAGTTTTCTCAAGGAGACTTCTTGAAAATGAAGGGAAAATAATTTTTGTTATGAAATATGCATTATAGGGGCATCTGGGTGGCTCAGTCGGTTAAGCATCTGACTTCGGCTCAGGTCACGATCTCACAGTTCGTGGTTTCAAGCCCTGTGTCAGGCTCTGTGCTGACAGCTCGGAGCCTGGAACCTGCTTCAGGTTCTGTATCTCCCTCTCTCTCTGACCCTTCCCTGCTCAGGCTGTCTCTCTCTCTCTCTCTCAGAAATAAATAAAACATTAAAAAGTTTTTAAAAAATGAAATACGCATTATAATAAAAAATCAAATCAAATTTTAGGTCCTTGAATAGGAAACGTCAACTAGAAAAGAAGTGAAAATTTATTTTGGGGTTCAGCTCAGGTCATGATCTCACGGTTCGTGAGTTTGAGCCCCTCCCCAGGCTCTGTGCTGACAGCACAGAGAATCCGGAGCCTGCTTCGGATTCTGTGTCTCCCTCTCTGCTCCTCCCCTGCTCACATTCTGTCTCTCTCTCAAAATTAAATAAAGATTAAAAAAGTTATTTTTAAGATTGGGCATAGTCAAAAGAAGAGCTTTGGGTAGTATGTAAAACTTGCAAAAATTAAATAAAATGCAATCAGAAGTTTTATTTTTGAGCAGATTGGTTAGTGAGCACACGGAAGATGCTAACATCAGTTTGGCAGGCCTGACTTGCAAAGCTCAAATCAGAAAAGACTGAGGAAGAAGAATGTTCGATTGATCTTATGTAATATGCCCAGCACACATATTTCAAAAAGTGATCTTGCTTTTTTTTTTTTTTTAAATATTTTTCTATTTATTTCTAGGAGAGAGAGAGAGACAGTGTGAGCAGGGGAGGGTCAGAGAGAGAGGGAGACACAGACTCAGAAACAGGCTCCAGGCTCTGAGCTGGCAGTCAGCACAGAGCCCGACGCGGGGCTCGAACCCACGAACCGCGAGATCATGACCTAAGCGAAAGTCGGACGCTTCACAGACTAAGCCACCCAGGTGCCCCGTGATCTTGCTTTTTGATGTGATTAACGCTAGCGGTTCCTCTTCTTTATCGAATAAATTCTACCCAGCTTGTCCTGTTAGGTTAGGAAAGTTCCAGTGCTGCTGATATTCACTGTCACGCCCAGAAGAGGAAATGGGCAGTATCTGCAGAGCGGACATCAGAAGCAGGAGGTGGAGAATGTAAGCCACAGACCTAAGGTCAGAGCAGCACATTTAAAAATAAAATTGTTTAAGGTTTATTCATTTTTGAGAGACAGAGCATGAGCAGGGAAGGGGCAGAGAGAGACACACACAGAATCCGAAGCAGGCTCCGGGCTCCGAGCTGTTAGCACAGAGCCCAAAGTGGGGCTTGAACCCACACTGTGAGATGATGACCTGAGCCGAAGTCAGATGCTCAACCGAGTGAGCCACCCAGGCGTCCCCAGAGCAACACATTAAAAAAAACAAAAAACAAAAAACAAAAAACTAAAAAACCTTCTTCTGACTCCAATTTATATGAAACAGATTAAAGAAAACTAATCTGCCACAGAATACATCTTTTTACAACATAACACTGTACTTTAGGGATGAAAAACAGTGCTAACAGCTATACTATTTGCTATATGGCCAAGTATTACTCATATTCTTAGAAATCTACTTGCCTCTCTTATAGGAACTTGGCTCCACACAAAGTGTTCTACGATCCAACATGTAGTCATGAACCCTGATGTACCATTTTTTTTTCTGGCCCCATCTTTAAGGTACTGGTTTCAGGAAAGTAATCCTTTATATGAGTTGCAACACATTTATTTAAAGGCTAACAATGATTGAAGTGGGGATTCAGATTCTGGTGAGTGACTGAAAATTCCCCTAAATAGAAGCTTGTTTAAAAATGTAAGAGAATTGCATTTTTTTTTTGTTTTAAATGAACACGTTTTTTGGATGGATGTATCATTGCTGTCGTCAAGGGGGTAATAATCAGAACATAAATCAGCAGGGTACCTTCATTCCAAGAAGGACAATGAACAATTATTCATAGCTTTACTGTTGAAGAAATCAACAGGCTTTCTCTAGGATCCTAAGGACTGCCTAGCAAAGTTTCTTCCACATCAGAAACTATATATAAAGCCAGTGTGCATACAGTGACTTTCAGGCTCAAATGTAGAAAGCGTGTTGTGTTATCATAATTCTGAGTTACTTATGCTTTCCATCTGCCTGAAAAATCACACCTATGGAGTGAATATCTCCCTGGTTTTCAACGGCATCAAACCAGATGGACTGTATATTACGCAGATGGTATGGGCAAACAGAGCAGTATAACACCACACACACACACACACACACACACACACACACACAGAGTTACAGATCAAAACACAACCATTATGTTGTCTAACAGGCTACTCCTCCAAATGATTATGCACAAATCTTTCCATACATATATGCGCCAAGCACATACCATTAGTGACTGGATTTTACTCTCAACTGAATGGATATATGTGCAGAAGAGAATATATTTCTGTGAAGTATTAATGGTGTTGCCAAAAATAACTTCACTCTCTCCATACAAAAAAAGAATGTTAATGAAGAGTCCCTGATTTAGCTCAGGTGCTCTAAATAGCTATCAATTTGATCGTATCAGATCTTACTTTCCAAGATATACCTGGCAATATGTTATCACCTTGCCTTTCCTGAGTAATTGAAACAGGCGTCCCTGGCTGGATGTGATTTAGACCTCGACAGCGTGGCTGCTGTGATGCCAGCCACCAGCAGGCGGAGCCCAAGGGTTCGGTCTGTCCAGGCTCCGATGTTTGCTGACCCCAAAGGAGCAAATACCCCAGTTTCCACCTGCCGGCGACTGACCTGATCTCTGTCACAGACACGAAAAGGGCTGGAAGAACGACAGCCAACACAAATCACCAAGAGACTGAAACTAACAATATCAGCAGGGGCGAGGTGCCAAGGAAACAGGCACTCTGACTACAGAGAGGAAAAGCGGACCATTCTAAATGACCTGCTTGGTCAGGGGAGGACCTTAACATGCTCCATTCTTCTCTGAGTCCATTAGCAAGGAATTCCTATTTTTCTAGCTAAATATAACACTTAGGTTTTACAGACCTTAAGAATATTTCGGAAACAGAGAAGGACTGTCTGCTACCTGTCTTCCCTCCTTTCTGCCTCTAGAATTGCTCTGAAAATCAAGAACGCCCAATCCTCCCTTTATGTCTGGAATCTGTTCCCCATTTCCTGCTCTGCCAAAATATCTCCAATGCAGACTTGCTGACTGTAATAACAGAGCAACATAAATATACAACGGGAAACAGGACTCCATTCGCTCAGATGAGGTGTGAGCTCCAGGTAAAATCAAAGACAGATTAAAAAAAGTGATTTTCAGTGACAGGGTTATCCCTCTTTTTGTTATTATTTTTATGTGTTCCAATTTGTTAGCTATTTGTAGATTCAGAAATGGGAAACATTTCCTGGACCCTGCTTGCTACTGGAGACGTTACACCCACTAGGAAGTACCATGATTAACGACCATCTGTCGTGTGTTTGTTTAAGTGTCATCAGGGAGACCTGAGGACTGAAACTAGTGAAAGTATTTCAAGCCTATGATAGTCAATGTTAATTTTTTCCTATCCCTCCAAATGTTAAGGGAAACACTACTATAATCTTAACTTCTACCAAAACCGTACTGTCTGTGGGGCGGCTGTGGGGCTCAGTCAGTTAAACATCCAACTTCAGCTCAGGTCACGATCTCACAGCTCATGGGTTCGAGCCCCGCGTCGGGCTCTGTGCTGACAGCTCAGAGCCTGGGGCCTGTTTCAGATTCTGTGTCTCCCTCTCTGTCTGACCCTCCCCTGCTCAACGCTGTCTCTCTCTCTCTCTCTCAAGGGCTCTGTGCAGACATCTCAGAGCCTGGAGCTGCTTCAGATTCTGTGTCTCCCTGTCTCTGCCCCTTCCCTGCTCAC
Organism: Proteles cristata cristata; assembly: GCA_017311185.1. NCBI lineage: Eukaryota > Metazoa > Chordata > Mammalia > Carnivora > Hyaenidae > Proteles > Proteles cristata. Next base: position 165,396 of record JAESUZ010003653.1, on the reverse strand, counting down.
ACGCTCTCTCTCAAAAATAAATAATCATTAAAGAAAACCTGTACTATCTGTTGGCCACAGATATGGTGGGAAAGGGCTAATGCGAAAAGGTATGGATAAGTTCTCCCTGCCTCCGTCACATGTTGACTGCACCCCCAAGGCCCACTGACACGCGGGCGCCCCGACTACTGGCAATCTGCACGTGTGTCACGGACGGCACAAGGACCAGCAAGGGCTCTCACTCTACTGCACCACACAGATCTTACGGCTGGACCTTCCGCCTCAACAGTCTCCTTGATGGAAAGCATTTTGGTCCTGACATTTGTGCCAAAGCCCTTCCAAACACCTGTCCACACAGCGCCCGGAAGTGAGTGCAACGAATCCAGTGCAACAGCAGGGAGACACAACAGGGTGACGGCAAACAACCAAGCCCTCCAGGAGATGGTGCCCGGAGAGCAGGGCGACAGGGCCCAGGCTCCAGACAGGAGTAGTGATGGGCCACACGATGTTATCTCTGAGAAATGGCTGACAAGCCAGAAAGTGGTCTGCGTGGGGACTGCCCTAGAATGAAATTCCACACGTACGTATTGGCTCAGTAATTTTAACTGAAAATAGGCATTTCCCTGTTAAAAAAAAAATAATGGATACCATGGGTTTAAAAATAATAAAAGAAATAACATTTTCATGTATGGATTTTTAGTTATTTTCTGTGCTTAGAGGGGCTTTACTATCTATTTTATAACACACAGATCATCCCTCTTAGGAAAATTGTATCAATGGCTATATAATTTGTACTTTATTGTTTTTTATTTTTCTTTTTGATGTTTATTTTTGAGAGAGAGAGAGAGACAGACAGACAGAGCATGAGCAAGGGAGGGGCAGCGAGAGGGAGAGGGAGACACAGAATCTGAAGCAGCTCCAGGCTCTGAGCTGTCAGCACAGAGTTCGACGCAGGGCTTGAACTCACGAACCGTGAGATCATGACTGAAGTAGGACACTCAACTGACTGAGCCACCCAGGAGCTTCAGTGTCTATTCCTTTCTTTAAGGTGGACAGTAATTATCTGCGAGTCCTTTCCTCAGTCTTTGACCCCCACATCTATCCCCTTTGCTTCTGATTTTCCTCTTTGTGTCGGGAGAGCTCCTCCTATCTGTCTATCTGCCTTTCACAAAATCTATTCTCTACGTTGTGGCTTCCGGTCTTCACCACTTCTGCAAATTTTAATTCTAATATTACATCCCCCCCCCAAAAAATGGTTTCTTACACCATCTGCCTCATAAACAATTCCCTTTTTATTTCAATGTGGTTACCTCTTCACCACCTCGCTCATTTTTTGTTTCACATAAGGAAGGACACCTTGGAATTTGCGGACAAAAATTTTTGGTAACTTTATTTTGTTCTCTAAAGAAAATTTAAACTCTGTATCCACAACGCAATACTCTCCTTCTTTTGGGTTGCTCTCTCTACAGGCTCTCCTGCCATTTTAAAAATGTGTTGATTTGTTTCGTTATTTAAAATTAGGGGAGATCTCTCTAGGCCTGATCAGTAGACACAGGACCATCTTCTTGGGTCCTTTTACTCCCCATCTGGGGACTTTAGATGTTCTTTCCAGAACAGGAGCTGAGGAAGGGTGCATCAAGCATCTACACACGAGCATTTGTCATGAATGCCCCTACATGTGTGTCGAAGGATGAACTGCTGTGAGAGAAGCAATGGACCCAGGATGACCTGGGTGCTTTGGAAAGATGCTCCCACCCCCGTGGAGGGGTGGGGCTAGATGCCAGCTGCCATCTACCCAGAGTGAATGAAACCATCACTAACTTATTCATGCCACGCTTCGTCATCATACTGTAAGAATCTGTTTAAGCCTTGATTTCTGCGAACTCCTCTGGGCTTGGCTAATACTTCTAGAATACAGTACCACCGATATGTTGACTTTCTTTGTATATTTAAGTGTAAAGACCATTAAAATGAAAAACAAGAACCAACCCTGGTACAAGTGAAGATGTTTTAATTTTCCTGTGATTTTTAAAAATGTTTTCCTGGGTCCCACTTAATTTTCCATTATATGTTCCTGGGATGCATTTCACTTTCATTAAAATACTCCTGGGGTAAGTGATACAAATGGTAGCTAAGGAGTGACAGAGTTTGTCTAAGTCTACATTCTGTGTTTTGTCACACCATCCCATATCCTAGAAGACAACACACCTTCTAATCAGTGTTCCAGAGCGAGCCCGAGACGTGGAGTAACTCCACGGATTTGCTGCTTCCTAAGGACCACTCTAAGCAAGTGATGCTTGGTGAAGAATGTGAGTGTATTTTCATAAAAGGATGGATGCCATTCTTTATAATGAGATTTGTAGATTATAAATAAAATCTTTATTCACACGCATGCACTATTTAGGGGGCACCTAAGCAAGCCTCTCATAAAATCCCTCTTAATGAAGAGCTACTTATCGGACAAAAAGGTAACAGGAAATGCTTGGTTGGGCAGAATCTCCCTAACACTAGTTTGCCGATCGCCTTCAAGATACATTGTTTACAAAGATATGTATGTAATGGGAAATCACATCTCTTGGCTTTACCCTCCGCACTACAGAGTCCAAATGGAGAAAACTAAGAAATTCGGCACTTGGACATTCATGTGTTCATGTGTTAGAGACAAGTAGGATCCCAAAGCCGGAAGGACCCTGGGGCTCATCATTTACAGGTGAGAACAGGATGGGACGCGGGCGCCACTGGGAGACGACCGGAGGTCCAAGTTTCACTTGCGATTCCTCCACTAATCAGCACGGGAGGTGGAGTGAGCCCCTGAGTCCCTCTAGGAAGTCACAAAGGGAGATAAATATCTTAGAGGGAATCCTGGTCATAGACCACCCTTGCTTATTCCTGCCCATCCCTTAAACTGGATCCAACCTGAGCCCTCGGCTTGTCTGAAGATCCAAACACTTGTGTCTAAACACAGGATTTCCCTCCGGAGGCATCTTAAAGAAAAGCCTAAGAGGCAGCTAGCGTCATTCTAGCCTCAGAGACTCCTGTGCGGAGACCCAGGCTGGAGGCTGGCACTCTCCACGCAAACTCTGTTTAAAACAGCCCAGGTCTCCCATTTCCCTTCCACAGGACTGCAGACGTGAGCTCTACCACAGAACACCCCAGGGTGTTCCTTCCCAACGGGGCACCCGGTGTTATTACAAACTCCATTTGATACATCCATGCGCGTCCCTTCCTAATAAAGGAACTTAGTGGTTTTCTTCCCCTTGACCTGCATCTCAATCATCTTTTTTCAATCCACTCTCTCAGTAGTGCCTGCAGTCCCATCATCAACCGCCAGCAACTGGGTCCCCGCGCGACTCAGCCACCGGCGGCAGGGTCACCATGGCAACGTCCGCAAGATTTAGCTCCACACTTGAAAACTTAAGATCTTCTGCAGAGATGCCAAAGTTAATGAATTTTTGGTTGGTTTGGCCTTTCGGGTCATGGCAGAGTATCTAATAATGATGCATGTTCGGACACTGAAGTTTTTTCTTTTCCTTTTTTTTTTGCCCAGCCCCGCCCTCCGCCACTCACCCCTCGGACACTGAAGTTTTAATTAGAGATTAATTTGCAAAGTCTGTATGAGAATTACCTAGGAGAGGTGGATTTATCTTTCGAAGCAAAGGTGATTAGGGTGTACCATGCGCTCTCAGAGATGGGGACGTGAGCAAGTGCCAGTTTCCAAGGTGGCTGCAAAGGACAGCTTGCATGTAGTCTAAGAGGCTGTTTAAGGAAAATACCTTTAGAGAACAAGAAACAGTTGACCTTGCCTGGCCACCTGATCTATCTTAGAAGGATACATAAAACATTCACTTTACATCCAAAGTAGGGGGTTAGGAGGGCCTGGGTGGCTCAGTTGATTGAGCATCTGACTCTTGATTTCAGCTCAGGTCAGGATCTCAGGGTCGTGGGATTGAGCCCTTTGTCGGGCTCCTCGCCGAACATGGAGCCTGCTTAAAATTCTCTCTCTTTCCCTCTGCCCCTCCCTGCTCCCTCTAAAATAAAAAGTAGACTAAATTTTTTAAAAAGTGGGGGATTAGACGCATGTTCCTTCCAAGAAGCTCAAGGCTGAGGCTGCACAAGCATTTCTGCTTTCATCTTGACCCCTCAGCCACACACCAGGAACTTGCACTGAGCCTGAGCATTAGCAGTAGGATGTGCTGCAGTCAGCACGGGGACATTTCAGCCTAGCTGTGCCCCTGATGGCTTTAGGTAGGTGTGGTGTCAAATCTGTCTACAATTGTACTTTCTTTTTTTAACTTTTGAAACGTTTTTTTCCATTATTTTAAGTTTATTTTATTTAAAAGAGAGAGAGAGCACGCAAGGGAGGGGCAGAGAGAGAGAATCCAAAGCAGCCTCCACACTGTCAAGCACAGAGCCTGATGCAGGGCTTGAACCCATGAACCATGAAAAATCAAGAGTCAGATGCTTAACCGACTGAGCCACCCAGGCATCCCTATGAATGTACCTTTATAAAGAAATGCTCTTCTTAAAAACATAGCACCTGGTGGAGTTAGGAGACAGCTATACATGGATTAACATGCCAGGATTTGAATTTCATGTTACTGCTTTCTGGATGCGTCAGTTTGGTTAAACCACTTAAACTCTGAGTCTCAGTTTCCTTAATCTGTAAAAAGGGATAATGATATTGAGGTAAAGCCTATTTCCTGGAGCTACTTTGAGATAATGCAGGTCAAATATTAGCACCCAGTGATATCTGCTATTACAACATGGCCCCTGTTTACACTAACCTTACTGCCTTGATGTTCCGGTCAGACTGCCTGTCACTTCAGGCCACACAAAGTCATTCTCAAAGAAAGCATCTGAGCCACTTGAGACTTGTGGGAACAGAAGGCAGTCTGTCAGAGATAATTTCTCTATGCTCCCTGCAGCAGTTTTTACGGATCATACACATGGTTCCTAATCACGCCTGCTCATGAGGAGTGGTCCGTGTAAAGGGCCTTTCTACCCTGGGGGAGTTGAGAGGACAGGCCACCAAGAAAGGGCGAGAAGTGGATACAGAACAGTAACACACGCTGGTCTGGAAGTTCAGGTCCACGTTATCTGTGGACTTCATAAATCTCAGCATGCTCACCTGTGGAGCGAGAAGGCTGGGCCAATGGAATCCATCTCCAAGACTCTGATCCATGGGAGTGACTGGAATTGATGTGTGTGTGTGTTGGGGGGGCGGGGCTGGGGGGGTTAGTTATTACTGCCTAAGCAGAATTGTCTTTTTTTTAATGTTTACTTATTTTTGAGCATGAGCGAGTGGGGAAGGGTCAGAGAGAGAGAGGGAGACAGAGAATCCCAAGCAGGCTCTGCACGGACAGCAGAGAGCCGGATATGGGGCTCGAACCCACAAACCATGGGATCATGACCCGAGCCAAAACTGAGTTGGACGCTTAACCGACTGAGCCACCCAGGAGCCCCCAGAGTTGTCTTTTTAACATTTGAATGGTCTGATCTTACACAGGCTAGCCAACGGTGTTAATGGCCAGGGCTGGTTCCCACGTGGGCTTGTAAATTGGCCAGTATACACTGAGAGCATAAGGAAGTCTTTTTTTTAAATCCCATTTCATTATAACCAGACATGTTAAAAACATCAAGCCAGAGCGCCAGAGTTCCTACATGACAAAAAGTGTACACGGATACAGACACAAAACGTTACTCACTGTATGATTCTACTTATACGAACTATCTGGAGTAGGTAAATCCAGGGAGCCAGAAGGCAGATTGGCAGTTACCAGGGGCTGGGGGCAGGGCTTGAGGAACTGCTTAATTGGTAGGAGGTTTTGGAATGAGACAGAGGTTAACAGTGATGCCATCTTATGAACGTACGAAAGCCACTGAATTGTCCACTTTAAACTGATTCATGTTATTCAAATTTCACCTTAATTTTTAAAAAAAGCACATGTCAAAAGAAACACTTAGAAAATCACTAGGCATCCATCATCTTAAATAGCTCAACAGTGGCAGACCAATCCAAATCCTGACACTCACCTGTGAGTAGAACGACATTTAGGACCAACAATAATATTACACAACCCTCACCAACACTTGTTCAAGAAGGGGATTTGGAATATTACACCCCAGAGAGCGGGAAAGACCGATGGCCTGGGGCTGCTTAACAGCTGACAGGTGGCTAATGAACACTTCATGTCAGCCTCATGCCGGAACAGCCATGCCTCCAGTTTCCAGGGATGGAAACCGACAAGCTCAGGTCAGCCTGCTCTGTGAGGTGTGAGGTGTGAGGTGTGGGAGCTGTCTGTCATCTTGTTACCTTGCCTTTAGTGACTTGGTACAATGGTAGAGAGAAAGATCTAGGCCCAGCCACTTAATATCTACTCTGTGTAAATCTCTGGAGCTCGCCTGCCTTTTTCTCCTTCTTCAAGCACCTAAAGGAGGGTGTAGCTGAGGGGACAGTGTGAGTTCTCCGATTGACCCGATCTCCCTGGCAATGAAGGCGGAAAAATTCCCTACCAACGGACCTGGCCTGAAAGTCTTCTTAGTTAGACAGGACAAAGACTTTTGATGGGACACAGCTTGAGGAACCAGGAGGAAATGTGTGCCGAGGGAGACCTGCATGAGATTGACATCAGGCCAACACTGAAAAGGGTTTCTATCTTCTACATCCGTTGCCTTCTTCTCCCCAAAGTATAGATTTCACCTACTTCCGCTGGTCTTGGGGGAAACCACTTTTCATGATGATGATGGCAATAATCATACCGTCAAAAAATCACTGACTGAAGAACTTCTATGTGCCAGTTGCTGAGCTAGTGACTTACATTATTTCTAAGCCCTCACAGGAAAATCTGAAGGGATTTATTATTAACCCATTTTGCATTTGAGGTGATGGGGGCTCAGAGGTCACAGAGCTACTACGCTGCAGAGTAAGAAAGACAGAAGTACATTTGATCACAATAAGCAGCTTGCTTTTCCTAAATGTAAAAACCGGATTCTCTGGGGGCACCTGGATGGCTCCATCAGCTGTGTCCAACTCTTGATTTCAGCTCGGGTCATGATCCCATGGTTGTGAGGTTGAGCCCCACGTCGGGCTCCGCGATGGGCGTGGAGCTGTTTAAGATGCTCTCCCCACCGCCCCACTGCCTCTCCCACGCCCAGGCATGCATGCTCTCTCCCTCCTTCTCTCTCAAAAAAAACCTAAAACTAAATTATCTGAATGGAACCAAAGAGGAAGAAAAGGACCATCTAAATATTTGTGTTTTAAGATCTCTGGCTACAGTCTCTTTCAGGACCCCTGGATCCGAGGGTCAACCAATCAAGTCAATGACTCAGGACCGACTGGCAGTGGAATATAAACACACCCCTCTGTACTGGGTGCCTTGGAACAGCAACAACAGTAACAACAGAGCCATCTGCCTGGCCGGAGGGGCGCTGAAAATGTAACTACCTGTTAGTGGGGACGCAGTCAGACTCCGAGAAAATAACCACTTCTGAGATGTCTTTTCTGAGAAAGGTAAAAAGGGCCACACACACATAGAGAGAGAAGGAGAGAGTGGAAGGCAGGGTGGAAGCCCCCGGCTCTCAGGTTTACTCTGCACAAGGAGAAGCCTCAAATGCGGTCTCCCACCCATGTGACCATCACAGCAGGCACCTCGAGCGCAGTGTAGTCTTGGCCTCCTCCACCATCAGTCTGCGTGAACTCGGATGGCAGGACCCGTGTCTATTCACTGCATTGCTATGTGCACCAGATCTAGAATCGAGCCTGACATCCAGAGAGGACTCCAACATATTTGTCAACTGAATGAAGGAAGACACAGCCACATGCCTTCTATTCAAGCAGACAGAAATCTTCCTAGCAAGATGAAGTTATATATATATTTTTTCCTTTGGTGGCTTAAATTGGTCTTGACAAGTCAACTTGAGGTCCAATGACATCTTCAAAAAACAAAATGCCGGAAGAACAAAAGGAGCCCCAAGGATAATGGGTCGGTGTTTCACCTTCCAGGTTTCTCCACCAAGTCTAAAAACATCTTTATTTTGATCTTCTCCTCATTTCCGTTTTAGAAATGATGGTAACCCTAAATTTAATTGCAGTGTATTTCTTTAAAAATAATAAGCCAACGGGCGCCTGGGTGGCTTAGTCGGTTAAGCGTCCGACTTTCGCTTGGGTCATGATCTCGCGGTTCGTGGGATCGAGCCCCACGTCGGGCTCTGTGCTGACGGCCAGCTCAGAGCCTGGAGCCTCTTTCAGTCTGTGACTCCCTCTCTCTCTGACCCTCCCCTGCTCGCGCTGTCTCTCTCTCTCTCCTAGAAATAAATAAAACATTAAAAAAAAAAATAAGCCAAAAAAAAAAAAGGTATTGGTCCAGTTCACATCATTAGAACAAAATACAGGAGTTGATAGAAATTTAGAAAACAGTAGGAAGTGACTTTCTAACAAGAAAATGGAATACACGAGGGTCGAAATCTTTATCTGATTCTTAACCTAATTCTCTGATTTGTATCTGAAGCAAATACTGATCATTTATTTTCCTAAAGAGGATTTCCATTACTCATATAACATGGGAACATTTGGACAAGAAACAAGTGTTGGCTTTTAAAATGCAACCTGCAGGGGGCGCTGGGGGGCTTGGTCGGTTAAGCGTCGGACTGGATCAGGTCATGATCTCGTGGTTCATGGGTTCGAGCCCCACGTCGGGCTCTGTGCTGACAGCTCAGAGCATGGAGCCTGCTTTGGATTCTGTGTCCCTTTCTTTATACCCTTCCCCCACTCACACTCTGTCGCGCTCTCTCTACAATAAATAAACATTAAAAACTTAATTAAAATAAAATGCATCCTGCAGATACACAGGAGTAATGTAGCATTGTAGGGAAAAACTAAAAGCATTAGCTATGAGGGGAATAAAACAACAAACAAAACTATAATAATTACTTCTCTTGAAAGCCCCAGGTTTCTTTGTGAAGCACTGTTAAAATTTCCTATTTTTGAAATTACAGTTGCCTCTTCTTTTTTTTTTTTTTTAACAAAACCACCACAACCTTCACCTCATATGAGATGCATTGTCAAGACTCAATATAATAACTGTGTGGTGACATTTTGGCAGCAAAAAAGAGGACTTCAAAAGGTCGTGTCAACCCACTCCTGACTGATGACAGCCATCACCAACCTATTAATTAATGCTCAGGACATACGGTGAATTCTTTGTGTCTTTACAATAAATATCACACATGTAGCAAAGGAGAACTTTCTTTGGAAAAAAATAACCCAGTCATTATCTTAGATTATTAGGACCAGAAGAAAGAAGCTGTAAATCCACATTAGAGGGCAAACCTACATTCTATAGGCTGGTGTTTCCTTAAGTACAAGGGAGAACATGGAGAAGAATGGACTTGATCCAACCATGTCAATTTACAACACGGAGGCAGGAGCCACCTGTGATGAGTATTAGGCAAATGAACTGCTGTAAGTTGCCTTCTTGAATCATCGTTTTTCAGACGGTAGGAAGATGGGGAAATGAGCTACTGGAATTTTTCTCCTCATAGAGGGTGGCTTCACAAGTGGGCTATACCCGCGGTTCCCACATAACCTCTGTGTCTCAGCAGGTGCCCAAATTCTTCATACGACTCTCCAACTTGCCTTATATTTCACAAGGAATCCAAATTGTTTTTTGTTCTCTAAAGTTCAATTAGAAGCTTTAGGAGACAAGTGCTCTCAGAAAGAGGAATTCTGTCCAATTATCTCCTTACCCAACATGCGGGAAGCTAGTTTTAGTGATGGCTGATGCTTCTACCACATGGTGTGTCAAATATTTTTTAAATCAACCTTAGTTAAAAAAGATTATAAATCTTTAAAGGAGGTCTGATATAGGAACTACTTCATAATTCATAGCTATTAATATTGTTCATTGGAAAAACCAATGAATTTTGATTCTGGTTTGGATTTTTTTGTTGTTTTTTGTTTTCTTTTTTGTCTTTTGCTTTTTTTGAGAGAGAGAGAGAGCAAAAGCAGGGAAGGGGCAAAGAGAGAGAGAGAGAGAAAGAGAGGGAGAGAAGCCCAAGCAGGCTTCACACTGTCAACGCAGAGCCCAACATGGGGCTTGATCCCACAAACTATGAGATCATGACTTGAGCTGAAATTAAGAGTTGGACGCCTAACCAACTAAGCCACCCAGGCGCCCCTGAATTTGAACTCCGAAAACAAGAACAAAACCAGAAACTACTTCTGAAAGTCTGTTAAAATAAGGATAGGTGTAACAGGTACATGGCCAGGATGATCGGCGTTCCAGCTGACACGTTAGCACATAAGCTCGTCTATTTTCCCGCCTTCCATCTATGCCAGGACATCAGCCTTGCTCAAAACCATGGATATTTTGGCATCAAGCCTTACACCGGGGCATGGAATCCATGTGGTTTCAAAGCACTGGTGAAGATGAAGTCTGTGTTGCTATTCAAAACAGAAATTTGAGGAGAACTTTTTGGATCTGAAGCAATTTCTAAATCACCATCGGAACCTCATCAACATCAAACTCCCTGGTAGCATCTGTAGTCTTTTGAAAATCAATTCTCTTTCTGACTAGAACAGTGGTAAAACAAAAACCAATGGTGCCTTTGTTTATTTGGTCCTTTATTTAAATAATCTTAAGGGGAAGCTGGCAGGACAGAGTGAAATCTGACACCCAATGAGTCACTGGGTTGGGGGAGGCATCTGCATTGAGTTATGGAGCTCACTGGTGAAATTGGGAGAAAACCCGGACACTGGAGCCCGGAGCCCGAGCCTCAGTGCTCTCCAATCTAAAGTCCGCATAACAGCACTTCCAACAGCGACTCAACCTAGCAGAGGGCGGTTTGGTTCTTGTTTTCCCTATAGGACTCTGTCCAACTCTGTATCTTTAAATGGAAAATCCTTTTGCTTGGGTCGTTCTTACTCTGTACTTCCCGTCACTATCTTACACTATGTTTATTTTTCTACTCTATTAATAAACCATAGATTTGACCAATGACCTCCCCTCTGCCCGGTAAAATAGCAACAACAAATGATAGGAAGAAATATAACTTTAATTCCTCTAGGTATCTAATCTAGGCAATGTTATTCTGGGGAAGAGGGAGACTGGTTTCTGTCTTTGTACAGACTCTGTAAAGACTGTAGTAAATGGTAACCTGATTGAGATTCTGGGGAGACATTTTAACTACATTTCGTACATAAGCTATTTTTCACTCTCCAGGAGTATTCTGAATTAAATTTTCCTCGGTGTTATCCTACACTTTCATGAGTGCTACACGCTCCAATTCAACATGGTGCTTAGAGAGCTCATCCCTGTGTGTCACGCAGTGTTGTACGGTTGTGTGGAGCAGGGTGAGAGCAGGTTTCCAAGCAGACAAAGGGTCCCCACCCTTGCACCAAGGCCACCCTCAAGGCCCCTCTTATTTTAAGAGCCAACACCAGATGTGATTTTGAGGAAATGGTTGTACACATAGGAATCTTTATAGATTCAAGGATTTTTAATATGCGGTTTGCATCTGCCACTGGGACTTAACACCAACCTACAAAACTAACATTGTGAGAAATCGATAGACATAACTGTCAAAGATATTACACATCTGTTTGTCACCCACAGGCTGTTGCCTCCCTGAAGACCATCTCTAGCCATCAGAGGCAGAGCACAGCAGTAAGGAGGCTGGATATGTGTGAGGCCTACAGTCTATCCACTGTGAATGGGAGAGTCTCAGAAAAGAAGTTAAGACATCCTCTGTTTTGAGAACCAAGCCTGAGGTTATATGACATTTCTCTCTAGATCAAAAGAGCAGGTGTCTGGATATCGTCCTTTTAAAAACATAAACGAGAATGAAGTTTCACTGTCAAGGGCACAGAGCCTATTTGCACGTGGGGAGCCATGGCAGATGAGGAGGTGATTTGGCCCAAGGGAAGCATGGATGAGATGGGAGAAATGAGATCATGAGATGAGCAGGGCTGAGGCAGGAGAGGCAGGTGGAGGGTGGGACGGGGGCGGCGCTCACCACTGCCCCCTCCACTGGCTCCTCAGCCTGGGCGTCCAGTCCAGAGTCCAGCCCAACGGCAGGTGTGGCGACAGCAGGGGGCTCCTCTGCCTTCGGCTCTGTGGGTTGAGCCTGTTCAGATTCAGCCTTTGATTGTTTGTTTTCGGGTCAGAGGAAAAAGATTCAACACGTGAGTTGATAACATCACAGGATACTGGACAATTAAGACTTTCTTGGTCATCCTATAGGCAACTGGCTTCATTAAATCTGTGCTGTAAAAAAGGTCCCACATGTGACATCAGGAGCCCTTAACTGAAAAGCCTAGAAATGGACTCTTGTTAGGCTTCTCTTTGGCATCATCAAGCACTGTCACTTCCCCTGACGTCTGACAAAGACTTACCATTTTAGCTGCTACTCGTTGTACTTACTTCCACCTTCATGATGTCTATAAGAAATCCTAAAATGGTACTTCCCGCCATCTGGCAGAGATAGAGGGGATCCTAGGAGCTCCCTTCCTTTGCCAGTTGGAAGATGGGAGAAAGAGCTCAGAGGTACTGGATTCTAGGACTTTCTGGCTCTGATATGCGCTGCATTTCAAATGACCCAAAGTTGAAGGGTCACTCTAATATTCCAGTCAAAATGCATTCATCTGTATGACTAGGTCACCACGAAGCCATTGTGCCCCTCACTACCCTGGCTGGGAAGAGCAGACCCAGCTACCTGGCACGTAACCACCACAATCACAGATGCTTTGCTGCGTTGTATATTCCCGTTCAGTTTCTTGTTCTGCTTTCTCCCACTCCCCAAACGAATTACTAGCAATCAGTCTCTTCATATAAGCTAATTCCGTCGGGGACCAGAGGATGGTATTCTCTGTGATACCAGTTAGACTCTTCTAATTGTGTGGCCAAGAGTGAGGATCTTCCATCCCATGGTGATCTTGACACACAGACTTCCTCCTGGTGCCAATTATATGTGGAATCAAGCCTCTGGATCTCTTCACTCCAGACTTTGTTAGTTACAAAATTAGCACTATTAAGTAACAACAGGCCCTTAAGAACACCATAGCCAATGCATGTCACCATGGCTACTGACAATGTTTTGCCATTTCCAATTTTGACTAATGTAAGCACGTTCATTTAGCTGCATGATCTCACTAAATGGGTGGCCATCGGAAGGCACATTGAGGTCCTTTTCCATCAGGACACTTCAAGTGTAAGAAAGTTGAAAAGAGTTTTCCTAGAGGAGTACGAAGTTTCCAATAAACGCTGTGATTGGGGAAATCAGTAACTTCAGTCAGACTCTTTCTCACCAGAAGCAACGGAGAACCAGATCCCCTGTAATGTTCAGGGAGGCTGGTTCATATGACAAGTTCGATACGGAAGGGATGGGGAAGCTAGGCTGAGATTCCAGGAAATGAATGATGAACAGCTTTGTGCTGGATAAATACACAAAATATTTCTCTTGCGGCCTCTCCCCCAAATCCTCCATTGTGACTCATACCATGGTCACACACATAATAAAAAAGAAAGGACACTTTGGTAGATAAGTGTGCAGTGATTTGATATTTTTATGGGCTTTTATAACTTTTAAGGGGCGACCTGACACAATTTTTAAGAAAGAATGAGATAAAATTCACTCTAATATGCTTTCAAGAGTTTTTTATGGGAAAGACTTCACGTTTATTGTTCCAAAAGAATTATCTCTGTAATGGAGCAAGGTTTCATAGCAGCCCTGAGCTTCTGTAAGCTCTCAGGATATGATCTTATGACTTTGGAAATCAAGGTAATTTGCTATGAGAGGACAATATCAAACTACCTACACAATAGGGACAGGAAGGGTAATTTGACAAAGTCCCAGGAAACCCATATGCAGATGGCAGCCCCCCGCCCCCGCCCGTGGGCTGAGTCTACAAGGAGAAAGTCTGAAGCCAGATAAGGAACCAAGAGAAGTTTCCAAATATGAGTCAAGTAAATATATCATTGTACATAAAAAATATATATAATTATAATATAAATATATTTTTATATAATATAATACTATATATATATATATATATATATATATATATAATGTAAAATGAAAAACCATTTGCATCAGAGTCTGGGTTTCTTGGAAGTCCAAAGAAACTCTAAAGCAAGGTAAGAATAAGTAAGTGATCAGGTGTATGAGCTGACTTGCGTTTGCTTACTGACATCAGATAATCCAACAGGAACACAGTATGAAGGGGATGTAAGGTTGGTTATATCCCCACAAGTCACAACACCTCCCCTATATTATAATATCACACCAGATATTACAATATAGCTCTGCAACTTAACAACTTAAATTCTAGCTGGAGAAATATAACTCAGTGATGAGTAAGGATGAAACACGATAGCATGATTGCACACATAAAATCAGCTACTCTAATTCAGAAACAGAAATCCCCTTCTATTCCTTCTAGGATCATGTAAAATTGTAAATATTTTATCAAGATGGAAGAAACGCACAGGCAGATTGTAAACCACATCTCGTGGAAAAGTCTAAAATAGTCCTGGTCAGAGTTAGGCCCTGATTCTACCACTTATTTTCTACAAGATGCCTCCCTTAACAGACTTGCAAATGGGTTGATACCATGTTGTATTTAGGATCATTTGGTGATCATTTCCTATCTACTGCTGGGGTGGCAATTATTACACGTTCTAAGGAGAAGGATACTCTAAATTTATTGGTGGCAGCAGGATGTCCCAATGGTTCAACTCCGAGACACAGAAATGGAATTCTTCCTTTAGAACAGAATGGTAAGTGCAGTCTCAGTGCACTCTAGTGCTCTAGTTTCTAGGACTCTAGTTTCTAGTATCCTCTGTCATAAGAGGGAAGGCAGGTCGCTGCAGAGGAAGGAGCTAGGTTGGGAGTGGGGTTGAGTCTAGTCACATTCTTGGGGCATCTGAGTGGCTCAGTCGCTTAAGCATCTGACTCTTGGTTTTGGCTCAGGTCACAATCTCACGATTTTGTGAGTTGAAGCCCCAAATGGTGCTCCGTGCTGGGAGCATGGAGCCTGTTAGGGATTCTCTGTCTCCCTCTCTCTCTGCCCCTCATGTGCTCACTCTCGTTCTTTTGTTCTCAAAAATGAATAGATAAGCTTAAAAAAAAGAGTCTAGTCACATTCCAGTATGGTACTTGCCTTAAGAGTCCTGCTTCTCCAAATTTGGGAAAGCTAATTTAGTGGGAACTGTAAGGGATATAGAGCTAACTGAGCCCTGAGCAAGGATTGCAGATTCAATAGAGTTTAAACTTATACTCAAGGGATGTCCTGTGGGCCATAAGATGCAGACTGGCGAGATGAGTAGTTGACTACGAACATCAACCTTCACCTTGTTCAGAAGAGTCAATGAGCCAAACGTTGGGAACCTGTCCAGCTCCTGGGAAGACCCTATATAATCACAACTCAGTGGGAGAAGTGAGTTTGCTAGGACTTCCGAGTTCCTCACACGGCCCAGCCAATGTTAGAAGCATCTGCAATGCTGGTCATGACAAAGCTCAGTGTCCCAATGGAAAGAAGGTGTGAGATGTCTGCTTCAGAGACTACATATCGAAAGAAGGGAAGAGCAGGAAATGGAAGCTTCTATAGCAAGCTCTGGGCAGTAGGAAGATGTTTTGAAAAACTTAAAAACCACTGGATTCTATGGCTGGACTTCTGCATCAAAGTAATGGGTATGAGTTTAATTATGACCCACTGCCTTTCTTTTTATTCCAGTATTTCTCCATTTTTCTTGACCCATTCACAGCCTATAATTAAAAGTCTCATCCTCCGGCATTGGTTTAACCCTTACTCCATCACTTGGCTGAAAGTCACCAAGGAAAACGCCACAGAAGTCTCTCTGGCTCCATTATCAACACCAACATAATTTGTATCTTAAACGTTTAAATCTTTATTTGCAGGCCACACAGACGCCACCTCACCTGGTTACCCAAAAGCCAGAAAGTAGGACAATCTACAGACATGGCATTCCAGACGTCCTAGCCTTTTAAGAAATATCAAGGTAACCTTTAAGACAAACTTCCCAGAGCAGAATTCTTTACTTAGAAGTGAAATCATCTAAAAGAAAAAAATTTTATTCTACGCGCATCCAATTCTAAGCTTTCAATGTGAAAGCCAGGAGCTGGAGTTAATTACGGACCATTCTCACGGGAAAACCAGTGAGCTACAAATAACCCTTGTGAGTAAATTCTCAAAGTGCCCCACGCTGCGCAGTGTACCATGGCCAAGTTCACTAGTGACATCACTCAAGCCTTCTTCACGCAACTTTGCTTCACTAGGAAGCGGCTGGGGAAAAGCTTTCCCATGACAGCTCCAACAACAGTCTTGGAGGAATGTCCCCTCACACCGAGAGTAATCCGGTGTGCTCCTACTCACTCCCGAGCTAAGCTTTTTTTCCTACGTCCTCCAACAGCAAGGAAGGGATCCTCTCTCTACTGTGCATGACTTCTTTCTACAACTCAAAAAACGGCGGGAGGAGATGAGAGATGAGAAACGAAGTCGCTTCAGGCTCAAGAAGAAGCGAAGATCTATCTTGGAGCATGAATTCTCGAGGCAGTTTTACTTTCAATCCTGTGGACGAAGTTACACTCAGGTGGAAACGTCTGTGCCGTTGATAGATTTCCATGGAAACCCATTAACTAGGAGACGTTTGTGTTTTGTTGGAATCACTTTGCCTTTATAAGTAGAAGCAACTAACACCTAAGACACTGTGAGATTTTTCAGAAGCCTTCCTTCCTATTTTCTAGAAAAGAAAGGGCTGCAGAAACCACATTCTGGATATTCAAGCTCTAGATTACCTAGAATGATCAACCCTAGCACATTCAGCAGGAAGTTAACAGCTTCCCCAAAACACACACCAAAGTCAACTTACCAAGTTACAGATCATGCTCTGGTCTGTCTGCATGGTGAATAATGACGTGTCCTGGGGCTGAACATTGGGGAGAAAATAAAGATGAAAAATTATGAAGGTTCCAGCTAATTTGCTTTAAAAACAAAAGAAAAGGACAAAGATACCATTTAAACCGGCTTCCATCAATTGTATCAATAAATACATTATAAAAGTTTTTAAAGTCTCCTTTTATTTTAAATCAGAAGAGCAGATACTGCAAAAACAATTTTAACAGTAGATGTTCTAAATTAAGTGTTATAAATGTAGGCTAGCATGATACCATATAATAATATAGTAAGAATCATTTAAAAACGGGCAGTGATTTCTGGGACATTTTCATTCCACAGCTTCTCTTATGGACATCTACATTGAATAGGAATTTAGTAGCTCTAAGGAGCACTTGGGTGGCTCAGTCAGTTGAGTATCTGACTTCAGCTCAGGTCATGATCTCATGGTTAGTGAGTTCGAGCCCCACATTGGGCTTCCTGCTGTCAGCACCTAAGCTTTCCGTTCAGAATCTGTCCCTCTCTCTTTCTGACCCTCCCCTGCTTATTCTCTCTCTCTTAAAAAAAACACTTAAACATTTTTTTTAAAAATGGAAAAAAAAGATAGTAGCTCTAAACTGTAAGTTCACACTTTGTAAATGCTGGAAATTCAATCTTACTAAATGACCTAAGTGTGACTCGTATGGGCTAATAATGAGCCATAACTTAAACATTTTATACCATGCATTCATTGACCTAAAAAATCAAGCTGGAATAAATCTAAGGGAACAGTGATCTCTAAGACAATATTCATCTCTGCTTATGCTGGTAGCCAGGCTTACAGCCAGCAGACAGAAGACCAGAAGTCTTGGTTAATCAGACCAGTTGAAGACCTAAAAAAAAAAAAAAAAAGTACCTATAGAATTAGATATCAGGCCTTCCCAACAGAGAAGATGACACAGTGGCACTTGGTTAACGATGTTGTATTGAGACAATTACCTCTGTTACCTCCAGAATCCAAACTAAGCCGTAAAGGGAATTTCATAAGACAAATTTAAAAAGGCATAAATCCCTGAGCATAAGAAGCATGAGAAGAAAGATTAAGAGCAACAAAACTGAAAAGCAGACGAATGCACAAGTAAGTTGGTGGGCCCAGAAAAAAATCTCTATCCTCAGGTGATGTAAGAAATGCCAAAAAAAAGCAACCTGGTTTATTACTCAGAACTCCCAATGGATCAGGAATTAGAAACATGTGGCAGGGAGCCAGGGGGACACCTGGGTGGCTCAGTCAGTTAAGTGTTTGACTTCGGCTCAGGTCAGGATCTCGAGGCTTGTGAGTTCGAGCCCCGCGTTAGGCTCTGTGCTGACAGCTCAGAGCTTGGAGCTGCTTCGGATTCTGTCCTTCCCCGTTCTTGCTATGTCTGTCCATCTCTCTCTCTCTCTCAAAAATAAATAAATATTAAAAATTTTTAAAAAAAGAATTAGAAATGCAAGGACCAAGGGAAACAGAAGCTGGGTGGTGCTAAACGTGGGGAACTGGCTAGAAGTCTAATAAAAAGCAACTGGACCTCGAGATCCTTTCATCGATCCACAAACCAAGTGATATCCCTTCACCCCAGCACAAGACTTGACGTTTTTGCAGAGGTTGAAACAGAGGGTGTCTGGACTAGGGAACACACGGGCAGCTTAGGCATAAATACTGAGAGCAGGGACTCTATCGCCCCACCCTCAACTTCTTTCCCAATCACCTCCCATTACACCCACCAGACAGGAGACAGAAGAGCTGGAAGTTTAACCAGCCCAAGAAAAATAAATGCCTGAAGAATTTCACATCAGGGGTCAGACCACAATAGATCACTGTAAAATTTCAGAAACAAGGGGTAAAAAAGCGATTCTACAAACTTCCAGAGAGAAAGAGTGGTATTAAAGGGGGCAGAAGGAGAAAGAAAGAGAGAGAGGAGTTTTCTTAAAAATATGGAAAATCAAAACAATAATTCCACACTTCCATACATTACCCTGGGTTCTTCACAAATAGGGGCACTTAATCCCCATCACCTATTTCCCCCAGCCCCCTGTCCATCTCCCCTCTGGTAACCATCAGTTTGTTCTCTACAGTTAAAAGTTTGTCTTGGTTTGTCATTCTCTCTCTCTCCCTCTTTTTTTTCTTTATTCTTTTGCTCATTTGTTGTATTAAATTCCACATATGAGGGAAATCATATGGTATCTGTCTTTCTCTGACCGACTTATTTCACTTAACATTATACTCTGTAACTCCATTCACATCATTGCAAATGGCAAGATTTCATTCTTTTTTTATGGCTTGGTAATATTCCATTGTAAATAGAAAGACCACCTCTTCTTTATCTATTCACCTGAAACTAACATAAGACTGTAGATTTACTAAATTTGAATTAAAATAAAAACTAGGACTACTACCAGTCATTTCCCAAGAATTCTCAATACTTCGGTCTCTACGCAAATACAAACTCCTGCAAATTACAATTAAAATTCTGAAATAAGATACAGAATTTCTAGGAGTAGATGGAAATGATGTTGGCGAACCATTATAGTATTACACAAATAATGGTGAAGTCCAATTAAAGACGGGCTAATACATGAAGAAAGGGTCAACAAGGAAAACAACATGACAGATACTTGGAATGAGAATACAATTTAAATAATTATTCAAGATTAAGAAAGCCCCCTGGGAGAACTGATAAAACCTTCAAATATTAATTCAAGATCTATTTTTTTTAAGTTTTAAAAAATATTTATTTTTCAGAGAGAGAGAGTGAGCAGGGGAGGAGCAGAGAAAGAGGAAACACAGACTCCGAAGCAGCTCCAGGCTCTGAGCTGTCAACCGAGTTCCATGTGGGGCTCGAACTCACAAGCCGTACAGTCATGACCTGAACCCAAGTAGGACGCTTAATCCGACTGAGCCACCCAGGCACCCCTCAAAATCTATTCTCGGAAAAATAAAAGACTCTATGATCCTGCTATAAAAGTCAAACACGAAGTAAAGTTACTGTTTGTGAAATAGTTCTGTTGGAAAACGGTTTACTCAAAAAATTAGCATGGAGGGGCGCCTGGGTGGCTTAGTCGGTTCAGCGTCCAACTTCGGCTCAGGTCATGATCTCGCGGTTCGTGGCTTCGGGCCCCGCGTCGGGCTCTGTGCCGACAGCTCAGAGCCTGGAGCCTGTTTCGGATTCTGTGTCTCCCTCTCTCTCTGACCCTCCCTGCTCACATGCTCTCTCTGGTTTTCTGTCTCTCTCTCTCTCTCTCAGAAATAAATAAAACATTTAAAAATTTTTTAAAAAACTAGCATGGAGTTTTCATGATAATGGTAATTTTATTAAATCTAAGATAAGATTAAATTTTTAAAAAAAGAATCAAAACAACTGTTCCTTGGTGGCAACACTGGGAGGTAGGAAAAAAGAATGGAGGACTGGCTTCAAAATTCTAAGGGAAAATATTATATTCTAATACAATACCCAATCCAAGCGACCATTCTGTACATAGACACAGACATTTGCAGACGTATAAGGTCGCCAATGCATACTTCTCACGCAAGCTTTTCTGAAAGCTACAGGACGGTGTGCCTGAATTTGTGGATGTGCATGTGTCCCAGTAGGTGGCATTAAGCCACAAAACCACAAATGAGGAGACTTGTGTCCAGAAAGGAAGGACCGACAGAAGGAAGAGGGGAGGGCAACCCCCAGGGCAGCCACCCCAGGGGGGTCTGGGAAACAGCCGGGGCAGCAGGTGCAGCTAGAGAGAACCCAGTTCAGACGGAGCAGCGGGAAGGAGGGACGAGCAAATTCTTCAGGGAGATGAAACTGACTGAAAGCTTTACGTTTGCCAACGAAAGGAGGGAGATTTACAGAACTACAGAGTATGGGGCTGAGTCAGCAAGAAGGACCTGAAACACTGAGCAAAGGAAAAGACCCTGCAGTTATTTCCCCAAAGGAGAACAAAAGGCTGGCATGAAAGTAAACGTAAACTTCATGGCTGGGGCGCTGAGAGCATTTATATCATTATACTATTTACTACCACAGATTGGCTGGCTGGCTTCGGTGGGAGTACGGCAGAGGGAGGGCCGGGAGGAGAGGGAGGGGTGAGCCGTGAGGCGGGGCGGGGGGCGTCTGCAGGTATGTCAAGCCCGCCCCTTCCAGAGAGAGGAGTCTACAGATAATAGATGATAGACAACGTTTTAGAAACCACAAAGTAGCTTATAAACAAGTCATGCACACATATGCGGCTGAGATCAGAGAATCTGGTAAAAGGAGTAAAAGTATTTACCTCTAAGAAACCGGAAATGGAGGTGTGCGACAGTCTGAACTTTTTACATAAAACGCTATTATACAATTTGGTTGCTCTTTAAATGATGTGAATGTATAACTGACAAGCACACAAGGAAAGAAAAATGAGAAATGAGTAACAATTCTCATGCCCTGACCTTGTAAAGAGGTTTAGGCAGGTGAGGAGATACATTATCATCTCCCTTTGTGGCCGAGTGAACCTGCATTTGGAGGTGGGTCTGGGTGGACTTTATCATTTCATAGATAACACGGGGCAAAGTAAGCAAACCTTTAAATAGAGAAATTCTAAATGCTAAAATGAGAAACTGTTCCTCTCTAATAATCTGAGACAAAGCATTCAGCACAGACTGGCCTCTGTGTGAAGTCCTCCCTCAAGAGGTTTTCAGAAGTTATTCCAAGGGCTCGAGGGCCGGGTGGTCTGCCTTTTACATGGGTGACAAGTGCCCATCTGTTGGGTCGTATCAAGTGATGGGACAGTCCATCTTGTGGCTTCTTTTCCACAGATGCCCAAGGAAAATTCCGCCTTCCTTGACAGAGCCAATCAGTGGTTTCTTAGCCTCAAACAGCCCCTTCCTGAAGAAGGACTGAAGAGGTAAGGTTCTATGCAGTATGGCTCTTAGATGATTCCATGTAAAGGGGCTCCTAAAAACCATTTCTTTTTTCTAAAGACCCATCCCATTAGTTGAAAACAATCCTCTCTCTTCCTTTCTGACAGCTGAATCTAATGGACCTCTTAGGTCAGGACAACCTCTAATTTCTAGCAGAGGAATCAGTATAATGGGCAGGCTAACAATATCAGTAGCTAGGACGGTCAGGAAGCACTTCGTACGTATGTACTACCTACCAAGGGTGCCTGCCAGTTGTATATCTCAGGGACTCTTCACCACAACCCTACAATACTGCCACTATCACTGCTTCCATTACCAAACTTGCAAGTGATAGGGTCAAGTATCGCATCGACGTGCTTAAACGTTATGCTACTCAAGTGACACCAAGGTCACTCATTCTCAAAGATGGATTGTGCAAGCAAATCGATCTCTTACCTGGGTGAATCCATTAAATGTACCACCGGAAGCCTAAACAGAAAGGGAAATCAATGTACGTTATTTTCTATCATTTTTGTGTGATCAGTAAATGTCCATCAGACAAGTCGGAAAGTAAAGACCACCACACCTTTTAAAATAATACAAAAGGTTGCTGTGCATGAGCGCGTTTAGGAAATGCAAAAGGCCAAACTGTATTATTTTAAATAGGCTGACAAAAAAAAAAAGATTGTTTTTACAATTATTGCCAGTGTATGGTTCAGTCAGTGCTAACCAAAGCCCACTTTCTCAATAATGAGAAAATGATCCCAGAGAAAAGCTAAAATAGACTAATTAGTTCCCAACACAACCATTCTGCTTTCTTTAAATTATTTTTTTGTCAACCTATTTGTGTTTGGTTTGCACAGATTTCAAGGAGATGAGGCAGGTCTCAGAGAAGACAGTGATGGATAATGAAGTAGGTGGGAAACATTAGGAAAAACAGAACCTACAGAAGTCTTTGGCTAGTCTATACTACATACTGGGTTTAAGTACCTCTTCTTTATCAGGCTCTATTTCTTGGTACAACAATCCATATCTCTGGTTAGCAACTTCATCTTCAGATAAATCTGAGTTGCTGATGTCATTGTCTTGGGGACTAGCGGGACTTTCAGTGCTAGCACCGTGGGAGGTTCCCAGAACCGACGGTCTAGCCATGTCTCGGCTTTGTTCCCAGCACTTAGCAATGGCTTGTTCCCCACACACAGCTGCTGGTGAGTCCACCTCCAGCCCTGTCTTGCCTTCAACTGTATCTAAATGTTCCCAGCAACTGTCTAAGCCTCCCACATCTCTGATAGGCCAGTGGTTAACAGAATCAAGCCAACTGGCGAATCCACTAGTTTGGCCATCTGGTATACCAGAGAATTCCAATATATCCATATTATTCACTGCCGAATCCAAGCTTGGCTGCCAGATTTGACCTGGATCTGTTGCCCAAGAGTCTGTTTTCATAATACTTGGCAAGTTAATGGTAGGACTACAGTTCCCAGTCGCTGTACTTTCAGACCCCTCTATTAATGAGCCTTCTGCCTTACACAAACACCAATCTCTTCTGTTTGCATTAGCTCCCAGAGAACAATTAAGGTCTGTCCTAGACTGAGCTGCCACTTCATGTTTTATTGAGGAAACAACAGCCTGATCTTCATCCCTGTCAACCCCAGGAGTATGTAACACGGCCTCATGCTGACTTTCTTCTGCACCTGCACTGCCTTGTCCTGAGTGATGTATTATATCATGGTTAGGAGGGCCAATTAAATTTTTTCTTATGTCTTGTCTAGCTAAATCCCATCCCTCGGGGCTGGCATTTTCAGTATTAGATACAGAATCGGTCTGGAGACACAGATTCAAAATGTCTGTGTGATAGGTGGGTTCAGCTCCAGAGCCTCCTCTACTTTCACAACTATTTATTACTACTGGATGCCCTTCATCTAGCCCTTGGTTTCTGTCACTAAATTCAGGTGCTGTATCTACTCTTTCCAGGTCTTTTTCTAACACATGAGTTGTATCAAAATACTCTGCATTGGTCTTTCCACTTTCCCCACAACTAGCTCTTAGATCATTCCTCATTTCCTCTTTACTGATTTCTAAGGTCTCCCAGTCTGGGTTTCCTATTGTCTTAACATCTACTAGCCTGTTTCCTGCACTGTCACCCACTTTCTCTTCAAATTCCTCTGTACCTTCTGGTGCCTTGATATCAATAGCTCCAGTGTCTACCTTTTCATATGTCTCCACACCTGCCCACATAGAATCTTCAGTCTTCTGTTTCTCTTCCTCTTCTTCTGATTCTTTAACAACTTCTGGACTTTCTTTGACCAGGCCACCAGTTTCTGTGGCTGCCATCTCTGAGTTGGGTAAGTCATGAGGCCACTCCATCTCCAGATAAGCAGCTGTGGCAAATTCAGCCTCAGGCACAGGCTCTGGGGACAGCTGTTCATTTCCGCCCAGAAGGGCTGGCCCCACAACAAGCTCACCCTGTTCAGCTACAGGATGCCAGGAAGCAGGAGGCATTCCAGTGGATAATCCCATGTCCTGCTCTGCTTCAGAGAGACATGAAGAGTCTTCCTGAGACCCACCTTGTGTAATTTCCTGGCTGACACTCTCTGTACTAGCATCAGGGCCCCAAATAAATGCACCTAGGTCAATTTGAGATCTTTGAGTTTCTTCGGCCAACCCACTGTCTGGAGTTTCCTCCATGATCAGGTTACACAGGGAAAGACTTTTTGAAGAGTCAGTCTTTAGAAGTATGCAGAATAGCAAAGGAAAAAAAAAAACACAACATAAGATGAAACAGATCATGGCAAGACTTGATGAGGAACACAAAGGTCTTCAGTAGGGTAGCACCAGTTAAAACTAGAGAGTAGTAAAATTAAAATTAAAATTAAATGGCTTAAGGTTAAATCTGCAATAGCAATGCCATGGAGAAAAAAAAAAAGCTCATTCTAGATAATATCCACGTATATAAGGCATATTAAAGGAAAAAATAATCCAGAATATTCTGGATATTTACCTACCGGCTGTACCAAGTCAGTGCTTGTCTGCATGAGTAAAAGAAGAAATAATCATCAATAATAATAATAATAATAATGATAAGGCAAAAGAAGAAAATTCTCTAGCATATTAAAATCCTGTGCTGTCAAGACTCAACATTCTCCTGAAAGCTGTGGCTTTTACTGGTTTGAGATCAAAGTTGACAACTGGTTTTTTGATAGGGGTGAGTTTTGTTCCATTGCTGGTTAAGACAACACAGTTGAAACATGATGAAAGCCTCTGCCGTTTAATAGTCAGCAAGGAGCTCTCCTGGCTATTACATAGCTTCTGCTTTAGCAGAACTCTGAGTTGCAAAGTTTTCAAATAAAGAAGCAAAC
This sequence comes from Proteles cristata cristata, assembly GCA_017311185.1. Taxonomy (NCBI): domain Eukaryota; kingdom Metazoa; phylum Chordata; class Mammalia; order Carnivora; family Hyaenidae; genus Proteles; species Proteles cristata. Next base: position 140,264 of record JAESUZ010003653.1, on the reverse strand, counting down.
TTGTGAAGATGAGAACAAGATCAGGCGCTAGCACCCACGAGAGGACACACGGGTCACGCGGTCTGTCACAGGACCAGAATGCGTCTTCCCCAAACTCCTTCCACACTGGTGCCTCTGTGGTAGGGTTTGTGTGGTAGGGTTTGTGTGGTAGGGTTTGTGTGACCGCTCGGGCGATTCTCCTCATGTTCTTCCCGCCCCCACCCCCAACCTAGAAGCCTGGTCTGCACACAAATGACACTGAGGGATTGAAAGGGGCAAGGAATGCCAGTGATTTGGTCAAGGGAGCCACTGTTTTGCAATTTTGTCATCACTACATTTGTTTCTTTTTTGTTTTTTTTTTGTTTTTTTTTAGTTTTTAAAAAATGGTATTTAGTTTTGAGAGAGATAGAGTGTGTGAACAGGGGAGGGGTGGAGACAGGGGGAGACACAGAATCCGAAGCAGGCTCCAGGCTCTGATCTGTCAGCACAGAGTGCGTAGTGGGGTCTGAACCCATGAACTGCGAGATCATGACCTGAGCCGAAGTTGGATGCTCAAGTGATGGAGCGACCCAGGTGCCCCAAGTCACCACTACCCTTCTTAGCAGGTTTATCCTCTGAAATACTCAATGTTCCATCTAGATGATACCTTCCCCCTCACCATACCCTTTCTGGTGAGGGAAGGAAAACTGTATTATAACCCCAACTGAAGATGTGAAACACTGGAATAATAAAACATGAGCACTGTCCTCTTGAGCTTCAAGAAAATTAACAGAGTTGCAGCTAGAATTCAAACATCCTGAACATCAGTCCATGAACCCCTTTTTGTGATTACACAAGCAAAGCCAGCTCACTATAAAAGATGTTTTCAGTCAACATTTTTTAGCTTTTCTCTTGAGAGTCTTCCAGGATGCCTCAAGGACCCTAAGTAGGGCAGTATAAACCCACTCCTGTGGAAGGGAAGGGGGCAGCTATCTTTCTGTCTCAAGGGAAGAGAGTAGCAACGTCATTTCAGAAGACTAGATCCATAAAGACCCAGATCTAGCAGAGTTTCCTATTGCTGTTTCACTAAAAAAGAAGAAAAACAAGCCAGGGCACCTGGGTGGCTCAGCTGGTTGGGCGTCCAACTTCAGCTCAAATCATAATCTCGCCATTCAGAGTTCGAGCCCTGCATCAGGCTCTGTGCTGACAGCTCAGAGCCTGGAGCCTGTTTTGGATTCTGTGTTTCTCTCTCTTTCCCTCTCCACACACACACACACACACACACACACACACACACACACACACACTCCCTCTCTCTCTCAAAAATAAATAAACTTATAAAAAAAAGAAGAAGAAGAAAAACACGAAACCAGAGTTGAGGTCTGAAGACCATGTGACCAGAGCTTTTCCAAGATAGGGCAGACATGATATCCTCAGGGAAATGAGGCTCCATGTGGGTATGGCCACCTCCTAACTCCCCAACACAGATGCCACTGCCACAAAGCTCCATTTGCATCTTTTTTTTCCCAACTCTTACTTCTGGAAGCGCCCATCCTTAGCCATCAGATTAACTGAATACATACCATTAGTAGTAATAGCTACCATTTATTGATATGTATGTACTGGATGTGGGGCTAAACTCTCTACAAATATTAACTACTGAATCCTCACGTGACCCTCTGAGGTAGGTGACATTACCCTTATTTTAGAGATGAAAAAAAATTGAGGCCAAGAGAAGCTCATAAGTTGCTTGAAGTCCTACTGTTACAAAAGGTAGAGTCTTGACTCAAATCCAGAGCTGTGTGGCTCTACAGCTCAAAATCTTGTTGACAAAGGTTCCTTATTACTGGAGATAATAGTGAGAAAAGGGTTCCTTATACAGAGTAGCGTGTCCCTTACGTTTGCTCATCCGCATTTTCTTCTATGCTATTTAAGAGCAATATAAAAAAGGTGCACATCCTTCACTCCATTTCCTGTAGCCAATCACGAAGGGAAGGAGCATAAAAAGGCAGATCAGGAACACAGATTCTTGCTTATCCAGGAGTCCAGCACACTGACAGTCCTTTCTACACCACCGTTTCTAGGTGCTGGTAATGCTTGGACCACCAGAGGGCTGATGACTGTGCTAGGAGACAACACGATCATTTAAAAACGTCTAGGTCTGGGGCATCTGGGTGGCTTAGTCGGTTAAGCATCCGACTTTCACTTAGGTCATGATCTCGCAGTTCGTGGGTTTGAGTCCCACGTCGGGCTCTGTGCTGACAGCTCAGAGCCTGGAGCCTGGAGCCTGTTTCAGTCTGTGACTCCCTCTCTCTCTGACCCTACCCTGCTCATGTTATCTCTCTCTCTCCTAGAAATAAATAAAATTAAAAAACAAAAAACAAAAAAACGTCTAGGTCTTCAGGGCACCTGGGTGGCTCAGTTGGTTGAATGTCTGATTCTTGATTTGGGCTCAGGTCATGATCTCACGCTTTGTGAAATGGAGCCCTGCATAGGGCTCTGCACTGACAGTGTGGAGCCTGTTTGGGATTCTCTCTCTTCCTCGTTGCCCCTCTGCTGCCTGTGTTCTTGCTCTCCTTCTCTCTCAAAATAAGTAAATAAACTTTAAAAAAAGTTCAGGAGCGCCTGGGTGGCTCAGTCGGTTAAGCATCCGACTTTGGTCCAGGTCATGATCTCGCGGTTCATGATTTCAAGCCCTGCAGCAGGCTCTGTGCTGACAGCTCGGAGCCTTTGCAATCTGTGACTCCCTCTCTCTCAGCGCCTCCCTGGCTCATCCTTTGTCTCTGTCTCTCAGAAAATAAATAAACATTAAAAAAAGTTTAGATCTTCCAATCACAGATGAATTATAATAAAATAAGGTTTCCAAATTTCTAGGGATTCAGGTACTTCAAAATACGAGCTCTCAAACCATAAAAAAAAAAAAGATACAAGCTCTCAGGACTCTTACCGTCCATAGATCCCAGGGCAATGTCTGAAAGCAAACAAACAAAAATATGGTCAGTATACAAATCGCAAGCATGTAAAAAATACTGACATAAATAGAAGTTCTAAAAATAAACATCTTTGAAACGTTTAATATAGTGCTAGTCAACAGAACTTTCTTTGGTGGTGAGAATGTTCCAGATCTGTGCTATCCAAGGTGTGAACAGTAGTCCCAGGCAGCTTCGGAGTACTTGAGATGTACTGTGTAACAGAACCAAATTTTCAAATTTACATAATTTGATTTAATTTGAATTGGAATAGTCAAATATGTCTTGTGGTGACTGCAGTGAACAGTAAGAGGCCAGTCAATCTGCTTTTCGCTATAGGGCTAAAAACTGTATCTGAAACATGATTAAAGTGCCTACTTTACTACACACACACACACACACACACACACACACACACACTTAAAATGAAGTACACCGTGTCAAAAGTGTAGTTTCTCATATCTTTGAGGAAATACAGATCTAATTTTTTTTTATTTTTTTTAAATGTTTTATTCATTTCTAGGAGAGAGAGAGAGAGAGACAGCGTGAGCAGGGGAGGGTCAGAGAGAGAGGGAGTCACAGACTGAAACAGGCTCCAGGCTCCGAACTGGCAGTCAGCACAGAGCCCGACGCGGGGCTCGAACCCACGAACTGCGAGATCATGACCTAAGCGAAAGTCGGACGCTCAACCGACTAAGCCACCCAGGCGCCCCAATACAGATCTAATTTAATTGTTGCTACAACTTCCTCTCCTCCCCACTCTCCAAATTCAAGAGGATGCACTGACCTGTGTGATGGTAAATGAACCCCAGAAAAGTAGTTCTTCAGTGTGTTGAATTAGATGATAGCACAGCTCAATTACTAAAGAATCATGCAAATCAGCAGCATGCCCCCTAAGACATAATGGCTGAATTATGCTTACTACCAGCATTTTAATTGTAAAGCTCACTGGCCCCTCGGAAGGAATCCAGATGGCTCACGTGACGGCCGCCGTGCGTCTGGGGCAGTGAGGGAGGCCTCTCTCACCTCCTCTGGGACTGAGACCTGCTGCTAATGCAACGTCCCTTTCTGCCTTTGTCTGTGTGACTGGAGTCAGATCCGTGTTTACGCACTTGGTTTGAATCTAAGTGAGTGGCAAATGAGAGCCTGGCACTCCCAAACTAGGAACATGGGAGTGTCCCGGTGGGGCCACAGATGTCTCCGGACTGGAGGACAGGGGTCCTGTGGTGGTGAGGGAGCCCAGGCCCTGGGCACTACTGCCCCGGCTGCCCCGCACCTCTGTGCAGCCTGGCTGGCTTGGCTCGCACCTGTTGAATGACTAACAAAGGAGGACAGAACGGATGCAGGGAAAGCCCCGGTTACTCGGATGCGGACTCCTTCTGCATCTAACACGCTCTTTCTGGTTATTCAGATGGCATGTGTTTTCTTGCTTCCCGGCCTCAGAAGAATCACAGCTCCTGAAAGCTACCCCATATCCCTGCCTCGTATCCCTGGCACAGGGTATTTCCTCCAAAGGAAAGCGGCAGAGCGAAACGTCTTAGTTATCAGTCCCCAGCACCATGAAAGGGTTCGTTAACTCATACGGACACCGCGGAGACGGCAAGGTGAGCCGCTGCCGTGGCCGCAGCAAAACACCCATTTAAAGCCCAGGGGCAGGCGATGGTTAAGCGAGAACATTCAGAGCGAAGGGAAGAGAAGGCCCGCACACATCTGATGGCTCTGTGTGTTTTGCTCTCTCAGCCTAAGACTGTTCTAGGTGAAAAGCAGACGTGATCAGAGCCAGCTCGCAGGCTGACTCTGCAGTGAGGTGCCTCCATCAGGGCAGCCACGGCGGATCATTACCCGGCCAGAGGGAGAACATGGGGGCACACAGAGCTCTTCCTAACTGCGGTGATGCATTTTCTTTGGAAGAAAAACTTTTGAAGATTTAACCAAGGCCATTAAAAAAGGGTTTTTTTCATGTTTATTTTTAAAAGAGAGAGAGACAGAGTGTGAGCAGGGGAGAGGCAGAGAGAGGGAAACACAATATCTGAAGCAGCTCCAGGATCTGAGCTGTCAGCACAGAGCCCAACGCGGGGCTCGAACCCATGAACTGCAAGATCATGACCTGAGCCGAAGTCAGATGCTTAACCAACTGAGCCACCCAGGCGCCCCTCAGTCATGGTTTTCTAATTCTGAAAGACTCTCTTAGTCCTAAATCCACACAAATTTCCATGATTTGTGGAATTTTTTAATCACGGATAGATATAAAAGAAGTTTCTTCCTTGATGCAAACTTGCAGACGGCCATGCTATGGGAGCTCATCTGCTGATCACAACGGCATGCTCTGGCCATGAGAGCAATGAACGCTGGTGGGTGAGACCCAGAGGTCCCGTGAATCCTGCATAATGAGGTCTACACAGTGAGAAAGATCTTTCATGGAAGTATTCTGACTAATATGTACATTCATGTCCTGCTTAGCTGGCCCCCCCAAGGCACAACCCTCAAACTTGCTGACAATCACTATGGTAGCATTTCCCGAAGTAGGTTTTAGAGAACATTCCAATGAATGTGAAGAAACTTTTATTCAAACGGATTTCTGTGGCCAAACAAATTTGGAAATCTCTAAGTTAAACAAGTCTAAACAGTTTTTTCTTTTAATGGCAGGACTTCCTGGAGCCTTTAATATTCTAATGCCTATCATGACTCTCCTAAAAGGGATTTAATAGGACTTTTTGAAACATTTATCTAAAAGACCCAATTTTTTTTTTTGGTAAAGTACCTTTAAAGCCTCGTATCTGATCTGCTTGATTACCTGCTTTACAAATCTGAGATTTGTATTGTTTCTATATTACAACCAGGAGGCCTTCAGAAATGTGATCACATTCTGGAATAAAGCACGGATTAGAGAGAGGCTTTATTTGTTGAAGTTCATACTGAGCGGGCAGTGGTTTACTGTAAGGTGTCGAGAAGGCTTCAAGACTGGAAGAGTGAGCTAGGCCTCAATTTATAACTCGCCTTCCTTAGTTCATGCGAAGTATTCCCCAGCATCTCTGGATCTGCCCAGATTCAAATGGAAGGCCCCAAGCACAGGAGAACAACTGACGTGGACAATTTCTGCTTAGCCAGACCTTGCGTTAACTTCCTCCCAAGGGCATAGACGATCGTGAAGGAAGTCTACTGCAGAGGAATCATCCACAAGCCATTACAGCGCCCACCCCCAGTGCCCCTCTACGGGAGGACACTGTGGCATCACTACCGAACGGAGGAAAGGTTGAGGGTGAGGACGATGAACAAGGGGAAGCAGGGTACACGAGTCCGGCTCCACATCAAGCCATAGCCCAGATCACATGAGGGAAGCTCCTGCAACGTGGAAGGGGACAACGTCATCAAGTTCAAAGTGATGAAGACTGGAAAACACTTCCACTGGGGCACAATGTCAAGGCTATGTCTAACGTGCTGTAATCTCCCAAGCATGTGGAAGGAACGCAGAGGAAACACTGAGAAGGTAAGGCCAGGGCCAAAAGAAAGAACTGCATTTAGAGAAGCCATGAAATCTACCATTGAAATCTGAACACTCTGAGTGTAAAATGATACTAATAACAACAATTACTCTGAGATAGAGGATTTCTGGGCAGCTATACGTTCCAGTTTGGGATGTATGGTTATCCCAGCTCGATGGGTAGAGAGAGGGGATGGGAGGGGGAGGTTTGGAATGACAGGCATGGATAAGGTCTTCTTTCTACCCTTCCTTCCCATTAGGAAATGTCTGTCAACCCAAAAGAAAAGAGTCATTTGAAACGGACAGTCATCTGAAAGGCATCTGCTGCCCTTATATAGCTTATTAAAGTTCACGAAACATCATCCCCAAACATCAAAACCGCCACTGGATACCTGCGACATGGGTGAGTGGGCCACAGCAACAGAGCCTGCAGATGCCACCTCAGGCTTGAAAGGGTCGAAGTCCAGATCCAACAATGTCTCCTCTTTCTTCACCTCAGGGACTTCATTCTGTTAAAGCAGGACGCAACAAAATATGAGACGTTGTGATCTAATCCACGTATAATCCTCTAACTAACATCACTGAGTATCCCCCAAGCACGCTCTGATAGTTTACCCAGAGTCACTTGCTAAATGTTAAGAAGGGGGAAGTAACTGACTCTGGCCAACCAGAACCTAAGGTGCCTTGAAATGTGACCCAGGCTTCAGTTTCTGTCCTTTGTCCAGCTCCAAATCCAGCCAATGAAGAGAATGTCGAAGAAGTATGTCCTGATGCCATCAAGATCCAAGGACTTTCCTCTGCTATTTTAGCAATCTCAGATCAAGAATTACAGATGGATAAAATAGGCCACGGGTTGGACCCATCACTGTAGCCCACTGCTGGGAGGTCCCCTGCGAAGCCAGCATGTAAAAAGGAAGGGATACCATCTACTCTGACTACACCCATCTGCGTCACCCCCTCAGATTTAGTTATCACATAACCATTCTTCATCCATAATTCTGTCAGTCTCCACTGTGCATATGAGGGAGGGAGGGTGAAAGAGACAGCGACAGGGAGAGAACCATGTCCCCAGACATCTGCTATAAAATCACCCTCTTGGATTAGAGAGAGGTAAGCCAAATATGACCTAGGATAAAAGTCCTGCTCCAACAGCAAAACGTTTACAATACATTAATATTTGTTCATTAATTGTGAACATTATGAACATTAATATTCATGAACATTAATATTCAATGAACATTAATATTTGTTCATTTATTGTGATATCATGATACAAAAAAATAACATGGCTTGAAGTTGAGCCTAACCTTGGCTCAAGTCATACAGTAAGGGTCAGAGCTGAAATAAAGCCCCATAAACCATCACAATGAAGAGAACTGGGACAGTTCTCACAGAATCAAGTGACCTGTGTTTGGCGTTTGATAGAAGCTTCAGTTTTGACCATCTGTAGTCTAGAAATTCAAAGGTCACAACCATGGATGAAGCAGGTAAGAAAAGGAATGCTCAGAGAAAGATTTTAAAGAACAAGACTTCTCTTAATTAATAATGGTCATAGATGAAAATTTAAAAACATAGAGCTGTCTGAAAAGCTTTGGGGCATCACAGATCATTTTTCTTTGTGTATTCACACTCACTATTGAAGGAAATCTGCTTAAATACCACGAGATTGGTCCTGAGCTGCCTATTTTGTGACACGATTTTTCTTAGACACGTTTAAAATTTCACAAGGATAATGCTCTTCTGAGATCCCTCTTGTTTTAATATAATCACAAAACCATCAACTGATTCTTTTGGTCCCTATTCAAAATCTGCAGGAGTCCTGTTTTTCACCAACATTTGTATTGGTACAAGTTATATGTTTAAAACTGCGACCACTTATATTGACTTAGAATGCGCTAGACACTGTTCTGAGAGCTTCGTGCATATCAATAGTAACTGAGGTTAGGGCACTTGGCTGCAGTCTAATGATGACCCCACTGCAATACCGTGATTGCCTTCAAAGAATGACCTTGCTAGGTCCCCCAAATGTCATTTCACCTGCATGGTCTAATCCTTACAAAAATCAAGGGCGAAATGGCATCATTCCTCCATCTGGGGATGAGGAGAGTGGGCTGTTGTCCTGAGCCTGTCATCTGCAGCGCAGCTGAGGCAGGACAGCAACAGCCAGGTGCCTTTGACTCCAGCGCTAATCCAGGCTGCCGCTGCTGAGACCTGGTCCCACATCTCCCACACAGGCACCAGGAGGATCTGCAGAGGAGTTCTGGGCAGTCTCTCAATTCTTCACGAAATGTGAGCCCACCCAAATCTGTCCACTACTCCTCGATGGGCCTCATGGAGCCCCTATGGAAACTCGAATGGAAATGCAGAGATCAAGGATGCAAAGTGGCATGAGAGCTGAAGAGAGCTATGCTTAGACTCTGAGATGGATCTGGGTTTGCACCCAGTTTTGCCACTGGTTAGCATCTCTCTCTGGGCAATTAATTCAGCTTCTTTGAGCCTCCATTTTTTCATGCTTAAAATGAGAGTAATACTACTCACCTGGTTAAGATTGTCATGAGTAGTAAAGACAATTTACCAGACAAACTACCAATACCAGGGATGAGAGAGGGGGCGTTACCAGAGATATTAACAAAACAATAAGGAAGTATTATAAACCACTTTATCCCAATACATTTAATATTTAGATGAAAGAGACAAATTTCTTGAGAAATACAAACTACCACATACAGAGAAGTTGAATCACTATGCTGTATGCCTGAAACTAATGTAACATTGTGTGTCAACTATACTCAAATAAAAAAAATTTTTAAGAGAAAAAAAACCAACCAAACAAAAACAAACCCCAGCAGGCCCAAATGGCTCTTCTGGTGAATTCTACCAAAGAGTTAAGTAAGATAAAAATATCAATTCCACAAAATTGAAGAGGAGTGAATGATTTCCCAACTTATTCTATGGAGAAAGCATTACCTTGGTAATAAAATCAGAAAATGACTTTTTTTTCCTTTTTACTTTAAATGTTTATTTATTTTGAGAAAGAGAGAGAGAAAAAGAGCGTGCAAGCAGGGGAGGGGCAGAGAGAGGAGGACAGAGAATCCAAAGGGGGATCTGTGCTGACAGCAGAGAGCCCGGTGTGAGGCTGGAACTCACAAACCACAAGATCATGACCGAGATGAAGTTGAACAGTGAACTGACTGAGCCACTCAGGTACCCAGAAAAACGACGTTATTAAAAACAACACCCTATGGACTAACATTCCTCATCAACAGAGATGCAAAAATGCTAGAGAAAGCTTTAGCAAACTGAATGAAAAAAAAAAAAATATATATATATATATAACCAAATGGGGTTCACCTAGGGAATGCATGACTGATTTACCATTTGAAAACCAATGAGTGTAATTCAGTAGAAAAAATAATTGAGGGGCGCCTGGGTGGCTCAGTCGGTTGGGCACCAACTTCAGGTCAGGTCATGATCTTGCAATTTGTGAGTTCAAGCCCGGCATCAGGCTCTGTGATGACAGCTCGGAGCTTGGAGCCTGCTTCGGATTCTGTGTCTCCCTCTCCTCCTCATGCTCTCTGTCTCTCTGTCTCTCAAAAATAAACAAACATTAAAAAAGAAGAAGAAGAAAAAGTATTTTAAAAAATCCATATCCATTCCTGTTTAAATCTCTCAATGAAGTAGGAAAAATAGGCAACTTCCTCAGCCTGATAAGGGCATCTACAGAAACATACAACTATCATCATGTTTAATAACATAAGACTAGAAGCTTCTCCCCTAAGATCAAGACAAGTATGGCCGCCTCACTACTTCTACCCAGGAATATACCAGCAGTCCTAAAGAGTAAAGTAAGGCAGAAAAAAGCAATAAAAGACATCCAGATTAAAAAGAAAAAAGTAAAACTATGTTAATTCACAGAAGATATGATCACTTATATAGAAAAGTCCTTGCAGGATATAGCATTAATATACAAAAATTAACATAACAAAAATTTTATTGATAGATAATAGTATGAAAAACCAGAAACAAATTTTAAAAATCTTATTTACAATAGCACTAAAACTATGAACTACTTAGGGATAAACCCAACCAAAGATGAGAAATACCTATACACTGGATACTGTAAAACACAGCAGAGATAAATTAGAGAAGACCTTAAAATAAAGGAAAAGCTATAGTTTCTGGGTCACACAACTCATTATTATTAAGATGTCAATGTTTCCCAAACTGATCTACAGATTCAATGCAATGCCAATCAATATCTGTATTGGGGTGAATACTGTGCGTCCCACCCCCCACAAAGTTCATGATTATAAGGAGCCCGTGATAGTGACTTATTTGGCAACAGGGTCTTTGCAGGTGTAGTGAAATAAAGATGAGGTCATACTGAGTTAGGATGGACATCAATGCAATGACTAGTGACCTTACAAAAACAGGGCAATTTGGATACATAAACACAAAGACATGTGAGGACACAAAGCACACAGCCACACACGGAAAAGACATGTGATGACAGAGGCAGAGACTGGATGATGTATCTACATGCCAAGGAATACCAAGGACTCTCAGCAACCACCGGAAGGAGAGAGGAGCAAGGAAGGACCCTAGAGCCTTCAGAAGAAGCATGGCCCTGCTGATCTCAGACTCGATCATGACCTTGATCTGACCTCTAGCCTCCAAAACTGTGAGAGTAAATGTCTCTTGGCATAAGCTACTTCTTTGTTAAAATAGCTCTAGGAATCTAATAAAATATAACAGAAGGTATTTTTGTGGAAACGTACATATTGATTCTAAGATACATGTGGAGATTCAGAAGACCTACAACAGCCAAAAAAACTCTGAAAAAGAAAAACAAAGCTGAAGGACTAACCTCATCTGATTTCAAGACAGTATAAAGTGACAGTAATCAAGATTAACACGTACCGGCATAAAAGGTAGGCAAATGGATCAATAAAGAATCACAGAGTTCAGAAAGAGAACGACCCATAGACAACTAACTTTCCACAAAGGTACAAGGTCATTCGGTAGAACAAAGATAGACTTTTCAACACTTACATTTGAACTGTAAAGCAATAAACTTCAACCCATACTTTGCACATATTAAAAAATTAATTCCAAATTAGTCCTGGACCCTAACTGTAACGCCTAAAGCTGTAAAACTTCTAGAAGAAAACACTGGAGAAAATCTTTGTGACCTTGTGTTAGGCAAAGGATCTTTTAGATGTGATGTGAAATGCCTAATTCTTAAGAAATAAATACACTGGATAAACTGGACCTCATCAAAATAAAAAACTTCTACTACTCTACTTAAAAGCATGAACAGAATGTCAACATAAGCCACATGCTGGAAGAAAATATTTGCAAATCATGTATCTGATAAAAGGCTTGTATCCAGGGCATATAAAAGACTCTCAAAACTCCATCAAATAAGTGAATACATCAGCAAAAGTTTTTCACAGACACCAGTGAGGACATACTAATGTCACAGTAATGTATCATAATGTTCTCTAGACTCATCCGTGTTGTCAGAAATGGCAGGATTTACTTTTTCTAAGGCCAAATAATACTCCATTGTGTTTATATGCCACATTTTTTTTACTCATTTATCCACTGATGGACATTTAGTGTTTTTTATTTTTGAGAGACAGAGAGACAGAGCACGAGCAGAGGGAGGCAGAGAGGGAAGGAGACACAGAATCCCAAGCAGGCTCCAGGCTCCGAGCCGTCAGCACAGAGCCCAACACGGGGCCTGAACTCAGGAACCCCCAGATCATGACCTGAGTCAAAGTCGGACGCTCAACCGGCTGAGCTGCCCAGGCGCCCCCCACTGATGGACATTTAGGTTGTTTCCATGGATTGTCTATTGTGAATAGCGCTGCTACGACCACAGGAACGCAGATAGCTCTTTGAGATACTGATTTCATTTCAATACCCAGGAGTGGGATTGCTGGATCATAAGGTAGCTCTATTTTTAACTTTCTGAGGAAACTCCATACTGTTTTCCATAGTGGTTCTACCAACTGACAATCCCATGCACAGTGTACAAGGATTCCCTGTTCTCCACACCCTCGCCAACATCTGTTCTTTGTCTTTTTTGTAACAGCCATTCTACCAGGTGTGACTCTGACGCACATCTCTCTGATGGTGGGTGGCAGTGAGCGCCTTTTCATGTGTCTGTTGGCCTTCTGTGTGTCTTCTGCAGAGAAATGTCCATTCAGGTCCCTTGTCCATTTTTCAAATCCAACTATTTAATTTTTTTTCTTTTTGCTATTGAGTAGTATGAGTTTCTTATATATTTTGGATATTAACCCCTTATCAGACATGTGATGTGCAAATATTTTCTCCCATTCCCTACATTGCCTTTTCACTCTGTTGATTATTTCCTTTGCTGTGCAGAAGTTTCTACAGTAAGTAAAATAAGCAAGACACAGAAAGAGAAAGGATCTCACTTATATCAAAAATAGTCAAAACTGTGGAAGCAGAGAGTAGGATGGTGGTTGCCAGGGCCTCAGGGAGGGGAGACAGGGAGATGTTAGTCAAGGGGTATAAAGTTGCGGTTATGTAAGTCCTGGAGATCTAATAATGCTCAGCATGGAACTTGTAGGTAAAGAGAGTGCATTATACGCTTGAAATCTGCCAAGACAATAGATACTAAGTGTTTTCACATCAACAACAACGATAACAACAACAAAAAGAGGGTAGCTATGTGAAGACATAGAGATATTAATTAGCTGGACTGGGGAGATTACTTCACACTTCACCATGTGTACAGATATCAAAACATCAAGTTGTATACCTTACATATACACAATTGTTATTTGTCAGTTATAACCCAACAGAGCTGGGAAAAGAAAAAGATGATATGCAGATATCAAACGAGCACATGAAAAGATGCTTAACATCATTAGTCACTGGGGAAATGTGAACTAAATCGCAATGAAATAACACTATATACTTACAATCATTGCTAAAATTAAAAAGACTAACCACACCAAGTGTTGGCAAGGATATGGAGGAACCAGAATCTTATTCAACATGGATGGAAACACAAATAGTATAATCACTTAGAAATGTGTGGCAGTTTCTTAATAAGTTAAATTTACTTCTACATTATGATCCGGCCAGTTCACCCTTAGAGATTTACTGAAGTGAAATGGAAGCATGTACACAAAGAACAATTTGTACACAAATGTTCACAGCACCTTTATTTATAATACCCCAAAATTAGGGGTGCCTGGGTGGCTCAGTTGGTTAAGCGTCTGACTTCAGCTCCGGTTATGATCTCACAGGTTCAGGGGTTCGATCCTGCATCGCGACAGCTCAGAGTCTGGAGTTGCTTCAGATTCTGTGTCTCCCTCTCTCTCTACCCTTCCCCCCCTTAAAAATGAATAAACATTTTTAAAAAATTAAAAAAAATAATAGTCCCAAATTAGAAACAATCCAAATATCCATCAATGGATTTAAAAAACCAAACAAACCCTGATGTGTCCATATGATGAAATATTACTCACCAATAAGAAGGAACAAAATTACTGATACAAGCTACAGAATGGATGAACCTCATAATAGTCATGCAGAATAGTAGAAGCCAGACTGAAAAGGGTGCACACTGAAATCTCTACAAAATTCTAGGAGATTCACACTCCTGTATGGCTACAGTAGGTGGAGCGTTTGCCTGGAGGCTACACCACGTGGAGAGGAACAGGGAGGATTACAGACACGAGGAGGCTACACCACGTGGAGAGGAACAGGGAGGATTACAGACACGAGGGGGCTAGACCACGCGGAGAGGAACAGGGAGGATTACAGACACGAGGGGGCTACACCACGCGGAGAGGAACAGGGAGGATTACAGACACGAGGGGGCTACACCACGCGGAGAGGAACAGGGAGGATTACAGACACAAGGAAACTTCAGGGGTGAGAGAGACCATCGTTACCTCGGTCCTGGTGATGGTTTCGTGGGTGCACACAATATCTCAAGACTTATCAAAACGTGTGCTTTAAATATGTGCCGTTGACTGCGTGTCGTTCATACATGGATGAAACTGATTAATGGAAGGAAGTACTCTAATAACAGGAGGTTAGTTAAACCTACTATAGCACAACTTCACGATACAGCACTCTGTTGTTATTTACAATGGTGAGATATACATTAAACTGACATGAAAATATCTTTGTTATATTTGTAGTAAAAAAAAAGCCCATAGGCTATAAAACTGATATAAAATATTGATCAAATTTCCAAAAAATATACCTTTCTGCACTGTTTGAAGAGAATAAACTTGTGGCATTACAAAAGCTACCTTCAAAAGAGTGGGTTTTGCTGAGAAATATAACTACACTTTCAAGTTTTTATGTTTTGCTTCTGGAATTTACTAGTGTTTTGGGGGTTAACCATGGCATTACTCTTATAAGCATATCAGGTAACAGAGATTTCAATTTATAGCTATAGACATAAAATATTTACAAGTATTAAGGGTGAGTGCAGACAGACAGATATATACACACATGCACACATACACTTACAATGATTTCTTTTTTTCTTAAAATTTTTAACATTTATTTTTTGTGAGAGAGAGAAAGAGAATGAGTAGGGGAGGAGCAGAGAGAGAGGAAGACACAGTATCTGAAGCAGCTCCAGGCTCTGAGCTGCAAGCACAGAGCCCAAAAGGGGGGCTCGAACCCACATACTGCGAGATCATGACCTGAGTCAAAGTTAGATGTTTAACCAACTGAGCCACCCAGGCGCCCCTATTTCTTAATGACAACACAGTATTTCAGTGAGCCAAATAAAGTCATAGGTACTATTTCTTCCAAAAATTTTTTACTTTCTTTCTTTCATTAAACATCTCTTAACATTTTTATCATATTCTAAATATTAGGCAGGACACTTACTACTTCCCAATAAGACTGGGGAGGTCAGATAATGGAGCTTAAGACAGAAAGGTTAAATAAAGTTTTTAGGAACAAGGCCAATTGGGAGTTATTTTTCATGTAATAGGTTATGTCTTTTATTGAAGGGTCACAAAATAGCTAACAATTTCTAACAGTGAGTAAAGTTTTTGCATTTCGTTAGTAATTATGAATGCAGTGGTCTAAGAAAAAATTTTTAAATGTTTATTTCTTTTGAGAGAAAGAAAGTGTGTGTGTGAGTGGGGGAGGGGGAGGGAGAGAATCGCAGGTAGGCTCTGCACTGTCAGCACAGAGGCCGACGCACAGCTCGATCTCACAGACCTAGAGATCAAGACCTGAGCCAAAACCAAGAGTCAGACACTTAACTGACTAAGGCACCCAGGCACCCCCAGGGAATTTAACTTTATAACTGAGGGCTTATGGTAAGACCACTACAGACAGGCATGCAGTTACTGTGAATAATGGTAGTTACTACAGTATCCTGACAGGGCTCAAGAGCTTTATATTTGCAATCTCAGAATGAGACATCCTTCAACCATTCTATAAGACACTGTCAAGTATTTGTTCTTCAATTTTTACTATATACGACATTAAAAGAATAGTACAACAAGGGGCACCTAGGTGGCTCGGTTGGTTAAGCGTCTGACTCTTGATTTTGGCTCAGGTCATGATCTCATGGTTCGTGAGTTCAAGCCCCATATTGGGCTCTGTGCTGACAGCGTGGAACCTGCTTGGGATTCTGTCTCTCACTCTCTGCCCTTCCCCAACTCATGCTGTCTCTGTCTCTCTCAAAATAAATACATAAACTTAAAAAACGAAATAGTACAACAAAGACCCACTTACCCATGACTGAACTTGTCAAAGCTCTCCTGTTGCCATATTTGGTGTGTGTGCCTACCTACATTTATACGATCCTGCAAATGTTCTAATGAGTTGATGCACAGCAAACTAAACTTTCTAAGGAACTAGGTTCTTTGCTGGCTTTTTGTTTTTACTGGAGCAAGTTGGTAGGCTGCAAAGCCATTATAGTGCAGCCTGTCATGACTTCTGCTCATTGGGCTGGCAGCCACTCTGGTCAAGAGCGTGCAAGCTGACCTTAATGAGGAGAGGGACCGCCAGGGAGATGGATAGGGTCTGTGAGTGCAGTGAGGTCCAGTGGTGGCCACGGGTGAGCAAATGGGCCAGCTGCTGCTGCTCCTACCACTGCATCGCTGATACGGAACAACTTGAAGAACTTGGCTAAGATCAAAAACCCAAAGATGCTCTAGAGAACATGCACCCTGAACATTAAGGAGAGAGTTTGGATGGATTTGTTCAATTTACTGGATGTCCAGTATCTGCATCCTTCAGGTGCTTAGAACGCTAGCACGTATGGTCAAGAGCCTTCTGCTTTCCGTGTCTGCCCTACGAGCACCACTGTGTGGCAGAACGATGATGGGTTTGCTCAACTTTAAAAGTAGGGATAATGATGGGGCACCTGGATGGCTCAGTTGGCTAACTGTCCGACGTCAGCTCAGGTCATGATCTCACGGTTTGTGAGTTCGAGCCCCGCATCGGTCTCTGCGCTGACGGCTCAGGGCCTGGGGCCTGCTTTGGAATCTGTGTCTCCCTCTGTATCTGTCCCTCCCCCACTCACACCCTGTGTCTCTGTGTCTCTCAAAACTGAATAAAAGTTTCAAAATTTTTAATAAAAATAAAAGTAAAAAGTAGGGAAAATGACCTGTGAATCACAGGAATGACGCAAAGCTAATTCGAAGGAGACGCTGCATGTAACATACTCAGTCGCGTGCTTCCTCATCGTGAGCCCCTTCCCTTCTCCCCAACTCATTCTCCAGCATTCCCCTTCTCCCCTCCTCCTGCTGGCCTCTCCAAGCCAGCGGACCACCACTCCCTAACCCATACCTCAAACCACATTCAAAAGTACAAAATCTCAAAAAAGACTCACACCATGAGATGCTTCGTAAGAAGGTAGAGTATAAAATGCAAAAACGGGCAAAGTGTGAAAAGTCTAGACACTGTCAGAGGTTTAGGAGTCTGAGAACCTTGTAAGGTTGTGGGGCCAAACGACACAACGACTTGAGAGCACTGTCAGAGCCCCTGATGACAAACAAACTGCCCCACTTGGGCACCCCTGCGAAGGAACAATGGTGCCATGGGCGACCCAGCAGCCCAACCCACCGGCCAAATGGGGGCTTGAGATGCACCATTTCCTTCCTTCCAGTTTTCAGCTTACTAATTCTTTCTGCGCTACCAGAATGCTAACATGTTTACTTGGAAAAAATATCAAGTGAAAGAAGAGGCAGCTGGTCTAGAAATATGCCACATTGAAAAGAGAAGTCAAAGTGGTATTCAAAACCAGGCGACAAGATAGCTTGAGTGCAGAATGGCTTCTCCGGGTCGGGGAGAGGAAAAGGGCCATTTCATGAGCTTCTTAAGCAAGCTGAAATTCTAATTCAGTTTGATTGGCTATGTAAAAATTGGATAATTCATGAACTTAAAATGCGAGCTGCAGCATTCAGCTGGAAAGGTTTTGAGCAGCAGAGTTAACTGTGCTAACGTGATCCCCACAGCCGCGCGGCTTAGCGGCTGCTCGGCCGTCTAGCCGCCCGGCAGAGGAGCTCTCCGGGCAGCAGTGGTGAGATGCATTTGGAGGACTAGGCTAGGACAGTCCAAAGATAACCCACCTGGATTTGTAAACGAGAACGCTATTTTCAAAATGAGAAAACATGCAGGGGCTCCTAGGTGGCTCGGTCGGTTAAGCGCCAGACTCCTGGTTTCTGCGCTGGTCATGATCTCACCGTGTGTGGGTTTGAGCCCCGCACTGGGCTCTGCGCTGACAGTGTAGAGCCTGTTTGGGTCTGTCTCTCTCTCTCTCTCTCTCAAAATAAATAAATAAAAACTTAAAACATTTAAAACCAGAGAAAACATGCAACATTGCTGTTGGGAAAAGATTTAAAATAGTTGGGGGCTACCTGCTATGAAAAAAACCCTGAAAACAGGCAATCTCTTCTTCCTTGCTCTGGTACTCAGGGGTCCCCACACTTTTGAGGACGTTCCCTGACATTTTCTAAGTCCCTCTCTGGTGGTGGTGGCTGTGGCTAGCGATGCTATCTGGTCTGGGCACCCACAGGGGCCCGGCGCCCATCTGTCCTCTCTGGAGCACTCTGTGACTACGTGGAGCACCCACCGCACACCGCAGGAACTCGGGCTCTTACCCACCCGGCTGTCCCCACACATGGTGGCCAGGCTTGTTTCCAAGAGGGTGCCTGGTGAGTAGATTGTGCCCCCGGGCCAGCATGGCACCTCACGTATGGAATGCCATCAAACTGGCCACCAGAATGCTGCAACAGGCTCATTGCAAGTGACTCAAAATGGTTATATGGACAGAGGCTCCTCTCTGGAAACACTGGCTCAGAGCCACAATCCCTAAGTAAAGGCCGGGTGGGCGAGTAGGGTGAACATCGACGGTGAGAAGAGAAAGCAGTCCAAAACATTCACTTCAGAACATTCTTTGAAGAACAAAAGAAACAACCTTGCATGTGTACGTATCTATGGGTAGATAATATTATGACTGCTTTTTTCAGTCTCGATATGTTACAATCCTACTTATAGGCCGTACATTTGGTTTCCAGGGATATAATATCTTTTAAGTCTTCGGTTTTAAACATGTTTCAGCAAACGCCCACTTCCCTGGAATAGGTAGTACTTTGGGAGGAAAGGGAGACTGTTTGAGAAACTCTGATTTAAACAAAAAGGGCTTTTGTTGCAGAACTTCTCAGAGCATTGGACGTGCTGACGCAAACCATGTAAAACAGAAGGGGGTACAGCTCCTCCTCAGATGACCAAGGACCTCCTTCTCACAGCATCTTATAGGATAAGATGAAAAATGCTGTTTTAAAAGAATAATGTGGGGGGGCGCCTGGGTGGCTTAGTCGGTTAAGCGTCCGACTTTCGCTTAGGTCATGATCTCGCGGTTTGTGGGTTCGAGCCCCGCGTCGGGCTCTGTGCTGACTGCCAGCTCAGAGCCTGGAGCCTGTTTCAGAGTCTGTGATTCCCTCTCTCTCTGACCCTCCCCTGCTCACGCTGTCTCTCTCTCTCTCTCCTAGAAATAAATAAAAACATTTAAAAAATAAAAATAAAAAAATAAAAGAATAATGTGGGGCGCCTGGGTGGCTTAGTTGGTTAAGCCTCTGACTTCAGCTCAGGTCATGATATCACAGTTCGTGGGTTCGAGCCCCGCGTCGGGCTCTGTGCTGACAGCTCAGAGCCTGGAGCTGCTTCAGATTCTGTGTGTCTCTCCCTCTCTCTGAGCCTCCCCTGCTCGCACTCTGTCTCTGTCTCTCAAAAATAAATAAACATTAAAAAATTAAAAGAATAATGCAGGAATGCATGGTGCACGCGCGCGCGCACACACACACACACACACACACACACACACACACACACCCCACAGGCAATTTCTTTCCATTTAGGTTCCAGGGAGGGAGAAAGAAAGAGGGCTGGCAGTTCCATTTTTGTTATCACAGAGCCAGAGAAGCAAAGTCAGCCGTTGGTCCTGACACGCAGACCTCTCCCTGTAAGCAGGCAGGGATATTTCCCAGAGAAGGTTCTATGATATAGTTAAGGTCTGGGCCATTAGAGGGCTCTGGAGGCCGGATGGATTGTTTCCAATCCCCAGACACACTCAGGAGGGACTGTCACCATAAGGAAGTGTGGTGTATGAGACACAAATGCATCGGAGGTGAGGGATATTTCAACCTCCACACCTGGAGCTTCTGGGCGGGATTAATACAGACACTCTTCTTTCCCACTAAGTACAGGATAAAAATAGCAAACTGGGGACAAAAACCTACCTGTCCAATATAGAATGACTTATTAAACTTGTTTAAAATATCAAAATAAAACTGAAATGGACCACTCCCTATGATCATAAATACTAGATATCTGGGAGAGAAAAGCTTTTCAGATACGTCTCAGCCTTCTAGCTGTCGATGCTCCGCTTCCGCACAGCTGGCATTGCCCTTTATCCTGGGGTTGTTCGTTCTTTTTCATCGTTTATGTGTGCCTATCTAAAATGTCACAGCCTCAGGGCAACGGTCCCTTCCCTTAGAATATGCAACTTGACATAGAACCTGATCGACACATCGAATATTATGAGCACACATGTACATGAGCGTGTATGTATGTGTAAGTCCAACAGCCCGAAATACGGAGTATTTGGAGTCATACTATTTAAAAAAATTAAAAAAAAATTTTTTTTAATGTTGTATTTATTTCTGAGAGAGAGAGAGAGGCAGCATGAGCAGGGGAGGGTCAGAGAGAAGGAGACACAGAATCTGAAGCAGTTCCAGTCTCTTAGCTGTCAGCATAGAGCCTGACGCAGGGCTTGAACCCACAAACCGTGAGATCATGACCTAAGCTAAAGTTGGACCTTTAACCAAATGAGCCACACACGTGCCCCTAAAAAAATTTTTTAATGTTTTTTATTTTTGAGAGAGAGAGAGCGTGCACTAGCAGGGGAGGGGCAGAGAGAGAAGGCAAGGGGCATAGAGGGAGGAAGGGGGACAGGGAATCTGAAATGGGCTCTGTGCTGACAGCAATAAGTCCAATATGGGGCTCGAACCCACGAACTGCGAGATCATGACCTGAGCCGAAGTTGGATGCTTAACCGACTGAGCCCCCCAGGCGCTCCCTCAAGTACACTATTTTCAAGTGGAGCAGTTATACATGGTCAGTCATGACATACACTTGACTCAGTGGGATATTTCCCTGGGAGACATCTGTTCATTCACGGTGGGGCTTTGTTTGTGGCCATATATCTGTGCTGCGGGTAAATCCTGGCCTAAAACAGGGGTTCTCGCAGCGTGCTCTATGCCCAGGGTGTCAGCGTCACTGGGGAGTTCATTAGGAATACAGATTCTTGGCTCCCACCCCAGAGCGGCTGAATCAGGAAGTCTGCTGGATGTGACCCCAAAGGGGTGAGAGAACACACACTGTCTGTCGATATCGACAGAGGAACAAACAACCAAGGGGACGATCAAGATGCATCAGGGACAGGCGTCACTTGCGTAACTTTATTGTATTTTTTTAAATGCTCATTTATTTCTTTTGAGAGAGAGAAAGAGAGAGAGAGAGAGGGAGAGAGCATCCCAAGCAGGCTCTGCACTGATAGTGTAGAGCCTGATGCGAGGCTCGAACTCACAAACCGCGAGATGTCCTGAGCTGAAACTGAGTCAGATGCTTAATGGACTGAGCCACCCAGGCGCCCCCAGATAAAGCTCGATTATATCACTCAATAAGCGAGGAAGCAGACTGAAACATACACTTCTGCTCCACTTCCTTCTCTTGATACTGTGACGTAAGACTCACAGCCATTTAGTCAATACAAATACTTTAGTCGTACGCTGTGGTCCGAGGCCAGAGCCATGTTGCTGCAGAGTCAGAAAAAAACGAGAGAAACCTCCTTCTGCCTCCTCTCGATTACAAGAAAACGATATAAATGAAGCTGAAACCCCCCAAAAATGCACCCCCACGATGTCTCTGGTGGTCAGTTCTTTCAGAATCCCCAGCACACTGATGGAGAGGACACACAGCCAGTATGTTCTGGAAGGCACAGGGGAAGGGGTGCTTTCCTCTGCTTCCCACAGCCTAGGAGTAGTGCACCGACACCAGCCAGGCTGGCCCAGGGGGCCCCCGGTCGGCAGGTACAGCTTAGAAACCTGCTTCCTCTCCCTGCATCCCCAACTCCTGACTTTTCCCATGCCTTCTACCCAACAGTATTGCGAGAGCTAATGCTCTTAGAAGCACTAAGCTTCATGGGCCAGCAAACTGCAAATAAAGGAACATTTTAAGGGAAAGGACACTTTTGAACCACATCTTTGCTTCAGAACTAGTCCACGTGTCACACTGCCTGTACTTCTGCTGTTTCAGCTGCTAAAGGGAAGAGTCTTCAGCTAAGTGCACATGGCTTCTAGGTGACCACAGTCTCTGTTCGTGGAGGGGATCAAGGGCATGTTCTTGGAGGGTGCAGGAGAAAGCAACCTGAATTAGGGTATCATCACCCTGAAACGCCCCCCATTTGAAAACTGATGTAATACAAAAGAGAAGGGAGCCGGGCTGTTAGCAAATACAATCAGACAGTGTAACTTGGATATGGGAACTGCTCACCTTTGGTGCCAGCCCAATGGCGGGCACTGGGTAAGATCACCTGGCTCTAGACAGCTAGCCCTGGCGGCATCTGGGTATCCACAGACATCCTCTGTCTGTGTACTCACCCAGGGGCAATCCCCGCTCCTCAAAAGGAGCTGCTAAATTATATTTCAAGGCCTCGTTAGCTTACCAAATTCCACATCTCACACAAACAACAGAAGAAGGAGAGTATTAGCTAACAGCATTGTGCCTTATTGATGAATACCCTTAAAAGCAACGACAGATGACGACTGGCTTCCGAGTTGCTGCTTTCTGAGCTCTGTCATTAGTGCATTGTTTCTGCCTTCGTCACAGGACGTGATGGGGATGGGATGTCATACAGTGTTGTTACTGACGTACTCAGTAATTACAGCGCCGCATCCTCAGGTCTTGTATAAGTAGGTATTATTTCTGACCCTGAGGACCCTGGGAACAAATGATATTGGCACAATGTTTCTGGGAACTTTCTCTCTTAAAACAAAGCAGCAGCTCTGATGGTATCAATAACGGCTCCAGAAGCCAAGAATCTTCATTCTTTTTTTTTTTTTTTTTTTAACATTTATTCATTATTGAGAGAGAGAGAGAGACACAGAGCATGAGCACAGGAGGGGCAGAGAAAGAGGGAGACACAGAATCCGAAGCAGCTCCAGGCTCTGAGCTGTCAGCACAGAGCCCGATGCGGGGCTCGAACCCACGAACGGTGAGATCATGACCTGAGCGAAAGTCGGACGCCTAACCAACTGAGACACCCAGGCGCCCCCTTCATTCTTGAGACCATAGGATGACCAAGTTGCCAGCAGAGGTAGACCTGCAGCCACCGAGGGAGCTCTACCTGGGGCAGGTGCACCCAGGGGTCTTTGAGACCAGGGTAATCGCTGATGTTTCTGTTTGCCCAACTACGTAAATAGACACATTTACTTGTGCGGAAGGTCAAGAGGCTTAAAAACAGGCACCTCTTTTCACTGCATTCTCCTATTCTCTACTAGGAAGCAATACAAAAGAAATAACAGAAGGCATAAACACATGAATTCACACATACTGACGTTCACCAGATTCTTTACTGACTGGTAAAGAATCAGAACAGTTGAAAGCAACCTGGTCCATTCCTCAGATAGAATTCTCTGGTTAAACATTTTCTTTTGGAAAAAACACACACACAAAAAAAATAGTATGACATGAAAAAAAAAAGACGTTCAATTAGATTAAGTAGAAAAGTCAGGAATATATAACAATACAATCTGAATTGTATGGTACAAATTCGGTATTTACCTAGAAAAACAGACTGAAGGAAAAGAAACCAAAGTGCATTCATTAGGGGCTATGTCAGAGTGGTATGATCTGAGGGATGATGAAAATTCTTCACTTCATGCTTTTTGGTATTTACAAATACATATGGATGTCTCCCATTGGAGAATGCTTTAGACATACCAAGTAATCAACAAACCGGAATGACAACTAAAATGATATTGCTGGCTCTAACATCCTCCACTGTCAAAGCTGGTCCCTGGTTCCCTGCCATGGAACTTCTATGGACATCCCGGCTCCGTACCAGGCACTTACCTGTGACGGTGTCGTCACACTTATTTCCGGAACAAAGTTGTCCTCAAAGAAACTGATGATGTTCTCCTGTTGAAGTTCCTTTGTTGGGGTGACTTTAGGCAGAGGTGGGACAGGAGGCCCTTTCCTGGTCTACAAAACATCAGAAACACACGCAAACTAGTTTGGCCAAAGACGACATGTGAGACGTGTAGAAATGCCATGAGAACAGTCCTGGGCGGACATATCGGTCCCCAACAGATTTAGATGTGTGAACAGAAATAAGAACCCCGAACAGAGCAGAGAACGCTGTCATCCTTGCGGGCTCTCTGAGCACTGACAAGTAAGGGTCCCATGAGAAATACTCAGGCAACGAGACTCCATGCATCTCAAAACAAGCGCAATGCGCAGGGCCGGTCGCCTCTGCCTCTAGAGTTAAAATGAAGGCAATGCCTTTTTTGGAGTCAACTGAAAATGATTTCTCATTTCAACAATAAATTAGACTTTGAACACTAGCATCAGGAAAACTCGTCAGTAGAATCACTGAGACCACCTGTAAACAGCACACATTTCACTTCCCACACGAGTGTTCCGAGGAGTAGGAACTTTACAGATCTATTCCATGGATCTTCTCACGACTCGCCTTAGTTTCAGAGTTTGAACTGCACTGGGGACTTCTAGTCTTCTTGGAGGGATTTCTCTTTTACCCAAAGTGGGGAAGACCAGGGCGGCAATGTTTCTCTGCATTTTCCTTTTCTAGCCTTTACTGTTTTCCCCACTCGTCTCTTCTAGATGCTTTTGCTGAGTGTCTACTCATGTGCCACATACTGGGGGGAATCCCAAAAATGTGAAAAGGCATATAGACATCATGGCTTTCTTGGCCATACTTGACCCGAGTGTAACTGAAAGTGCTGGAGGAAAGAAGGTCCTGGCAGAAGGTAGGATGGATCGGAGCCTTCCTGAGAGCAAGAGGTGAGAGGAGAGGAGGGCACGCAAGCCTCAGGAAGCGAGGCTATGGACAGAGGCCTCAACACACTCAAAGGTGGTGCGAGGATGTAGGCATCCAAACTGGAAAAACAGCTTGATTCCTTAGTGACCTCTCAATGCCTACAGCCTTGAAGTCTCCCCAACAGGAAACTCCTCAATCCACCAGCACCACGGGATTATCCCAGACGGGGGTCCTCACCACGAGTTCTTCCACCCACCCCAGTATATTTGACCTCTTCCTACCTGTGAAGGTGACCTAGGCCTTGCCGGTGCAGGAGACGCAGGTGCCAGCGTGTGATTGGGACTCGCTGTTGGACTCGGGATGGGTGAAACCTCCTCGGGCGGCGATGGCGTCTTTGCGATACGAAGTGGGCCAGAATCGCTGGACGAACACATGAGAGTGAGCAACGGGCAGTCTAAAGGACGGAACTTACATTTCAGGGGCCTTCCATCTCAAAGGTTTCCTGAGGCATGACAGGTTCTGGCTGTCACCTACCCCCCTTCTTGGTTAATTCTGGTTGTTATGAACAGTATTGTCCACTGAGTGCCAGGCCCCATTTGTAATCCATCATCTGTAACTGTCACAATAGTCATGTCTTACTGTCCCTGCTTTACAGGTGAGTAAAGTGAGGCACAGAGAGGTTAAAACCCCTGACGTTACAGCATTTGGCTGGCTCTGAATTCAGGCCTTGGGAATCCAGCCCCCCGCCGTTCTTTCCACTGTGCCAAACAGGCTCTCCAAGAATCTTCTAGAGAAAAGCTGAATTCGCTGCCCCACTTTCAACTTTTGATTTCCTAGAGAATGTTACTATGTCATAATCAATAGAAAAACCTACACTGAAAATGATAAATTTTATGTTAAAGACATCCTCAAGAGAGCACTAAGATTTTACAGGAGTCTTGTCTGATAAATAACAGTTGGAAACAAATTCATTAGTTTTTCCCCTTTCTACGCCTTATAAGACAATGACTGAACTCAGACTCCTTGACGGGCATGAACAAATTATGTGAAGGCAGACTGTCAATAATAGTTCTTGAGAACTCGTTCCATTCCTGGCATCAGGCCAGAGGCTTGGGACCAGCTCAAAGGTGATGAACAGGAGGAGGGCCCTTGGGAAACATCCTACTCGCTAAGACCTAGCATCTACAGATTGAGGGAACAGGGTCTCTACCCCAAAATAAACTAGCGCATACACCACAGCAGGGTCTACATATCCAAGGAAGTGAGTCCTACAGGGAATGTGAATGGACCACATGATTGAGGCTATGGGCCAGCAATCATGGCCTCTGTTTGGAAGCATGGTTCCAATCTGCGCTCCACGGGGAGCCCACTGAGCTCACTCACCACCTCGTTCTGCGGAGGAGTATTGAAAAAAACCAAAGGGACATTTGGTAAGTGGCCATGGCCCCACTCCGTCTTCATTTTATCAGATTCAGCAACACTGAAGCTTTCACACACATTTGTTTCACGTCTCAATGAGGGAGTGCCCCTTAAGTTTTTCACGTGCTTCACAGTGAAAACACCCAATGTCATTGTGACGTTCTTATTACACCTTTCTCTTTGTTCCAAGGTCATACTGAGATACTGTATTGGAAAGAGAGCTTCCACTGTTTTCATTCTTGTAGGGAGTGTCTTTCCCTTTGAAGCATAAGAGATCCTAAGTGCTCACTTGGTGTAACAGCTGTAGCAGAGACTATTACGAGGATGGCTACTACAAAGAGCATCATTTGAGAAAATCAGCTTTCTCTAGAGAGATCCAAACACTAACATGGGTAGGAGTGTGTGTTTTTAGAAATGTGTGTGTAGGACTCTATATGTTGATTGGTGTTAAAATTGCAAATATATGGGGCGCCTGGGTGGCTTAGTCGGTTAGGCGACTGACTTTCGCTTGGGTCATGATCTCGCGGTTCGTGGGTTCGAGCCTCGCGTCAGGCTCTGTGCTGACTGCCAGCTCAGAGCCTGGAGCCTGTTTCAGAGTCTGTGACTCCCTCTCTCTCTGACCCTCCCCTGCTCACGCTGTCTCTCTCTCTCTCTCTCCTAGAAATAAATTTAAAAAAACAAAATTGCAAATATAGAATGTCAGACTGCATATTACCTTACAAGCCATTTAGTTCAATGCCATCTTTTTTTTTTTCCTCTGTGGATTTAAAAAAAATTGAGCTCTTTAACCAGAGGATTAATGGACTCACTCAAGGAAGGCAAAACCTGTTGCCTGCAGAGTCAGAAACCTGAAAGCTGGATCTTCTGATTTCCAGCCCAAGGCTCACAAGTCTGCATTCCTTGAGCGTATGATGCCTGAGAAGGATGCAATAAAAGGGTTCCAAAATCACAGGAGAATGAAGGTATGAAGTCAACTCCTAGGAAGGTAGACAATTCACCTACGGATCACTGGGCCTTCGGTGTATTTGACTGACTGACTCACAATAAAAACTTGCGACAGGATCAAAACAAAGCACATTTGCGAGGTCAAGTCAGGAGGTAAGATGGTGGTGAGGTGTCAACTGCTTCCCCAAACGGATCCACTAAAGATGCTAGTGATCAGCCTAAGGACTAAGTTCTGGGAGTTTAGGAAAATCCTTTCTCCTCCAAAGACAGGAACAGGTGCACAACTAGAAGTTATGTGTTAAAAATTTACACGCCGGCTGACAGGTCCCATGGAAAATGGAGACAGGCAGATCGTTGATTCGATTGTGACAATGACCAAAGCCACACTGAGTAAATCTGAAGGCTTAAGGTAAACACAGAACTGAGGCTGCTGTCAGTCTCCACATGGAAAGGCTCCTGCGTTCTAGACTTTTCTAAAAGGATGAAAACAGCGTGGTCTGGTGCAGACTGCAGAAATTGCGACAAGCGCTGTGTGAACTTGGCTCTGACGAGCACAGCCTACCTGGGAGCCCCTTGAATGGTGAAGGCCTTGTCAGCGTGCTGGTCACCCAGCTTCGTCATCACTTCATACAATTTGTGGCAAAGCTAAAGGGAAAGAGACATTGGTCTATTAGCTGTAAGTCATTCTGGTGCCAATTGAGGCTACTGCCCTAAGAGAAGAATTGTTAACTGAAAAACTGAGAACCTTAACGATAGTAGGGATGGTCTCAGGATACCTTTAAATTCTGCAAATGGACAATTGAAAACTCATGTCAAGGGGCGCCTGGGTGGCCCAGTCGGTCGAGTGTCCAACTTTGGCTTAGGTCACGATCTCAAGGTTCGTGAGTTCAAGCCCCACGCCAGGCTCTGTGCTGACAGTGCAGAGCCTGCTTGGGATTCTCTGTCTCCCTCTCTCTCTACCTCTCCCTGCTCTTTCTCTCTTTCAAAAAAAAACAAAAAAACCCCAAAACCAAACTCATGTCAAAACCGAAAGGCCACAAACACAAAAAAACCTTTAGAAAACCAAAATACATTTCTTAACCAGAGTACAGAACGGAAAACAAGCCCTTATTGTTTCCACCGACTCTACTACAGATAGAGTCGAACAGCCACGCTGCTGAACTAAGAGTACTTGACGACTAAGTAGTAGTTGACGACAGGAGTGTCGACTGACTGAATGTTCGGACACCAATTTTTCCTCAGCCTCAAGAAGTATCACTTTTAAACGGCACCTTTTAAAGCTGACTGGAAACAAAACCAAACAAAACAAGACTGTGAGACTGGGACACGGAGAAAGAGCATTCTGGAAGAGGAATGCACAGAGGCCAGGACTCCTGAGGGCGAGGAAGAATACGGGAGAAACACCACCGACTGTAATCACACGCCACGAAAACAAGCTCGCGGGTAAGCGACGATGCTATGCCATTTCATTTGCTTTCGGGAAAAAAAATGTTCACTTATTTTATGTCCCATAAGGAAAAATCATCATCCTTACTTACCACCGCTATTTCCTTATGGAACTTGGCCTCGAGGCTGGAAACATTCTTGAAAGTGTTGACGTAGAACCCAACGCGTCTGTCACGTGGAGACACAAGGAGGAAAGAAGGACAGGGAAAGCCTGGTCAGCGAGACTGCATTTTTTTAAAAATTTTTTTTAACGTTTTATTGATTTCTGAGAGAGAGACAGCATGAGCAGGGGAGGGCCAGAGAGAGAGGGAGGAGACACAGAATCTGAAACAGGCTCCAGGCTTTGAGCTGTCAGCACAGAGCCCAATGCGGGGCTCGAACCCACGAACTGTGAGATCATGACCTGAGCCAAAGTCGGCCGTCCAACCAACTGAGCCACCCAGGCGCCCCAGCAAGACTGCATTTTTAATGGCAACGAAATGCAATAGGAACAGGTTTCCTTTATATAATTTTTTTATGCTTTTATTTATTTTTGAGAGCCAGAGAGACATCATGAGAAGGGAAAGGGCAGAGAGAGAGAAGGGGAGACAGAATCCAAAGCAGGGTCCAGGCTCTGAGCTGTCAGCACAGAGCCCGACGTGCGGCTTGAACTCACAAATTGTGGGATCATGACCTGAGCTGAAGTTGGATGCTCAACCGACTAAGCCACCCAGGTGCCCCTCCTTTATATAATTTTGAATAATGCTGGGCCGCGACTGCTGGCCTACAGCACTTTCCTAAGGCAGCAGGTGTGAAGAGATGGTGGCTCTCACACTGGGGAAAACCAGGAGAGTGTTCTGATTCTGCAGGTCTCAAGTAGGGATGGAGGATTTGCATTTTTTTTAAAGTTTATTTCTTTTTGAGAGAGGCAGGTAGTAAGCAGGGGAGGGGCAGAGAGAGACAGAGACACAGAATCTGAAGCAGGCTCCAGGCTCTGTGCTGTCAGCATAGATCCCAATATGGGGCTCAAACCCACGAACCGTGAGATCAAGGCCTAAGTGAAGTCAGACGCTTAACTGACCGAGACACCCAGGGGCCCCAGGATTTGGATTTCTAACAGGTTCTATGTGACACTGACGTTGCTCGTGCAGACAGAACGCTTTTTGAACAACTTCCCTGAGAGTCTGCTTGTATTTTAGATGTGTGTCTCGTAAGGGCTGGAGATAGAGAAGTTTATCATTAATTTTTATCATTTAATGTAATGACATATATGTAGTATCGTCTTGGTACCATATGTTTGGATTCTAAAATGTGTTCAACAGGGGGAAATAGAAAACCTACCAGTTAATTATAATCCCTCAGCAAAAATAAGAGGAAGCAAATAAAGACATAAGCTGTCCATTCACAGTATCCCAAATAGGCTTGTTAATGGAGAAAATACAGGAAAATTCCTTGAGGTCATATAGGTCATAATGGCGAACTGCCCAAACTGTCCAGGCCAGGTGCTCCCCACACGCACTTGCTTTCCCTACCTCTGCATAGCGATGACCCCAAGTCACCCTAACCCATACATCCAATCCCACTTCCTTTCTCTACCTCTGAGTAGCAATGATCCCAAGCCACCCTACCCCTATACACTCAATCAGCTTTAAATGCCTCTGCCAGCATGGGTGGGCTTCTTTTAAATTTATAAGCAAACTACCACTTTTGTTCAGGGCTCAGTCTTTGGGGAACAATCCCACTGGGCCCGCTGGCGTAATAAAGCTGTGCTCTCCCCGTTCTCTGCGCGCAGCTTGAGTTTTCTCCGGTCTCAGCCTATTTTTCCTCAACATTGTGAAGCAAAGCCATGGGGTGGGACTTTTAGGTCCCTAATGGTAAACCCACCCCTCAATCCTATGAGTTCAGCCCAATACCTCCTGTATGGGCTCCCTTTGCTCTAAATGAGGACTCTGTATTAATTCCATTTTTTTGAACCCATCTAGTAAATTACTACTTTGACTTAATTCACGTTCTTGTTTCACTGATGTTCTCACTCCAGAATCCTGACTGGTTCATTAGATTCTAAATCCCAAATAAGGACTTAGACACCAGAAACATTAGACAGGCCAGATATATGGAATAAACATATATGGGGGGGAGAGTTGTAATAATAATAGTATACTATTTAATATATAATTTAATTATTTAATAATAACTTATTGCGGTGCCTGGGTGGCTCAGTTGGTTAAGCGTCCGACTTCGACTCAGGTCATGATCACATGGTTGGTGGGTTCGAGCCCCGTGTCAGGCTCTGTGCTGACATCTCAGAGCCTGGAGCCTGCTTTGGATTCTGTGTCTCCCTCTCTCTCTGACCCTCCCCTGCTCACACTGTCTCTCTCTCTCTCAAAAATAAATAAAAACATTAAAAATTTTTAAAAAATGATAACTTATTATTGGGGAGTAAGAACGGGCCTGTACACAGGAGGGCCCCTCTTATTTAAACAATGACATGAAAACACAGATAAAAGGGGGCTTCCTACTTAGCTGTGCCTTGTGTTGAGCAGGATTCCAATAAGCGGAAGTGGATGAATATTCCATCACCACCATTAAGGCAACAGAAAGAGCTGCCATGTAATAGGCACTTTTATATGTTCCCTCACTTAATTCTTGTAACCACCCCCAGGGTAGCGAGCCTCATTTTATACCCAGGTCAGCCGAGGCACAGGCAGATTAATTGTCCAAGGTTTTGCAATCAATAACTGGAGAACCTGTACTTGGATCCAAAAGGAGGAAAAACCAAAAGAAAAGCAAAGACTGTTTGACAAGAAATTCTGCTTAAATACAAGTATCATTATTTCTGTACTCTCCAGTTAATTAGGGTTTAGAATTTTAACAAAATAAAAGATAAAAACCCAATTTAGAGACTCAGAGATGAAACAGTAGTTAAGTACTATGTGAAACTCACCAGTAAGACTTACTTTCTCTATGTCTTAACCTGTACCTTAAATTACTACCATGTTCCATTTCATTTTTCTTTTTATTTTATAAGACTAGTTTATTTGGGTTTCCTTCATTTTTTTTCAGCTTTATTGAGGTATAACTGACAAATAAAATGGTGAGATATTTAAAGTGGACATTATGGGGGCGCCTGGGTGGCTTAGTTGGTTAGGCGTCCGACTTTTGCTCAGGTCATGATCTCGCGGTTTGTGGGTTCAAGCCCCGCGTCGGGCTCTGTGCTGACTGCCAGCTCAGAGCCTGGAGCCTGTTTCAGTCTGTGACTCCCTCTCTCTCTGACCCTTCCCTGCTCACTCTCTCTCTCTCTCCTGGAAATAAATAAAACATTTTAAAAAAAAAAAGAAGAAGCAGGGAGATGACAGCCACTGCCTCTACGTCATCAACCATGGCGCCTCCAATGGCTCTACCAGGCTTCCGACCCCACCATCAGCCAGAAGCTGGGAGGTCATCAAGACAAATGCACTCTTAGTCTCCTCTGCCTGACCTCTGTCTCATAAATGATTCTCCTGGCACTCCTCCATTTTTAAAGCTCTCTCCATTCTTGACTTTTTAAGATACTACTCTCCCGGGTCTCCTCCTACATCTCTGATTATTCCTTCTCAGGGCCGTCTGCAAGGGTCTCTTCTGCATGTTCCTTAAATAGTGACGCTCTCATTACTCATTTCACCATGGAGGGAGGCCCGGAAGACACAAAGTACTAACTTGGCCGGGAAGAGCACATACGTATAATGAAACAGTTTTATGGACTAAGTTTTATTATGAAAGCTTTATTTAGGAAAGTCTGCATATGGTCTCATTTTAAACAAGAAGTCCTCAATACAGCCATCAGGACTTACAGGCAACACCACAGGCCTGTTTTTAAGTGCCAGCTTCAGAACGCACACTTGACAATAAACTTAACAATCTTCCTCAAAGTGTTCACCCAGTGTGGTCCTGAGCTTCCTCATTTGTCAGATGAGGATATATGTAATTGTGATCATTAAATACTATGTGTGTAAAGTGAATATAATGGTACCTGGAAAATAGAAAATATTCAAAATAAACAACCTCTCTCTTTTCCTCTCATATAAACACAGTCCACACGATTAGTGTGGTTAAATAATGTAGGTCTAGTCAAAAACCACGACATATATAAAGAAAGGTCCAAGCTAGGATGTGATCAGAGGGCGGGACCTGACTCAGGTAAAAAGGAAAAACACTTGAGTGTGGAAATAAGTTATAGTGGATTAAAAAGAACTGACGCGGGGCATGAGGGTGGCTTGGTTGAGCATCCGACTTTGGCTCAGGTTGTGATCTCACGGTTCGTGAGTTCGAGCCCTGCATCGGGCTCACTGCTGTCAGCACAGAATCCGCTTCGGATTCTCTGTCCCCCTCTTTCGCTGCCCCTCCCCCGCTTCTACTTTCTCTCAAAACTAAATAAACATTTAAAAATAAAAAACACTGAAGATTTATGTTGTATATGGCCAGAGAAGGGGAAAGGCTTCTCTCCAAAACTTGTCCTTCAAACATCGCCATTGTGTTTAAGTTCCTATAAAGTCTTCCATATTACAAGATACTGTGACAACTACTTATTTTGAATGACCAAATATTATTTGGTGAAGACACATAAGCCTGAAATGATATCTGTCAATGCTAGTTTGAGATGCTCATAGAGAACATTAGGGAAAAAAAATTTGTTACATACCCAATACATATTAAGGCAAAGAATTCCTGTCTTTGGGCAATTTTGCCAATTTTCCCGGGAGTATTATCTCATAATTGGAAGTGTTGAGTGTTGTGGTACCTACGCTCCCATAAAGATCAGTTTAAAAAGCAAGTGTGGGGGTGGTGGTGGCGCCTGGGTGGCTCAGTTGGTTAAGCGCTGGAGTTCAGCTCAGGTTATGATCCCACAGTTCAAGAGCTCAAGCCCCGTGTCAGGCTCTGTGCTGACAGCTCAGAGCCTGGAGCCTGTCTGAGATTCTGTGTCTCCCTCTCTCTCCTCTGCCCCTTCCTCCCTCTCTCTCTCTCAACCTCTCTCTCTCTCCCTCTGCCTCAAAAAAATAAATAAACATTAAAAAAAATTTTTTTTAATTTTTTAAATGTTTTCTTTATTTCTAGGAGAGAGAGAGACAGCGTGAGCAGGGGAGGGTCAGAGAGAGAGGGAGTCACAGACTGAAACAGGCTCCAGGCTCCGAGCTGGCAGTCAGCACAGAGCCCGACGCAGGGCTCGAACCCATGAACTGCGAGATCGTGACCTGAGTGAAAGTCGGATGCTTAACCGACTAAGCCACCCAGGAACCCCTAAAAAAATTTTTTTTAAAAGCAATTGAGTAAGTAATGACATTTGAGATCACAAAAAAATCCTTCAGAGGGGAAATGAACAGGAGACTGTCTACATTGTATGCACATGGCAACTGGCGTCTGGGATGTTGGGGAAGACGACAAGCTGGGGAGACCTACTTCCTAGTGACTCGATGAGTGCCCTTAATGAGGACAAGACACGGATGCCCAAGATGTGCATAAAGGTTTTGGATACAAGTATTTCGTGACATACAAGAGGGCAAAAACATATTTCTTAAAAAACCCATAATTTCATATAATTTGTGATTTTATTCTATTTTTCATTTTTTAAAGATTTATTTTAGAGAGAATGAGAGCATGAGTGGGGGAGAGAGACAGAGAGGCAGAGGGAGAGAGAGAGCATCTCAAGCAGCCTCTGTGCTGAGCACGGGGCTCAGTCCCACAACCCTAGGATCATGACCTGAGCCAAAATCAAGAGTCAGACATTCAACTGACTGAGCCACATGGGTGCCTCTATCGCTTGTGATTTTAAATAGGCATGAATGACTCCATGAAAGTTATGAACATATATTTGCCTCAATTATACCACTAAAAGTTATTTAAATTCAAGCTGCTCAAAATCCTCGCTTCTTTGGGCACCCACAGTAGGCTCCTCAGCAGGCCACAGAGAGGTCAAGGTAGAGCCGTGGAATGAAGAAGTGTACAGGATGAGGTCCAACACACAAAGGTGAGGGCAAGCCCACCGTCATAAGCCACAGGAGGAGGATGGAATGAGTGGTGGCAGTGAGAATAGAGAGGGAGAGACCAATCCAGAAGACCACAGACAAGGGCTAAACGGATTCCTCTGACAGTCCTCTGGTTTCCCACAGTTAATGATTCCAAAGCTTTGAGGCAGGGAGCCCAACAATGACAGTACCAAAAGGAGAACACAGTTGCAGAAAGAGTGAGTAAATTCAGAGGAGCGATGAGTTAATGTCACACATGGTTGAACCTTGGGTTATGGCTAGACGTTGACGTTCTCATGCCCTACAGGCTGATTTTTGAGTAAATGAGCCACAACTTCCTGTAGCTCTTTCAGTACTTCAAAAATAAACACTGAGTGCCTACTACTGGCAAAAAATGAACCAACCCCAAACCATGAAAACACAAAGATGGGCAAACTCCACTCTAGACCCTCAAAATGCTTACAGTTTTAAGGGATAGCTAGGAGCTCCAGAATTTCTAGATAGGAAGGTTTTGAGGATGCCAGTCTGGTTGGAAACCGGGCTAGGGGATTTTCCTTAAAGCAATGTTGGATCACAAGTGCAAATGTGTTTATGTGCATGGTAGCAAGAGGCGCTGATGGAAATTGAGAGGAAAAAGCCCCCATTGTATCCAACAGCTTCTTGGTTCTACACTGAGGGGAAAAAATAAGACAGAAGGATAGAAAATGCACTTAATGCCATGAGAAATGCAGAGTAACTGTAAAAGAATATTTAGTGCTTAAAACGGGAATGAAGATCAGGTTAAAAAGGTCAGAGCTGAAAGCCCAGGGGTTGGCATCAAAGCCCGAAGACTAGATGACCCCTCGGGATCACGGAAGTTTTGCCTAGAGCTAACATGGTATCCTAGTAAATTTCAAAGTTAAGGGCTGTTCTCCTAAGGCCTCTTTTGGAGACGTGAGATGCCACTTTAGACATCAAGGTCCAAAACGGTGTCATTAATATATCAGCTGCTAGCTTGGTGTGGTTAGTCAAACTGAAAGGAATCAAAACAAAATAAATAAAAAATTCACTTCCTCCACATACTAGCCATATTCCAGGAGTTCAACAGCCAATGTGTGGCAAGTAGCTACCATTCTGAAAAGCACAGATATAGAACACTTTTCTTGGAAGGCACTGAAACTTCACAACCAATAAAGATAAGAGAAGGGATATCCTGTTCTTGATCTTCTAAACTGGACATGTACACCCCGCACAGAAACTTTACCTTGACCATAATGATGGTAACTCTTCCTGTAAGTCGACATTAAACTCTTCAAACACTTTCTGTGCTTTCTGAAACTCCTCTTCTGCCTAGAAATGACACATTGACACAGGTTTACACTAAAAAAGATCATTGAGACACAAGCCACTGCTATGTACAACAACAACAACATTTAACATAAAATAGGAATTGCGTTATGGCATCCAAGAAACATTTTGAGAAGGACAGAAATGGTCTGGTTATAATCCATACAATCATTTTCAGTAAGAAATGGGGAGTCTTATGAAGACACAGAAACTGACTCGATTACAATGGCTGCTTTTGTAATCCTGCAAATCCAGTCATGTTACAGAATGGGCTAACTGTCTGGACTGCTGCTCTGTGTCTGGACACTGGACATGGATGCTACACAGAGAAACTCCTAGCCTACTGGGAAGTCTAAATAATTACAATACAAGATAGAGCCTGCAATAGGTTGCAGAGCGTGCTGTTGGGGAAGGTGGTATAGAAACAGAGAAGGTTCCACAGGGAAAGCGATGTTCTGATGGACTCTTGAAGAATTGGCAATTGCTTGCTAAAGAAGGGGGTGGAGAGATGCTACAGTGCCTAAAGGTGGCATTCCCTAGTAGCTAGAATCCTAGCTTATTAATTGTGTAAACTTGGGAGACCATTTTAACATTCCTCACCTCAGATACTTCACTGATAAAATGGGAGACAGTAATGCCTCCTTCACAGGTATGGTGAGTATTAAGAAATGATGACGTGGGTGATCATGGTGCCTGGCATCTATGGGGTCTTGTAGGAACCGAGACCCCTCAGTTCTGCTCTCATCATGGCTGTTCGTGGCTCATCATGGCTACGCATCGTGGCTGCTTGGGAACTGAGATGTGGGTCATGGAGGCTCTAGCTTACAATGTGTGTATGGAAGAAGCAGAGGGGAAAGAATATTCGAAAGTTGAGTAGGACGAACAGGTGAGTCATTACCAAGTTGTGTGGGGCTCATATGCATGCTAAGGAATTTAGATTTGTTTTCTACAGGCAATGGGAACCATTAAAAGACAAGCATTGGGGAAACAGATCTAGAGATGTGAGGCAGAAAGACTGTTCAGACAGCTGTGTGTAGGCAGACAGAAGGAGGTAAGGCTGGAAGGAAAGGGAGTAGTTAGCACGTGTCAGTTAGTTGGTGTCTATAAGTAACAAGCATACAGAGTAAAAGCTACCAAAATGGGATTTCTCAAAGAAAATGAATCCGTTCCACAAATCCAGCACATGTCTGGGCTCTCTGATAATCACAGGTTATGTCATGGAATTTCAAACTTGGCTTTCTATCTGAATATGCCTTTTAGCTTCATCAATGGACCACAAACACAGGAGGAAGTGTGGGAACACGTGACTTTCACTGACCCTGCAGTACTGTCAGGGGCCAAGGTTTATTTTGATCAGAACGTATGAGTCACTGTCAGCCATGTGAACTCTACAGTAAGATGAAAAACCTTATTTTTAATTTATTTAATTTATTTACTTTAATTTCTTTTTAATTTAATAGGTACCATGATACAGTTGAAATTCTGTCCTGATTCCAATCTCCTTTAAAAAGGAAATACAGGCATACCTCATTTTTTTAAATTTTTTGTTTTCTGTGGTTTTTTCTTTGTGCTTTACAGTGCTTTGCAGGTAACTGTCATTTTTGCAAATTGAAAGTCTGTGGCAACCTGGCATCAAGCAAGTCTACAGGTGCCATTTTTCCAACAGCATTTGCACACTTCATGTCTCTGTGTCACATTCAGGTAATTATTGCAATATGTAAGCATTTTCATTATTATTATATTTTTATAGTGATTTGAGATCAGTGATTATGAATAACCGAAAGCACAAGTAATGATTAGCATTTTTTAGCAAGAAAATGTTTTTAGTGAAGATATTCACACTGTGTTTTTAATCATAATGCTATCGCACACTTAACAGACTATAATATAGTGTAAACATAACCTCTGTATGCACTGGGAAACTAAAAAATTCATCTGATTGCTTTCCGGCAGTATTTGCTTTACTGCAGTGGTTGGGAACTGAACCCACAATATCTCTGAGGTATGCTTGTATTTAATTTTACCCTCTCAGCTCTCAGACCGATTTCTTGGGTGTTCAAAATATTTATCTAGCCGCATTTGCGGGACGAGACAAGCTTAGGGTCCCCCTATTCTTCCACCATCTTCACTCCTCCCAATCTGCTTGTATTCAATTTTAAAAAGAAAAACTGTCAGAAGTCACAGAATCCACAGAGTTGGTGTCACCAGTGGGATCAATCCTCACCTTAGAGATTCGACTTTCATCCTTCCTCTTGGAGCTCTGCAAAGCTTCTAGATGGTGCCGAGCGCTGTCATAGTCCACCAGTTTCCTGCTGCGTTTTGCGATGCGATTCTGCCAAAAAGGAAATACATACAACTAAGGAAAAGTCATGGTCAGAGTGTCTTTTTGACTTCTTTGCCCAGAGTAACTAAGTATCTTGATTAGAGACTGAAGTGAGCCAGAGTTTCAGCAGATAGATGATATCTGGAAATTCTCCAAAATACACCTCCAATTCTTTATGTAAAACCATTTATGTAAAAACCATTAGGTAAATATTTTCCCATTTGATAATAATAAAGCTGGTCAGTTGAGGGTAGAATGTGCAGTCAAAAATGAGAAAAATTCCAGAACTAGTTGAGGGGAGCAATAAACCTATACTGTCTTATAGCCTCTCCTCTAAATCTTGAAGTGTTCCACTTTGAAGATCATGGAAAACTATATTAGCATTTGGTTTTACAATTCTTTCTTTCTTTCTTTCTTTCTTTCTTTCTTTCTTTCTTTCTTTCTTTTAAATGTTTTATTTATTTCTAGGAAAGAGAGAGAGACAGCGTGAGCAGGGGAGGGTCAGAGAGAGAGGGAGACACAGACTGTGAAACAGGCTCCAGGCTCTGAGCTGGCAGTCAGCACAGAGCCCGACGCGGGGCTCGAACCCACAAACCGCGAGATCATGACCTAAGTGAACGTCAGATGCTTAACCGACTAAGCCACCCAGGCGCCCTAATTCTTTTTTTTTTTAATGCTTATTTCTTTTTGAGCAAGAGAGAGTACAGGCAAGGGAGAGGCAGGCAGAGAGAGATGTGGGGAGACACAGAATCCGAAGCAGGCTCCAGGCTCTGAGCTGTCAGCACAGAGCCCGACACAGGGCTCGAACTCACGAGAGCCGCAAGATCAGAACGTGAGCCAAAATCAGACGTTTAACCAACTGAGCTACCCAGGTCCCTGGTTTTACAATTCTAATAACACTTACACCAACAGCAATTCTATAAAACAGGTTTATTTCCTAAAAAATCCTTTTTCCTAGAAGTGTTCCCCAATCCCTCCGTTGATTAGAATCACCCGAGGAGCTTTAAAAATATATTGATTCCTAGAAACTACACTTCCATTTAGGGTACAGACAATGCCACGAATGTCACTCTCACACCAACTAGAAAAAATGTGGATAATATAAAAGGGTAACTCTTACTGATTGTACTGGAAACCTTAGGTCACAAGGCAATGAAGCAGTCTGAATTCTTGTATTCAGGAAGAGGGACAAGCCCGTCCTAGGAGACAGGACAAGAGCCCATTTGTGGCAGACGGCAGCTGTGGTCACCATACAAGTGGACATGGAGAGGTCAGCTAAGATTTTAACAAACCGTTAAAGGCCTAGTGTGGGTTAAGGTATCACTTTGGAAAGCTAGGTGGCCAAGACACCAGGGCAAATTGCACTGAGGGGTAAGTTCTTTCCTTTGGCCCCCACTGGGTGCTATGAGAAAGTCTGGGAACAATGCACTGCCTTGCAGCGCAGGTGAGAATGAGGTGAGCTCCGGCTGCTACATGGTGGGCACCAAACCATGCCCATGTCGATGGACCTTTTTCTCCTATAAGGAAAAAGCTGTAAGTAGCTTAAGGAGGAAGCAAGAAATCCTTCTACTCACAGAGACCAGGAAAAGATCCCCTCACTGCGTGGTGGGGAAGAGCAGAGTCAAAACCAATCTGGCCCAGAGAGAGAGAGGCCCCCCTGGCTCTTGCTCTACACGCAAAGAACATTGTTCCATGAGGAAGGGTAAATGTAAAAATCCCTACTCATTGGGGAAGGGACATAAACCTTCTCGGACCCACATTCTGACTCCTTTAAGAAGCAGAGGTCTGTTCCCACTCGGGCAGGGGCAGGAAACTCCTGATCAAAACCAACCACAGATATGAGGCTGACTTTGCTTCAGACAGGCCAAGAGATTATACCAGGAAACAGCCTTGCCCCGTGATGAATCCAACACTCAATACGAACCAGTAACTCCCCACCACTGGCGGGAGGGCAAGTGTGTACGGAGAGGCCCCTTCTGAAATACAAGCATACAAGGAACCAAAATATGATGGGGAACAAGGACACTCGGGAAAATTATGTGGCATCCATGGGCCTATCCTATGTGTTAAGAGATCAGCACAAGGCATTAGCAGCCCAATTCTAGAGGAAGGTGAAAGCCGCAGTGCACTAAAAGTAACAATAGTACTAACTCACCCAAATCCACTTCAACTCATGATCAGATTGATTTGCATCCCCACACTCCTGGCCTGATTGAAAAAAAAAAAATAGGCCCATTTCCAGGCATTAATACTACTTCAGTCTTTACTATTCTATAAGATGATGCCTGGGATTCAATCTAAAATTATCACACACACACACACACACACACACACACACACACACACACACACCTCCATGAGAAAAGATAAAGCGGCTGAGTCCAGCTCCTGCCGGGTCCGGGGCGGGGGTGGGGGTTCCTGAAGGATGCGCGGTGTTGGTGAGTGGGGGATGAAAGAGACGGGAGGTTCTTTCTGGTCACCAGCCAGGCCTCTCCGCACTGTCTGAGACTCAACTTTATTTTATGATTTAGTGTTTGGGGAACGGCACAAAAGCAGCATTCTGATGATAAATCCCTTGATCAGTAAAGATTCTCCAAGAACATTGATATGCAGAAGGATGGGGAACAGCCCAGAGGTGGCATAGGCACAGTGAAGGCAAAAGTTACTCTCATCATTGCTTAACGGGAGGTAATGAGAAAAACAGGTCTTTCAGGAACCCAGTGTTGCTCCCATAACCACAAAAGAAGTTCCTTTAGTAAGTTCCTTCACAAAGTGCAAGCAGCATATCAAAGCCAGAATGAATCACTCCTAGAACCAATTAACAAGGTACTTGGGGGTCCTTACTCAAGCCTAAATAACTGGGTGGGGGTGGATATCCATGGCCATCTGACAGTAAGAGTCCCTGCAACTTACCTTAACCTCACAACGAGTTCTTACTCAACCTATGAGTTCAGAAAACGGCTCCCAACAACAAAGCAAACGATTAACCAGACTCAGACATGACCCAGATGTTAGAAATACCAAACAGAAATTTTAAAGCAGCTATGAGAAACTATGTTAAAGAATTAAGTTGGAAAAGGAAGATAACAGACATAAGCAGAAGAATAATTTCTACAGAAATATGGAAACTTTAGTAGTAAATAAAAATCAAATGGAGTGGCGCCTGGTTGGCTCAGTGGGTTAAGCATCCAACTTTGGCTCAGGTCATGATCACGCGGTTTGTGAGTTTGAGCCCTGTGTCAGGCTCTGTGCTTACAGCTCAGAGCCTGGTGCCTGTTTCAGATTCTGTGTCTCCCTCAGACTCTGTCTCTTTCTCTCTTTCAAAAATGAAATCAACATTAAAAATCATTGGGAAAACATTTCTAAAAAATCAAATGGAAATGCTAGAAAATAAAAAATGATATGAGAAAGAAAAAGTGTCTTTGATAGGCCAATTGCTGTACTTTAGCCAAGAAAGAACATTGAATTTGAAAATTCATCAAGAGCAATCATTACCATTAAAATACAAAGAGAACTAAAAGTTGAAAACATAACAGAATCAAGCATACAAGACCAGATATTAAATGGTCCAACACAGTATCACTGGAGTTTCAAAAAGAGATGAGAGCCAAGTCAGAAGAAATATTTGAGGAGACACTGGCTGAGAATTTTATGCAATAATGAAAACATAAAAGGACAGACCCAAGGAACTCACAGACCCCCAAGAAGGATACACGTTAAACAAACAATACACGTCCACTTGATAATCAAACTGCTTAAAATCAAGAATAAAGAAAAACAGAAAGAACAAGGCAAGGGTTACAGAAAGGTAATCTGGAGAAACTATGTAGGTGAGAATACAATGAAATGACATGTTTAAAGTACTGAAAACAAAAGAAAAAAATCTGCCAACTCAAGAGTTTTATTCCCAGTAAAAATACCTTCCAATAGTGAAAGTGAAATAAAGTCTTTTTCAGACAAACAAAAGCTGAAAGAATTCACTGCCATTATGGGAGTTTTTACACGAAGTACAGCTATGCAAAAACAAAACAAAACAAAACAAAAACAAAAACAAACCCAGAAATTACAAAATTCAGGTTAAATATACATGCTTTTGGTCTTTTAATTGCTTGAAAAGTAACTGATTATCTAGAACAAAAAAGGAAATGGGAAAAATGTACCACAGGGTTTTTAACATTTGTAAAGGAAAAACATCTGATGATAATAGAGGAAAGGAGGAAAGAACTGGAGGTACATTGTTTATATAAAAGTGCTGTGATGGTATTTGAAGTTAGACAGGAAAAAGTTAAATTGTAGAGCAATTGGTATAAATTGTAGAGCAACCACTAAAAGTTATAGACATATGACAAATAAGAAAATAATAAGCAAATTTAATTAGTCGAGGCAAGGCCCAGGCATCTGTTCTTTTTTAAAGAATTTTTTTATGTTTATTTATTTATTTTGAGAGAGAGAAAGAGAGAGAGAGAGAAGAGAGGGGCAGAGAGAGAGAGAAGAGAGGGGCAGAGAGAGAATTGTGAGCAGGCTCCACACTATCAGCGTGGAGCCAATGCAGGGCTCTAACCCATGAACCGTGAGATCAGGACCTGAGCCAAAACCAAGAGTTGGATACTTAACCAACTGAGCCACCCAGGCACCCCTGCCCTTTTTAAATAGAACTCCCCTATGACCCAGCAATAGCTCTGCTAGGAATTGACCCAAAGGATACAGGAGTCCTGAGCATAGAGGCACGTGTACCCCAATGTTCATAGCGCACTCTCAACAATAGCCAAAACATGGAAAGAGCCTAAGTGTCCATCAACTGATGGATGGATCAAGAAGATGTGGTTTATCTATACAATGGAATCCTACATGGCAATGAGAAAGAATGAAATCTGGCCTGTGCAGCAACATGGATGGACCTTGAGGGTGTTATGCTGAGTGAAATAAGTCAGGCAGAGAAGGACAAATACCATATGTGTGCACGTATAGGAGGACTAGGAGGAACTTAACAGAGGAACAAGGGGGAGAAGAAGGGGGGAAATGGTGGGGGAGGGAGGCAAACCATGAGAGACTCTTGAATGCTGAGAACAAACTGAGGGCTAACAGGGTGGAGAAGAGCGAAGGCGGGGATGGGCATGGAGGAGGGCACTTGTGGGGATGAGCACTGGGTGTTATATGGAAACCAACTTGACAATAAACTATTAAAAAAAAAAGATCCCTAGCAGTCCAGTTATACTCAGCTAGTCCAACCTGAGAACCACAGCAGGAGAAGATCCTTAAAAAAAAAAAAAACCCTCAAATTGTGCCTGGAAGGAAGAAGAAAACAATGATAAAATAATGTTTATGGCATACAAAACAGTCATAATGCACAGACCCTCAGCAACATCCAGTCTGGGTGATGTAGGGATTATTCCCATTGTACGAAGAGAATTTCAAGTCACATGATATTACCTTCTAATGTGTCCAGAACTGCTCAGAAAGCCTCTGGCAAAGATGAATTCGATGTCAGTTCCACCTCCCCGCCCCCACCCCCCCAGCCTGACCAGTGCAGGGAGCCTGGACATGCACATGAGACCTCTAGAATACAGCCTCTAAGAAGCCCCATACTCTCAGGGTCACGTACGTGCAGGGTCAGCAACCCAGAGCAGCGCCTTCTTATAGCTTGAACCCCGGTGCCCTCACCTGCCTCACCCAGTCCCCACCCTGCCCCTGATTCTTGGTGGGTACTCCTTCTAACTGGCCCCCTATTTCTCTGACAGACCCCATCATTCAACTACCACGCTATGCTATTCCTCTACACCCCCATCTGGATGGGTAAGAGGCGGGTTGGGGCAGATACTCTCATTTAGCTGCTTCCAATCTCTTTACCCTCTAACATCTACCACATCCAACTGGTGTTAGTCGTGAAAGGAATGGCTGACTCACATTTGCTTAAAGGTAAGAAATAAACGAGCTTAGGCAGGATGCAGTGATGCCCTTTGGTGAACTCTGGTGGACACAGTGTGCCTGTGAGGTGACAGAGGCCATGAGTTTTAGCAAACATCTATTACCTTCAAAGGAACATTGGCCCTTGAAGCACTGGGCTTGTGTGACTCTCCATAACTCTGATAAAGCTCCACTTTGTGGATTTGTAGGTGGGGATTGGGTTGGGGCACTCTTTAGTATTTTCCGGGAAGCAAATCTTGATTCTTTGAAAATGAACGTGATTTTTGAATACAGCCAAAATTCAATTACTTCCAAGCCTGAGAATAAGGTGGAAGAGTACATTGGGTCTTTTTTTCCTCAAAAACAAGAAGTGAAATAAGTCATGTGACTCATTTTCTCATGTAACTGGCAATTCAATTACAGAGCAGGGCTTACCAAGGTAGAAGTGACTGTTTTGAAGGCCAGCTCTCATTTCTGTGCTGGAAATACAAACCCATCTTATTTCCTTACCTATCAGATATTTGAAAACCTTGAAAAAAAATTAATCAAATCCCATAAGGAAGGGTAGAGTTAATTCACTTTGGCTTTTGTATAGAAAATG
The DNA here is from genome assembly GCA_017311185.1 of Proteles cristata cristata. Classification (NCBI taxonomy): domain Eukaryota; kingdom Metazoa; phylum Chordata; class Mammalia; order Carnivora; family Hyaenidae; genus Proteles; species Proteles cristata. The sequence goes on along the minus strand of JAESUZ010003653.1, from coordinate 95,328 downwards.
ATACAATTCTTATTTAACCATCCAGCGGTAAATTTAATTAAATAAATTCACGAATGTGATGGCAAATGGCTTAATTCAGTGGTTCGACTGAATTTTTTTCAGATTTCTCACTGAAGGCTCACTTTATAGAGTAAAAAATTTTAATTTATTGTATTTTTTTTTTAATTTCAGTAATAACCCCAATTTGGATTCACTTTGGCACACTGCTGTCAGTGTATGTTTAGGTGCTTATACATGGCTGCCAAGATAGAATCTAAACTACATTTTACAATAACTGCTCACAGCTGTAAGCCTGCCTGTGTTGATGACAAGCTGGCTCTTATTCTAGCATTGATTTCAGATGTCAGTGCCACATAATAAGAACTATAACACTGGGTCCCCTGGCAATCACAGTGGGAAAAATCAAACATCATTCCCTCATGAATGGTACTTCATAGCCCTTACTGGGGAGCCACAATAAATATTTGGAAATTTGCCTGACATTTTAACTACACATGGACTGTTTGATTTAAATGGAAGTCAATCGTATTCCATGCTCTGAAAATTCTCTACTCCGTATTTTTAATCATCAACCTCCTTTCATTCAATAACCCATTCATTACATAATCATTCAGCACTAACGTGACAAAGTGACAGAGTGCACATCCACTTCCACCTTCTATTCCATGAGCAAAGACACAGAGAATAACTTAAGTGTATCTTCACAGAAAACCATCTTTCAAATCTGAGAAAGAGCCACCCTGTCTACACTACAGTTCCAAATAGTTCCCTTTCCTATTTCATGCTATTTTGTCAACTCTTTGTCATAAGAAACGATTTCACAATTATCTATCTTGGTTGAAACCCTATGTGTATGGTATGATATTCTAAATGTGACTTAAGAGAGTGATTTTTTCAGCCTTTATGCATGATGCAGGCAACACCAAGGCATATATTTCACTTATTTTCAAGACATCCAGATAGATGGTATTATTCCTAAATCTCTAGTGTAAAGATGGTTCAATCACTGGAGGACCATCTTTGTGCATGGCCTCAACCATGGACCTCAAGAAAAGAACTGCTTGATTAAAAGTTCTATTGAGTTAATCACCTTTCAGACATGGAGCAAACTGAAAAGACCAGCCAGTATCATTCATAATGATTTTATTTTCATCTGTTTCAATGCAGGTACTTCTGTGTGTATTTGTCTTATAAAATTATATGCTCCTAGACAGTATGGCCAATTTCCAAATAACTACGGCTGGAAAGTACCGTTAACTACTGAGATCCTCCATATTTTTTTGATGATACCAAGTGTTTGTTCTTGAAACTCAACAACTTTTCAGATGTGTTCTTCTCTGGGCAGTCACAGCCTTCATTTTCTTCAATCATACTATGAATGTATATTATATGAATAATTTGGACTAGTTACAAACTGCTTTGAAATTTTTGAGTATGAGGTCAAAGTTTTCCCTTATCCTCTTCTGATATACTGGGAACTGATTTTACAGAGATTAAATTCCCTTGCAATAAATGATATTCTGAAGTATGATAGGGATTCTGAGATTGTTTGCTCCACAAGTGTTACAAATTCCAAGACCAAATGGGATTATCTCCCAAATAATCTGAAGCTATCCCAAAACACATTTCCTATAGGTTAGTGCCTGCAACCTCACAGAATTCTAAAATGTTTTCAATTTCACTTTTAAATTTCTCAGAAAACGTTAAGAAGCTAACTTATACCTTTTAATTAGGATACAGTTCTGCAATGCCTCAATAAAGTGTTCTGCCTATTATGATAATGTCACTGAGAATCCATCATTTGGATTCATTCTCTGTGACATTTGGCCACCAAGGCTAATGGACCTCGTCTGATCCCCTTGAGGTTCTTGTCTGGTGCCCCTGTGTCCCAAAATAACACTTTGAATGTCGGCCAACTAGTTGTTAGGCATTTTATGTGGGACAAAGGAAATTAACATCATTGATAGGAGTGCTGTTCTAGTCGAGAAGCTTCACTATGGTTCATGACCATGGCTACAAAGCAGGCCAGGTAAAAGTGGAATCCACATAAAAAGTCAATTAAGGCACTGAAGATGGGTGGATGTGGGTTCATGGCCTCTTTCACCCTAAAGGAAGGGCCAGTACATGGTCATCTTACTTGATACTCCTCCTTGAGCAGAAAAAACAACTGTGGGGGGTGGGGGTGCAGATCTATTAATGCTGCCATTTGCTGTAGACAGCCCTGAGGGTTTATTTTTTTTTATTTTTTATTTTTTTATTTCTAGGAGAAAGAGAGAGACAGCACGAGCAGGGGAGTTTCAGAGAGAGAGGGAGTCACAGACTGAAACAGGCTCCAGGCTCTGAGCTGGCAGTCAGCACAGAGCCCGACGCGGGGCTCGAACCCACGAACCGCGAGATCATGACCTAAGCGAAAGTCGGACGCCTAACCGACTGAGCCACCCAGGCGCCCCGACAGCCCTGAAGGCTTAAAAGCCATATTTACTCCAGAGTCAATTCCAAACTTATGATGTTCAATCCTTCGCTTATATATTTCCCTTTCAATGAATCCATGTGTCAAATAAGATAAATGTTTTAGACAAGGTATTTTTAAATCCAGATGCTAATGTATTTGAAATGCTTGTACCTCAACAATTCAATCTGAAGCAGAAAATTTTAAGGAGAGAGAAAACGCACAGGTGTGCTCTGAACAGTAAACATGGGAAGCTCGTGGCTTTGCTCTCGTGTTTGCAATCAAGTTTTCTCCTTTCCTTATGACTGCTGTCTATTCTAACGGAAAGTCTTATCAAATGCTATCCAATAAAAAAGGTTTGAACATAAAATAAGATTGGAATTTTTGGTACCTGGCTTGCAGTTTTATATCTAGAGTATTAAAAAGATGTCTGTAGAGAAATCAAAGTTGAAGCAGTCTGCCAAAGGGGAAAATGTGATTTCTGTAGCTGTGTTTCATTTCAGAACTGATAGGAACAGGGTAACACTTCCATGCTTAAATAAATGAAAAGTTACCATCATTGGTGTCAGCTTTAGGACTCCAAACTCCACTTCTCCCTTGCCTGTGTTTCTTTTTTATTTTTTTAACTTTACTTAACGTTTATTTATTTTTAAAGACACACACACACACACACACACACACACAGTACAAGTGGGGGAGGGTCAGAGAGACAGAGAGGGAGATACAGAATCTGAAGCAGGCTCCAGGCTCTGAGTTGTCAGCACAGAGTCCAATGTGGGGCTCAAACCCACGGACTGTTGAGATCATGACCTGAGCCGAAGCCGGCCAGTCAACTGACTGAGCCACCCAGGCGCCCTTCCCTTGCCTGTGTTTCAGTAAGTCCGTGGAATCATTCAATTCCTCACATTATGGACACAAAGTAAAATACCTTTATGTCAGGAAATTGGCCCAGATAGGTATCCAGTGTCAGCAAGGACCCATCCACTAGTTTCTGATGGAAGTCTTCCCACAGGACATCACATTTCTGGGAGAAAAAAGAGAAAAAAGGAGATTACTGCTGAATGAGTTTAATTGGATCCTTTTCACCAAACTTCTAAAAAATTAAAAATGATAAAATTAGATAAATAGGACTTCCCTGGATAGCAGAAGCTAGGAAAAATGTGGATTATTTAATAATACAGTACAATTTGAAGGCACCTTGACACCAGTTACCATTTACAATAGTGGCTCCCGAGGATACAGACTATCTTCCAGCCGGCGGCACAGCTAAGAGCAGCCATGGGACTAAGGTCCGGCCAATGGGGTGAATTTCAGGAAGTGTCCCTAAAAGGAAGGAGGCTTATCTTCCACGGTTCCTCCTTCTCCCAACTGGAATGCAGAAGTGAGAGCTGATGGCCGGTGCTCACAGAGTCCTACTGAACCTGGAAGGGACAGTGGGGACGGCAACGATGGGTCCCATGGGTCCCCATACCTGGGCTGCTCACCTGTAACATCCTTAATGGGAGAGAGAGATAATATTCTATCCTTTGAAAACTACTTTTGGGAGCTTATCTGTTTTTGCTTCTTTTTCACTCTTCAAATACTCACCCTAATTGTTACAGATCCCCATCTGAGAATTTCACACAAACAAACAAAAACTTTAAATCCTCTGTATCAGGATTTAGAAGATCAGAAGGCTCATCTTCTGATGTAAGCAGATGCTCTGAACACGTGGTGTTGAGCTCCTTCACCATCAGAAGAGCCTGTATTTGGATCTGCAATTAAAGCCTCCAAAAGTCTTGGCAGGACTCACAAGGACCAAGATAAATTTCCAGCCATTTCCTTAAGGGATAAAGGTCAACAGTGGCATCTGCTATGCAGAGAATGTAACACGATGTTCTGAAAAGCTATTAACGCACGTTTCTATTATTCCCTTAAAAAGTCTTCCTTTCATGATGAATTTTTAATTAGACCACTCATCAGAAACTGATCATATGAGTTATGCACTTAACACCATGTTGAACGTGCCTTTATACTGAAGAAACGTGAGGAGAGGGAATTACTTAATAATTGTATTGGAGACTGGCGTGTGGAGGCTGGTTTTGCCAGATTCATTTTCTGAAAGTCTTCTGAAGAAGCAACAGGGCCAATAAGAACTTTCCTCCTAATTAAAGCTCTGGTTCTATCTCAGCTTTAACAAGATTATGGAAATCACTGCAGAGATGTCAGAATTTTCATGGAGCAGCTTGGAGCTGCACCGTTAACGCATCTTTCCAAAGGTAGATGCTGTGTAGACAGCACATCACATATCAGACCTTCTCCCGAGCTGGGGTGGCTGCATCCCTTGGGAAGGATCCCTTACAAGGATCCCTTCTGTGCCTGATTGTTCATTAATGAGCTCCCGTGAGGTGGGCATGACAAACACTGCTCTTTAACAAAGAACTTGGGCGTGAGAGAACTGACCGGTGGTTTGCTAATCCCAGTAATAATGACGTCGTACTGAGCATCATGCCCATGACACAGCCTTTAAATGTGTTATCTGTGGGTACGATTCTTATTCTCACTTTGCAGATGAGGAAGCCTAAGCCTGAGAAGATTGAAGAGCTCACCCCACATCACATAGATCATTCCCAGTCTCCACCCCATTCTCCTTCCTCAAAGCAGAAAATACCCACTTTTCTCACGTCCCGCCAGCCAGATGGCCCTTGGCTAGAAATTGGATTTCAAGTGTTAAGACATGTCTAGGGACAAAGGCTTCTGGAAGCTACATTCCTCTTAACAGGCTGACCACATCCGTCCTTTGGCTCGTCAGACCAGCGAATGGCCCAGCGATATGTAAGCAAAATAGATGCTTTTTGAATCTTCTGACCTTGCTTTCAAGAAGGGTTGGGAAAAGCAGGGAATGCAGGGGTGAAGTTGGTACACAAAGTCATGCCATGAGTCAGTTCTGCTGCTAAAATGAGCTAAGGTGCGTAGTCAGGAACAGAAAACCACTATTGGTATTTTGGTTTATAACGGTTCACCAAATACTATGAATATGGGACGATCTCAATGGCAGGACTGTACGGTGTCTTCTGGGTACATGGTGCCCCCCTCTTCACGATTAAGGCTGTGAAGTGGCAGCAGGGGGTCAAGGGCTAGGGTAAGTGAGCAGGACTTGGCAGCATGGTCTGTGATCCTGGCTCTTACCTCACCCACCATCTTCACATCTTCCCGCCCATACCAGTCAGGCTCATAGACTTCATGCAGTGACTCGGTGAGCTTCATAGAGGCCTCTTGCATGCCTAGTGTGGGAGAAAAACAACTCTTGTTGGATATAAATTGGTGAGGTATCCATTTCTCTTTCCCCTACTTTTCTTTTAATATTTATTTATTTATTTATTTATTTTGAGAGAGGGGGAGAGAGAGAGTGTGTGTGTGTGTGTGTGAGAGAGAGAGAGAGAGAGAGAGAGAGAGAGAGAGAGACAGAGGGAATCCCAAATCCCAAGCAGGCTCTGCGTTCTCAGCAGAGAGCCTGATGCAGGGCTCGATCCCACAAGCCATGAGATCATGACCTGAGCCAAAATCAAGAGTCGAACACCCAACCAACTGGGCCACCCAGGCGTGCCTCCCCTACTTTTCTAAGAGAAGAAAACTCTGAGTACCCACTAATCATTTAAGGGAAAACTGTGAAGGTATGACTGTGACTTGTGTCTGTAGTCACATCTTCCCATGAGGGTCTCCTACTTACCCAATTACGTTGTGTGTTTCCCATTATTTACATGATAATGACAGATATCAAGCCTTGAAAAAAACCCACAAGATGTCCTATTCTGAAAACAATAGTAACATGTTCTATTACATGTGCTGTCACTTACAAAGTGGTGATGAACCATAAATACACAGGACACCTAGAATACTCGTCCATAAAACTACAGAGTTCCAAAATTAAAATTAATCTTAACTGATTTTTAATATAAGAAATAAAGCCTTCTATAGAAGCAGGCTGAAGCAAAATTAACAGGATTCTAAGGCCTCCCAGCTGAGAGTGGTTTAAGTGGCCTAAACATTTTCAAAAGAAAAAAGGAAAACAAAAAGTGTCTCTAATGGTATTAAAAGCTATATATACAGTTTTAAACCAGAATGCTCAGAAGGCTTAGAGTTCTTAAGCCTACCGGTCACAACATTCATTAGACATGCCTTTGGTGTGTTGCAAAAATATAGCTGTTAAATAATAAGAAAGATATAAAGGGATATAAAGTATCTGTTCCAGTCTCCAATCTGCTCCTCCATCGAACATGGAGGGTAAAGTGTGGACTGTGCAGATACAGCACAGGGCCCAGAACAGTCCAAAGTGCATTCTTGGGCTGAAGAAGCGCCCCCTCTGGCACCAAGCCACCAAGCCCTCCCTACCAGCTCAATGCTAAGACCTGGCCTGGTTGGCGTCTTGGCCTTTGTCACGAGGGGATATGAAAAAGAGCTGGCTACAGCGAGAAAAGAGGAAAGTCAGAGTGCAATCATTAGACATGAAAAGCATCCCTGGGGGCACGTGGGTGGTTCAGTCGGTTAAGTGTCTGACTTCGGCTCAGGTCATGATGTTGCAGTTCATGAGTTCGAGCCCCGCGTCGGGCTCTATGCTGACAGCTCAGAGCCTGGAGCTGCTTCGGGTTCTGTGTCTCCCTCTCTCTCTGCCCTCCCCGACTTGTGCTCTGTCTCTCTCTCAAATAAACATTTAAAAATTTTTATATGTAAAAAAAAAAAGAAAAGAAATGAAAACTGTCCCATTAACTTAATGCCAATGACTCCACAATGGAAACTTTTCTGTGAAACTGAAAGCTGCAACAATCTAGACTCAACTATATGCATGTTGGATTTCAGGGAGTCAGTTCCAGGGTGAACCATGAGAAAAGGACAAAATAAACAAAGATGTCCGAAATGACAGAAGGATATACTTGAATCGTAGGTACAAAAGTCCACATGGTATTTCACAGTATGTTTTCTCTCTAGGTTACAGAACTGCCCCCACCCACCTTCCCCGGATAACAGGGGAATGTGGGATAATAGCTGCAGGTAATAGATTCGGTCTTTGCACACGGCAAGTTTGAAGATTTCAAGGAGACATGAAGTACGAAAGCCTGCAACCCCTCTCCACAAAGTACATCACGGAGCACGCTAAAGGATGTCCTGTACAACATGCTGCATAGCCTACACCAGCCGATAAAACTTGGCAACCAAAAGAGGAAGCCCAGCAGTGACACCATGAAGTTATGTAGGTATAGAGAGAGCCAAAAAATAATGCAAACAGCTGCGCATGTCCCATAGCACTCCGAGTGCAAGCCAGTGAGAATGTTCCTTCTCATTCATGTGGCCGCCGCTGCTGCTGACAAGGTGTGAGAGCATCTCCAGCGTCCACGTTCCCTCCTCCCCAAGTACAAGCAAGCCTCTACTAAGAAATGTACCCCTTGGGGCGCCTGGGTGGCTCAGTCGGTTAAGCGTCCAACTTTGGCTCAGGTCATAATCTCACAGTTCGTGGGTTTGAGCCCCGCATTGAGCTCCGTGCTGACAGCTCAGAGCCTGGGGCCTGCTTCAGATTCTGTGTCCCCCTCTCTCTTTACCCCTCCCTTGCTTGCTCTCTGTCTCCCAAAGGTGAATAAATGTTAAAAAAAATTTTTTTAATGTACCTTTTAAAATTTAGTCACTAGTTGACACCCTCTATAACTCGGATGCCAAAATGCTTCTCTGAAGTTTTCTTAAATCTTTGTCTTAAGTCTGACAGAAATTATAAACAGCTATGTAGGTAAGTTCTCAAGGTTTCAAGGGGAAGAAAAAGAAATGATGGGGTTGTAGCCCCAATAACCTTTGTGGTGAAAAATAAAACTGAATGTAAGCTGAAAATTAAATTATATAAGACCTTACTCATTGAGGCTAAAAGCACAATGTTGCAGTAAATGTGTCTCCTAGCAGCCAAAAATAACTACTAATTGCTGTGTGGATAAGTAGTGATGGAAGATTTGGAAAGAATCTATTTTGACATAGAATTTGTTTCTAGAACACTCCATGGGAAGTACTTGGATGGATACATAAAGAATGCTATGAAGAATGGCAGAGATTTTAGGGATTTAGAATCTACTCTGCTGACAGAGCATAAGAGAAAAATACGAAAGCTAAAACCCAAGTCTCCTTCAAAGTAGCTTGGTGACATCAAAGCAGAGTAGATGCTAAGTGTGACCTCTGGCATTTAATAATATCTATACCCGGTATTTTCTTAAAAGATTCATGATCTCCAAAACTGTAAGACTGGCACCCAACATACACAGAGTTATTCTGTTCCTACTGGGTAGGAACCACTTCCCTTGCTTTAAAATTTTGGACTTTCTCCAAGGCATTTACTGCAACATCCTCTCTCCTTCCCTTTGCAACCAAATTTGTGAGCGTCTATTTTCACCCTCTGAGATTGGGTGCAGAGATTACGCTGCTACAAGAGTCCTCTTTGTACAGCCCGAGGGTGTATGTTTTAGTTAGAAATAACATCAGCTGAAACACATTATGACAATAATCAGCAGCAGCTATAAACCATTACAAGAGTATCTAAACTATTCTAAGTATCTGGCAGCTCGGCCTATTACTTAGAAGAGAGCTGTTGAAGAACAGGAGAGGAAGTCTTTCTCCCAGGGGCTGAAGAAGGAGAGCGAATATAGGAGCAAGAGTCAGGGGCGGAGGAGGGAAGGCAGATTGTGAGAGAGATCACGGACAGTCAAGCCTACCGCTGGGTCATGCCTACACACCGATTATGGCAGCTGGGCCATCCTCCATGTGGAGGAAGACCTGGTGTCTTCATCACTCCTGTGTCTGACCTCCACTGTCACCCACAGGGCAGTGACTGCCAATTCCAGATCCTTACTGGACATCTCCCCATGGATGTGCTACTGACACTGCACGTGCCCCAAACCAACTCAGAACTTCTGTCGAAACCTGTTCCTACTCCTTTAGCCAGTCCTCCTGAATGTCACCCTGTTGTCCCAGTTAGGAAGCCAGGAGTCATCCCAGATTCATCCTCCTGAAGTGGCTGCACCAACTCAGCCTGAATCTCACGGGAAACACTTTGCTTCCATGTCCCCTGTCACTGCCCTCGATTGGACTGGACCCCCATCATCGATCACGTAGTTTAGAGGAAAGAATCCATGGGAACAACGGAGTGAAGTACTTAGCCAGAGGGAACATTCAAACGTCAGCCATCATTATGAAAAATATGTCTGAAGGCATTATGGCATAATAATTAAAATTATTCTCAGTCAGCCATTGTTAAAAACCTTGGTTCCAACACACATCATCTGTGTGACCTCAGGCAAATTACCTAGCCATGCTGGACCTCAGTTTTCCACAGTGCACGTTATTTTAAAATACGTGCCATCAGCCATAGTAAAAGTTATATGAAATGAGACAGCAAAAGCTTATGTCAGTGCCTAGCACAGAAATGCTCAATAAATGTTAGCTATCACCATCATTATTATTAAATCATTATTATTAAATACATCATTATTATTAAATACCTCTTAGAAGTCTCCTTGCAGCATCATCCTCCTCTAGCTTAAATCCCACAAAACCACAATAACTATTTTTCTAAAATGCTATTCTGATCATATGACTCATTCCCTTGCCTACAATAATGTAATGAGTCTTTTACCCACCGAGAGCATAAAACCCCAATATGATATGATACATAATCATTTGTCTATATAAACAACTGCATACTTTTCCATGTCTCATCCATCTCAGACTCTTGCTTTCCCTTCAATGATCTATTTGTTCCCTAAAGAGCCCATGCTTCTTTCTGTCTCCTTGGCCCCTGTACATACTGTTTCTCCCACCTGGAAAGTCCTTCCAACATCAACCTTAGTCTCCGGCATATCTCATCGCCTGATGACTACTTCACTCCCTTCCTGGGTCCATTTAAGTCTAAGTCCTTGGATCCTGTCCCTCAGGTGGGAGTCTGTCCTCTGTTGGGATGCACGCACTTCTGTTAAAGTATGTATTACTACGGATATTGGCCTTTTTATTTAACTTTCTTCCCATCTCTGCTGCCAGCTCTATCTAAGTAGGTACTGTGTCTTGTTCATCTCTGCATCTCTGCTCCTAGAATAGAGTTGAGGCCATAAATGGGGCTCAATGTGACGTGTGCTGAGAGTGACCCAATTTCCCAGCGTCCTCGTCATAGGGATGTGGAGGCTTCTGAGAGGAACGGGAGCACCTTACGGATGAGGAACCCACGGCAGCTGAGAGCTTGGTGATGTTCCCACCGAAGTCCCTGGGCCCAGACGCAGGGGTCATCACTCCCTGCAAGCAATGCTGCTTGCATTACAGCACGATTAGTTAGACACTGTTCTTTTGTTGTGAGAGCCAGAACAATTGGCCACGAAAGCCCTTAGAAAACCCAAATTACGACTAATTTAATGCCTACCCCTTGTCTTTCTGTGTGTTCCCAAAACCAAAATGTGCTCCAAGAGACACTAATTGTTTCTAAGGCTTTGAGAAAAACATTTTACAGTCGAATGAGTACCTGGTGAAATGCCGCTCGCCTGCAGAACTTCTGGAGATAATATTAACATATTAAGGGCCCTATAGTAATATGCTATGTAATAGCCTGTTTGAAAATTCATTCCAACCAGCCTTGACCAAAGTTATGTAAACATAGGCCTCTTTTATGGAGGCCATAAATGGCACCATTTGTTAACGAAACATGTTGGGGAAAAGCTGCTGTGAGGTGCTCTCCCCTTCGTGTGGGGATGTGACCATTAGAAGAAGCAGAACACAATCTGCAATGTTGAGGCGGCTGCTTTGACGCTGCGCCAATGTCTCTCTGGAGCTGACCTCACTCAGTGCACTGTCCTAGACCACGTTAAGGAAAAGAATTCTTCGAGTCTTTAGTGTTTAAAACAGTGATCTTCCTATTCAGGAAGTAACACTGACCAAAATATAGAGACTTGGGAAGGAGATGGAATTCATGCCTTCATTCAACACATTTATCCACGTTAAAAAAAAAAATCATCCAACATAAAGAAAACCCTGTGCTTGAAATAATATATGACAGCTTGTATCCAACAGTAAAAGAAATACCTAGAGTGCTTTCTATTTTCTGATCGAATTGTTAAAATACTTAGGGTTAATTTTTTTTGAAGAGTTGATGATGAGCTCTATAGATCTGTGAAAGTTCTCTGAGCCTTACTTCTTTCAAAATGTAGGCTAGGCTGTCTTTTATCATATAGCTGTGTTGGCTGGCTATGAAGAGGTAATATGCCTGTGCTTAGCACACAGCCTAGCAGATGGAAGTGTTCATTCCATAGTCACAGTACAGTAAGTTACCATTATCCGCTGGAAAGATGAACTCTAATTTGTAAAACCTGCCAACAGTCGTATAGTCCAAAGGCTGGATAGGACAGTGGGTAAAAAAAAAAAAAGCAAGGCTACAACATGGATGGACCTAGAAGGTAGTGAGTGAAATCAGTCAGTCAGAGAAAGCCATGTTATTTCACTTATCTGTGGAATTGAAGATACCAAACACATGAACAGACAAAAGAAAAAAAGAGACCAAAAAAACCCAGACTGTTAACTACAGAGAATAAACTGGTGTCTGCGAGAGGGGAGGTGGATGGGAGGGTGGGGGAAGCAGGTGGGGGATTAAGAGAACACTTAACATGGGGCACGTGGGGGGCTCAGTTTGTTAAGCGGTCGACTTCGGCTCAGGTCATGATCTTGTGGTCTGTGAGTTCAAGCCCCACGTTGGGCTCTGAACTGTCAGCGCAGAGCCCAGAGCCCGTTCAGATTTTGTATCTCCTCTCTCTGCCCCTCCCTACTTGCACTCTGTCTCTCTCTCTCAAAAATAAACATTAAAAAAAGAGTGCATTTGTCATGATGAAAACTGAAAAATATCCAGAACTGTTAAATTTTTTTAATGTTTATTATTTTTGAGAGATAGATAGAGGACACGTGGGGGAGGGGCAGAGAGAGAGGGAGACACAGAATCGGAAGCAGCTCCAGGCTCTGAGCTGTCAGCACAGAGCCCGACGCGGGGCTCGAACTCACAGACTATGAGATCATGACCTGAGCCAAAGTTGGCCACTTAACCAACTGAGCCACAGGTGCCCCAATAATTGCTGTATCACTATATTGTATAATTGAAACTAATGACACTGTATGTTAGGGTTTTTTTTACTTTTTTTAATGTCTAGGTTTTTTTTCTTTTTAAATTTATTTCTGAGGGAGAGAGAGACAGCGCAAGCAGGGGAGGGTCAGAGAGAGGGAGACACAGAATCCGAAACAGGCTCCAGGCTCTGAGCTGTCAGCACAGAGCCTGATGTGGGGCTTGAACCCACGAACCGTGAGATGATCTGAGCCGAAGTCGGTCGCTTAACCGACTGAGCCACCCAGGCGCACCTGTTAGTTATATTTCAATTAAAGAAAAAAAAGGCAATGCCTTAGGAGACACGTGGACCAGAGAACGTATCTTGGCCCTGTTGTGTACCAGCTCGTGACCTTGGATGAGCTATTTAACCTCTCTGATCCTCTCTTTTCTTATCCGTAACTTGATGGTGATTCAAGTACCTGCCGCAGAGTTGTCATGAGAATTAAAAGTATATGCCCGGCCTATAAAAGCTTAAATACATTTTAGTTTTACAAATCAATTTCATGGGGTGCCTGGGTGGCTTAGTAGGTTAAGTGTCCAACTCTTGATTTGTTGGGCTCAGGTCACAATCTCACGGTTGTGAGATATCAAGTACCCATCCTGCTTTGCTGACCGCACAGAGCCTGCTTGGGATTCTCTCTCCCCATCTCTCTCTGCCCCCTCCCAAATAAGTATGTAAACTTTACAAAAAAATCAATTTCACTAATTATTACGACTAATTGTTAATTAAGATAGTTAATATTATCATTTGATTACTTACCACTCTCTTTGTAATCAATTTCACACATCTACAATGAAGCTGGTAGAATAAATCCTTGCAACCAGAACCGCTGTGTCAAAAGGCATGTCCTCCCCACCCCACCCCCCCCAATACACATGCTGAGGCTTTTGCCAGACTGTTGTCCAGAAACGCTGTCCTACTAGAAGCATATACAAGGAGCCTGCTCCCCACAGCTTTCCCAATGCTATATATTATGCTCTCCTTTTGTATTTCAAAGTCTTTGAACATTTGGAGGAAAAATGGTAGCATCCCCCCTTTTGATTTCATTTAATATTCTTTGATTATCCATCCATGAGGATAAACATTTTTTTCACACTTACTACCCACCTACCAGTTCTTCTCTGGCTAATTTTCTCTTCATACGTTCTACCTATTTTTTTCTTTTAATCAGCTGACAATCATTTAATTTACCTACCGAGCTCTTAATACTTTGGTTCACTTTCATTAAATATATTGTCAAAATAATTTTTTAAGCGGATATGGAAGTCTGACATATTCGTGAGGTCAAATCTCTCAATCATTCCCTTTATGGTTTCTGTGTTTTGGGTTACCCTTGTAAAGACCTTGTCACCCAAGACTAGGGACTATTTTATTCTAGTCCTTTAGAACGTCTCCTCGTATACATATTTAACTCCTTACTAGATCTGTAGGTGAGAATGACGGAGTAGAGTGTGAGGCTGTGAGTGTGAATCTTACTTTGTTCTGAGAGTTTAGCCAGTTTATCCAAGACCCCTGGCAGCTGATCGATCCGTTCTCCCCCACTAATCTTGAAGTCTGCCCTGTGATCCATCACATCGATAGATGCACCTGATCTGACTCAGGCAGGTGGGTGACGTAGAGCAGGCAGGAACAGAGCACACCTCCCTGCCGCCCTCTTCCTCCACCACTCCCCTCATACCTTTGCCTTGCACGGCTGAGACCAGAAACCAACATCACGGCCTCTCTGTCTCTGCATAGTGGCAGGGCTGCAAGTGCCACAGGTCCCCACAAGCCACAGGTGGTCCAGGGCCCTGATTTCTGATATCCCTCCATCTGCCTCTGCCACCACCCCTTGCCCCTTCCGGCTAGAGGGTATAAGTGAGTCACTGAATGTGCTCCTCTTGGGACATGCCCTCCCTTGGGATATAACCGGCTGCACCTTCTCTTAAACGAGGCCTCAGGCCCATGCTATCTCACAATGCTTCCTAGAAATCTCTGGTGTGGGAGGCACTTTTTCCTCCTTTCTAGCATCACAGCAGACATCTTTTTTTTTTTTTCTTGTATATTCTGATTACCATTTCAATGGGATTTGGGGAGTGGGTGGAATGAACACCTGTGCTCAAGTACCCATCTTGCCAGAAAGCCAACTGGCTTTGTAATTAACACTGAATCCTGCCACTCGTGAATGTCAAGAACAATCTGGGCTTGGGGACATGCAGTAAACAACTCACACACATTTACCTTTGATAGCTGCTAAATATCCTCGAAGTTCTCGCTGAAGCCTGGTACCCTCTGCCTGAAAAAGATACAAACACAGAGAGGCTAAGCATCTTGTCTACAGTTTGCATGGAAACATGTGAGAGGCAATAAGTCTCAGGGTTTATTATTACCAGAGGCTCATTCTTGAAAGAGCATAAATATGTACACATGCAGACTAAACAAGGTGCCTGTCAGTGTTGATATTTATAGGGATTTTATTCAGCTTAAAAGGAAAGGAAATGGCAAGGGAGATTTTGCTGAGAAAGGAAACTGTACCCACCAGACAGCCTCCTGTCTATTCAAGAACTAGCAAGTCCTTAAATTTTGATGCATGGAATACAACAATAGGAGATTGATCACCATTGTTCAATATAGTAGCTATTAGGTACATGTGGCGACTGCTTGCTACGTGGCTGGTCCAAACAGAAGTGTGCTGTAAGTGTAAAACACCAGATTTCAGAGACTTCCTTCAAAAAAATCAAATGGATATGTTTTATGCCAATTACATGTTAAACTGGTAATATTTTGAATACACTGAGTTAAATAAACTGTATTTTTTTTATTTTGAGAGAGTGAGAGGGAGAGGGAGAGGGAGCTCAAACAGGGAAGAAGGGCAGAAGAAGAGAGAGAGAGAGAGAGAGAGAGAGAGAGAGAGTCATAAGCAACATGGGGCTCGATTCCACTTCTCCAGGATCATGACCTGAGCTGAAACCAAGAATCGGATGCTCAACTGACTGAGGCACCCTGATGCCCCAATAAACTGTATTACTAAAATTAATTTCACTCTTTCTTTTCACTTTTAAGATGTGGCCACTAGAAAATTTTTAATTACCTATGTGGTTTGCATTATATTCTTATTGGACATTACCAAAATAGAGAAACTCTGAAATAATAAATTTTAACATACATATGAATATATTTGTTTTATATATTTGTTTTGGTTTGGATTACATATTTTAGTATATATATGAATATCTTTGTTTTGGTTTGGATTAGGCTTAGCAACTCTTAAGACTAAGATGACATTGCAAGGAGTGGAGAAATGAGGCAAGAAGGAGGAGAGCCAACACAGGGTGCACGATCAAGCAGTTACCACAGTGGGCATCCCAGCCTCAGTGCCCCCAGGAGCTCTGAGAGGAAGTGTCAAACAACCCTTAGATATCCTAACTGGGGAGCAAGGGAAGTGGGACATTCAACCACCAACTCCCATCAGTTGTTAGCTGAGGGCTGTTCCTTGTTGGGGGTAGTGGGCGTGGTGCAGGTGAAAGCCCTCACACAAACAGTCGCCCTTGCTGGCAGTAGCAACGAAATCCAGTGAGCTCATAATAGGGAGATGCTAGGTCACTGCAATTGAAAATATTTTTAAAATATGCATTTAAACTGGGGCACCTGGGTGGCTCAGTAGGTTGAATGTCTGACTCGGCTCAAGTCATGATCTTGCAATACCCGAGTTGAGCCCCATGTCAGGGTATGTGCTGACAGCTCAGAACCTGGAGCCTGTTTCAGATTCTGTGTCTCCCTCTCTCTCTGCCCCTCCCCTGCTAGCACTCTGTCTCTCTCTCTCTCAAAAATAAATAAACATTAAAAAAATTTTTAAATATGCATTTAAATCACAAAATCACTTAACCAACTTGCAAAGAGCTAGCACACAGAATGACTCCACCTTGATAATTAATAAAACAGCAACCACATTTTAAGTCTAACTTGATAGTTAAAAATATAGCAACTATCATAGTCACATTCAATTCAGCAAGCATGTGTTAGCATTTAGCAAAAAAAAAAAAAAAACCCCAAAAAACAAAAAAAAACCCCACAAAATGTGGGGGAAGAAGTATGAAGGGAAAAAACCTAATGTCCTTCAATAACTTGCAATCTAGTGGAGAAACCAAAGTATTGAAATAAAAATTGCATTGCAAAGCAGGTTACATTTAGCTCTGCAATAACCATTCAAAGTATTTGGGAATACAAAGTAAAGACAAAATGGCCATTACATTTAAAGATAGATAGTAATCAATACAAAGAAACTCTGAAAAGGAGTGTTTAAGACAATGGCTGGATACAAGAAGGGCTTCTGAATGAGAATACTTTCCTGTATGGTATAGTATGCCTGGTGTCTCAACATGGTTTAAAATCAAAACTCTGTTTCCCTTCTCTGGTTGAACCACTAAGAAACATCATCTGAAAACAAACTGTCATAAGCTAGATAAAAACAAAAACAAAACCAGAAACAAACAAACAAAAGGCCATTCTGGATTTCCAAAACATCAAAGTATAGAGTGGAAAACTATAGGGAATGGATGAGGAGAATGAATAGAAAATACTGATGATCAATCAACACGTGCGTAACTGTAGAGGCTAAAAAGGATCCAGAGAAGAAACAGGTGCAGATAGACCAACATCCCTAACATCACCACAAAAAGAATTTGGGGAAGAAAGAAGTAGGTCTTTCCCATGCTTAATATCTATTATATGACAAGTACTGTGTCAGATTCTTGAGTATATAAGCTGAAAAGATAAGGCTGTGGGAGACTGCATTACTGTCGAATCTATACCTCTTCACCAGACCTGATCAGATCCAGCCCATCAACATTGGCCTTGGCTGTGAGACATGGTTCCAATTCATTGGGAGTTGAAGCGGCATGTCCCACTCCTGAGCAAGTGTCACAGTCATCACACAGTCCTACCATTTCTTTCCCCTCTACCCCAAGTCCTGTAACATTCTAGATATGGGCTGCTTCTCCAGACTGGATTACAGAGTGAAGAGAACTTGGAGCACAACTGCCGTTCATATTTTCATGAGTGAGAAACAAAGCTCTGTTGCTGGAAACCACGTAGGTACTGCTACCCCAGCATCACCTGCCCTCAATGGCCTGAGAAAAATGGTTCCACCATCAGTGGAAATGTTGAAAGATGGAGAAGGCTAAACTCTAACAGAAAAAATAAAAAGCCAACAGAGTTAGAAGAAAAGCACTGAAGGGATTTACAGAAACACTGCAGAAAGTAAATCCTATTGGAAGGCTTAAGGACAAAGTGGACAGCTTAGCAAATGGAAGAACAAAGTGCTGGTCAAGTGATACAAAGAAGTGGACAGTACTAAGAGAGAACAGCAAGGCCCAGAATCATGTGTCCTAAGATGGCAGATAATTTAGAGAGAATATCCAAAACCAGACATGTGATTAACCTGGACAGATCCAGACCCAGATCAATCTAAAGCCTACAGTACTAAAAGCTGCCATTAGGAGGCTCTGAATCCCCTATGGCCATGTTTTTCTAAATGAGTAAGTATATACCTTGGGGGTACTTACTGGTTTGTTGGGGGCCCAAAGAGCCACAAAATAAACCTAGAACCTATCTCTAGAACATCAACTTACTGAGGTTGGAGGGGAGCAAATGGAGAAGAAACCGTTCTTTTGTAAACACGAAGCAATCTGTTATGATGTACAATGAAAAACTACAGAGATTAAACACAGAACTCCACAGACATCTCCTGTTTTCAGCTGTCTGCTTTAGAGCTCTGCTTTATGAGTCCTTCTCTGCAAGCATGCAAAGCCCTGAGCTAAGGCAAGGCTCATTTCTCACCCAGAAGGCTTTCCCCTCTGAAGGTAATACAAAGCCTGCTGCAGTAACTGATGGTTATGAGACAACACAACTGTGCAGGGTATCTGGAAATAGCAAAAAAGTAGCAGGGAAAGGTATTCTTTTCCCAAATATTTAAGAAACAAAGCACATCAGGTTAAACCCACAACTGCTTCTTCTTTCAGAACAAGAGAGAGAATGAAAGAATTCAGCCTTCACTCCTAGACTGAATTTACCCAGCCAAAGCAATAAACATTTTTCAAAAATGAAATAAAAGAGTCCCAGAAGAAATTTTTTCGATATCTGAGTGGCAGAAAGTTCAAATTATACAATAATGGCTTAAACAGATGAGCTCATTTAAGCAGATAAACTGAAAGGCTGATTTAAATAACTTTCTTCTTTTCCAATTATTAAGATTCTTAATTTTTCTCCATGATTATTAAAGTTCATAAATCATTTGGTAATAACCATACTGAATTTCATCTAAAATTCTGCCTGAATCAAAAAGGTAAAAGGCTCTGGAGAGAAACCGTTCATGTATAAGATGCCACAGAGTAGTTTTTCCCCACAAAATAAGTAAAATTTCCTTAACATCGTCATCCTATGTAAATCACAAAGATGTTTTAAATTAGAAATTCTTACAGCAAAGCTCAGATTTCACTGCATCTGAAATTTGTCTCATGTTCCTCTGAAAATTAACATTTCAGTAATTCAGCCTTGAATTATGCATTACATGGAAAACAGATTCAAAATTCCACAATCTACAACTACATAAGTATATTTTCCCTTCTATTTCTTTATGTCATTCTCTGTAAGGTAAGATTAAACTATGGTTCTAACTTGTGGTCACGTTCTCAGGGCTTAAGGTAACATAAGGCCAACTGAGTCTTATGTTCTTTTTTTCTCTTTATTGTTTATTTTTGAGACAAAAAGAGACAGAGTATGAGAGGGGGAGGGAGGGGCAGAGAGAAAGGGAGACACAGAATCCAAAGCAGGCCCTAGGCTCTGAGCTGTCAGTAGAGAGCTGGACGTGGGGCTCGAATCCACAAACCAAGAGATCATGACCTGAGCTGAAGGTGGACATTTAACAGACTGAACCACATAGGCACCCCAAGTGAGTCTATTCTAATTAAGTTGTCTGATTGTCAACAAATACTCTTCTGTAGACAAGATCTAAGGACTCACGCCTACAGAGTCCCTTGTCTGGGCACACAGTTTAATAACATAGCCCTGGTGTTGGAGGTTCTTCATTTATTTTTTCAATGGAATCATTTATCAGTGTCAGAAGCTGCTGCTTCTCCAGCCCAGACAATGCCCAGGCCTCCCTTTCTTCCCACACAGCCAAGGGAATTGGCCTGCTTTTCCTTCCTCATTAAAGCTACTCCCACCCACGCTCTCCCTTGGGTGTCACACTCTTGCAAGGCTAGGGAGAAGGAATCAGTCTCCATAGTTCCCTGTTTCCTAGCTGTTCTGGAAAACAAGACAGAGTCATTTTAGGTTTCGTCACGGAGATAATCAAAAATTAACAGGCATGCAAAAAGTATACATGGTTTTAAAACCTTATGAAAGTCTGAGAATTACTGCCTCCAGTCAAAAAATCTCTTTATTCCCTTGCTGAGTGGCACCTTGAGGCTGTTGCTTTCTTCCCTTACTCCTGTAAGCACTACTCATGATAGCCACCTCCCCCCTCCCCCAAGGATTAGAATGAAGTTTAAAACCTAATAGTTAGAGAAAGAAAACCACAGGCACACCATCATGGAAGGTTTCAGATATCTATGTTACTCAATACAAAGAAATCACATTCCATACCTAATTAAATGTGTTTCCAAATTTTTTGACATCAGATTGGTCCTTAGTAGCACCAATTCCTTAATTATTTGTATGTATGTCTTGGGGTAAGCGGAGGAGGCAAGGAGAGATGGCAGGTTCCCAGTCATACTGGGCTCCTGGCTAGATCTCATTTGTGTCTCTCTTCAGCACCTTGGACAGCACTTCAAAATCTTCAGGCAGAGATTTAACCTATATAGTATCAAAGGACCATTACTTTTCACGCCAAGTCTTTAAAATCTGTTATGTATTTTGCAGTTATAGCCCGCTGTGGTTCAGACTAGCCACATTTCTTTGTTGTGAAAAGCTCATGTCAAATAACTCACTAAGAATTTTTTAAATATTGATTACAGGCTTAAATGATAATCTCTGGATATGTTGAATCACATAAAATATTATTAAATTTTTTCCTTGTTTTTTTTTTTTAAAAAAAAACACTACTATTTCAAAGTCTCCTACCATCTGGTAAGTGAACTAGAAGAGTTATAGATAGTTTTCCTGCAAGGTGAACCAAAGTTCCTGGTAAGAAGAGCTACCACAGACTGAAACAAAGAAGTACCTCGAAGTCCTATTATAGGTACTGGGTTTAAAAACAGGGTTGCATTTATTATTTTTTTTTTAACCACCCGAATCATTAGTGAATTTATTTTTTTTAATAGTTTATTGTCAAGTTGGTTTGCATTTAGCTATTTGATGAATAATGAGTTGTTTATTGTTAGATATATTAAATTCTGAAGCATTAAAAATATATTAATACTTATTAATACTTATACCTAGAAACTTCAGGAGTCATAAAGAGGTACAATTTTGTTAGCTCACCTTTAACCCAGTTACTTCTGCCCAGAAGAAAGAAACCATAGTTGAGGCTTTGCTTTGATTAAATTGTAGGCACAATGTATAGAATGAATTAATAATTTCTATGGAACTAAACTCACAGGAGCAATCACTGAAAATTCAGGGGCATGCCCACATTCTGCCATGTACATGACACCCCTATGCAATGGTGTGTACCATACAGCCCTGACTGTACTTACAAAAAAAACCCAGTGGGTTTCCACTGTAAGGTTATGCAAGCCTAGTCAACTACTTTTATCAATAAGTATCTAATACCTATGAGACAAGCAAGGACTTTTTGAATTGACTTGTTAAAATATGGTAAATGTTAGGGATGCATGGGTGGCTCAGTCAGCTAAGTATCTGACTCTTGGTTTCAGTTCAGGTCATGATCTCATGGTTCATGAGTTCAAGCCCCACATGGGGCTCTGCACTGACAGTACAGAACATGCTTGAGATTCTCTGTCTCCCCCCACCCCCAACCCTGCTCTCTATTTCCTCTCATAAAGAATAATTAATTAAACTTTAAAATATGGTAAATGTAGTACTGATTTATATTTATAGGTAACTTTTGTTATAAAAAGAAAAAGATGGACTGGAAAAAAGAAAACACCGCATACTTTATAGGAATATTTTCATTAACTTGCCTCTCAAACTGTGAGTTGATAGCCAACACTATTGGCATATAAAAGTTGGATCTGAAGAGATATAATGTCACAAAGTTGTGATTCCACAAAGGTAAGTCCTGTCATCTCATCTGTGATCATGAGCCTACAGAAGTTCCTGGAGTAACATTATTATTTTTGGCCTTTACTGACATTTTTCTATTGAAAAGGCTAAGTAACATAACAAAGATAAAATTGGTCCAATTTCTCAGAATTCAGACAGGTTAACTCAATCTTGAAAGCAATATTAATAAGATTTCTTACCATTTTTGAAGCTTAGCAGAAAATTAGATTATCAAGGAGATGAGGTTTAATAAGGCCATAATCAGCACCTTGACTAACAGATGACTAATCTGAATCTACTTATGATCAAAGAGAACATTAGGCTATTGAACAGTACAGGCACTTTAGTCTGTGAAGAAACAGAGCTCTCTCTCTATGACAAGTTCGGATGCACTTAAATTGGAAGATTATAGTTTTTCAAAGGTAAAAGCAGCAGGGTCTCTGAAATTAACATTTTTATTTCCATGCTTTGAGCTCTTTTTAGTTAACAGGAGCCATCATTAAGAACCTAGCACTGATTGCATAGAAAAATTTCTCCATTAAAAAATGTTCCTTTTGGCAGATATTAGCGCAAAAGATAAAAGAGAGAGAGGAAATCAAAGTGGGTTTTGAAATCACATTTGTGGGTTGATGGTGGTAGGGGTGGTGTACGGACAGGTGATAGACATCAGAGAACATCTCAGTTCCCACAATGTTATCCCAGATTGCTGGCCCAATTTCCAACCATCCTTGTCAGAAACTCCAAATACTTGTGATCTGAAAACCAAATCTAATATTCTATTTACTTTCAACAAATAAAAACTAGTAAGCTAGCTACTAGTAATTCCATACATGTTTTTCCCACATAGCTCCCTGAAGCTAACTAACTTGAGTTCATACAGATCTCTATTCTGGTCTTTTGGAAAGCTGGCCCATTGTGTGTCTAAGGGGATAGAATTGCCTGGTTAGAACTATTAAAGTCACCACATGGAGGCTGGATACAACTTGAAGTTATGCTTTATTGCCTTTAGGCGATTGAGTATGTGGCCCCTGAAAAGCCATTCCAATTTCTTCTGTGTTGGTTTGTGTGTGTGCCTGTGTGGATTTGACTCAAAAGGAGCTTTATGGGTATTATATACCCCTTTTCAACCTTTGCCTTAATATCGAAAACACAGTATTTAATATAGTAAGGAGGAAACTGACCCAGAAATTAAGGGAAACTCTATAGGACACCCACCCCCACCATGGCTTATTGTCCTGTGGCTTATTGTTCAGTGTCCCCTTCAGTGTTGTTAATGAGATGTAGTGATGAGAGGGAAGGAGGGATCTTGTCACTCATTACTCCAGTCATATTGTAACATCCAGAACATTCCTGAGGCTGCCATTTATGATGTATTAGTTTGTTAGAGCCACCATAACAAAATACCACGAACTGTGTGCCTTAAGCAACAGAAATTTATTTCTTCACAGCTCTGGTGGCTAAAAGTCCAAGACTAAGGTGTTGGGCAGGTTTGGTTCCTTCTGAGGACACACTCCTTGACTTGCAGACAGCTACCTTCCCACTGTGTTCTCACGTGGCCTTTGTACGCACGTATCCTTCCTGTGTCCTCTGCTCCTATAAAGGCATCAGTCCTATCAGAGAGGGTCCCTCCCAAATGACTTCATTTGATCTTAATTACCTCTCGAATGTCCTAATCTACAAATACAGCCACTAACCTGAAGTGTGCCAGCAGTTAGGACTTCAGTATATAAATTTAGAGGTACACGATTAAGCCCGTAATAATATTCTCAAAGCAAGCCTTTAGCAGAGCAATATGATCAGGTCTAACACTTACTGACTGGTCCCTCTGTTCCACATACTGTCCTAAGTGCCACATCCCTATTACCCCCTAATCCTCAAATTAACTCCATGAAGTCAGCACATTTTTAGCAGTGAGGAAACGCACACAGGCTGAGAAACCCGCCCAAAAGTCACACCTCTGGCAAACAGCAAGCCGGTACCGGAGCCTGGGTTCTGGGTTGTTACAACTCCGCAGTCTCACCTCTTTGTCTCCAGGCTATACAGACACGGACGACAGCGAAGGGTAAAGGAGGCTGTCCCAAGAAGAATCAACTGTTGATCAATGAGAATAATTTACCTAAAGACACCATTTTCTGTGCTCCCATGGTACAGTCCTAATCTTTAAACTAAAATACCAACTGTTCACACGTGTCTCTACAAAGCTCATGGTTCCACAGAGTATGTTCCATGAGATTCATATAGCACAGTGGTTATTAAATGGGTGGGTTTGGGTACCACACTGCCTGGCTTTAAAATCTTGGGCTCTGGTATTTCTAACTGTTCCACTGTGGGCAAGCCACTTAACCTCTCCAAGCCTATGATTCCTCATCAGTAGAATAAAGATGATAGTAGCATTTAGTTTCTAGAACTATCATGAAAGTCAAGGGAGATAGTCCATGGAAAGTATCAGCAGAGGACCAGGCATACAAGATGCACTCAGTAAATGTTGGATACCACTATTATTATTCTACATAATATTTTTAAAGTGAGAAAATATGCAAAGAATAGGTGCTTCATAAGTGTTTGACTGAACTAAGTTCTGCTACATGTCATATTATAAAGAAATATCTTCATGAGGAATATACACAAAACCTCCCCCAAACATGCTAGTTGAGAATTTAGAATGCTTCCTTTATTTATACATCTATGTCTCAAATATACAGTTCTGTTTTTCAGGAAGAATTTTTTTAATAGCTTTAAATGTTGCAGTAATAGGGGCACTTGGGTGGCTCAGTCAGTTAAATGTCCAAATCTGTCGGGGCGCCTGGGTGGCTTAGTCGGTTAAGCGTCCGACTTTCGCTTAGGTCATGATCTTGCGGTTCGTGGGTTCGAGCCCCGCGTCGGGCTCTGTGCTGACTGCCAGCTCGGAGCCTGGAGCCTGTTTCAGTCTGTGACTCCCTCTCTCTCTGACCCTCCCCTGCTCACGCTGTGTCTCTCTCTCTCCTAAAAAATAAATAAAACATTAAAAAAAAAAAATGTCCAAATCTGTCAACTGATTTTGGCTCAGGTCACAATTTTATGGGTTGTGGGATTGAGCCTTAGATCAGTCTCTGCACTGTTAGTGGGGCGCCTGCTTGGGGTTCTTTCTCTATCCCACTTTCTCTCTCTGCCCCTCCCCCATTCACACTCTCTCTCTCTCTCTCAAAATAAATAAATAAACTTGTTAAATGTTGAAGTCAGTAATAGAGGATCCTAAAGTACATGGGAATAATGTCTGCAGATATAGAATACAGCAGATATATAGGAGCCACTTAACAATGGATATGAGAAATATCAAGCCACTACGATAAAGTACTATAAGGAAACAAGACAGTATGAATGCCAAAGGCCAAAGGAATGATCAAGTTCATGCCCACAGTGAAAGGTTTTGTGACATATACTCTGCTTTCTCATATGCAAAGCAGATTTATAATTATGGACGGCTATGAGAATCAAGTGAGACAGTGTTTTGTACAAAACACTTTATAAATGACTAGGCCTATTTGTGGAAAGTCTTAATAAGAAAAAATACTTCATCACTGCTTTTATCTAAGCCAGCCAGAGAGGGATGGTAAATGTGTCAACTCTTAAAGCTCCTTAGGAGATTCTTCTAATGATCCAGGTTAAAAACATATTCAAATGGAAGTATACTTATGGAAACCATTATATTTACTATATTGGTATAATCTCCGGCTTGCATCCAAGTTGTTACTACCAAATGATGGCTCCTTAGAGACACTAGTCAACTGTGTGAGCTGGTTCAGAAGTCTGGAGCAGGGCCCAAGAATCAGTATTTTGACAAGGCCATCAGGTGATTCTGATGGTTATTTGGGAACCTCTACTGTAGTCTGTCACTGTGTCCATAATGGAATTGACAGTGCGTTGATGTAGCTGTAGTATGAGATGGCCAAAAAGACCCTTAAAAATATGTCTGGCTCCAGTTTTCAGTCAGTTGCCATCAGACGTTCCTTCTTTTTTTTTTTTTTTTCCTCAGTAATGAAGTATCTTTATTTTTTTTTAGGTAAAATTGTTCTTTTTTTTTTTTTTTTTTTTTTTTTTTTTACAAATAGTTTATTGTCAAATTAGTTTCTACATAAAACTCAGTGCTCATCCCCATAAGTGTCCTCCTCTATGCCCATCCCCCCCTCCCCCCCACAACCATCAGTCCTCAGTTTTTGTCAGCATTCAAGAGTCTCTCATGGTTTGCCTCTCTCCCTTTCCCCCACCATTTCGCCCTTCTTCTCCCCCTTGTTCCTCCATCAAGTTCCTCCTAATCCTCCTATACGTGCAAACATATGATATTTGTCCTTCTCTGCCTGACTTATTTCGCTCAGCATAACACCCTCAAGGTCCATCCACGTTGCTACATAGGCCAGATTTCATTCTTTCTCATTGCCATGTAGTATTCCATGGTATATATAAACCACATCTTCTTGATCCATTCATCTGTTGATGGACACTTAGGAATGGGAAAAGATAGTTGCAAATGACATATCAGATAAAGGGTTAATATCCAGAATCTATAAGGAACTCACCAAACTACACGCCCGAAAAACAAACAACCCAGTGAAGAAATGGGCAGAAGATATGAACAGACACTTCTCCAAAGAGGACATCCAGATGGCCAACAGACACATGAAACGATACTCAGCATCCCTCCTCATCAGGGAAATACAAATCAAAACCACACTGAGATACCACCTCACGCCAGTCAGAGTGGCTAAAATGAGCAAATCGGAGAACTCTAGATGCTGGCGAGGATGTGGAGAACCGGGCACCCTCCTACACTGTTGGTGGGCATGTAAACTGGTACAGCCCCTCTGGAAAACAGTGTGGAGGTGCCTCAGGAAACTAACAATAGAACTCCCCTAGGACCCAGCAATAGCACTGCTAGGAATTTACCCAAGGGATACAGAAATGCTGAGGCATAGGGGCACATGGACCCCAATGTTCATAGCAGCATTCTCCACAATAGCTAAAACATGGAAAGAGCCTAAGTGTCCATCAACAGACGTTCCTTCTAATGCGCCCGTCACTGAGAATGCGACTCCAGTGCACAGTCTATGCGGGGCATATGGGGTGACGTATGAGTATCACAGATAATGGGAACCAATCATACTGATGCAAACCTGAAAATCAACTGCAGTGCATCTATGCAGATTTTGAAGACCATTTCAGACAGTCTTTTCCAGCCATGGATGAGAGATATTCCTAATTCTCTGCATCCCATTACCACAACAATACAGTAGACCTGGGGATCATTTCGAGAGGAACATTCCAACTAGATAATAAGCTTGCTTCACAAGGGGAAGCAGAAGACATATGGACTTGGTCTCTAACTGGATGCTGAGGAAAGGGGTATGAAACTCTCCCCAGCTGGCACAGTTAATTAATGTAGTAAAGTAAAATACAATTAAAGAGAGGTAACAGCACGGGAGAGATGAAAAGAAACGATCAAAGTAATAACACAAAGAGCTTCCTCCAGAAGTGGTTTCTGAAATGCGGAACAGACACCACAGGGAGCTGCACAGCGATCCTTGGAATGTCTGCAGTTCGGATCAAATTTTGGTTAGGTTTCAACTAAATCATTTTACTTATATAGGCCATAGCTGACGAGATATTCTTGCAGATGTGATAAAACAAGCAAGAGTAAAGAGGATAACAGATGGACAGGTTTTCCAGTGAACGCTTTTGTTTTCACTCTTCCCTCAAGCACTATGGACAGCAACACCCTAATATCCACGTGAAGCAACTAGACTCGTTTTGCTCCTTAAAAGCCAATGAGCGAAACGGAAGACGATTAATGGGTGTGTCCAAAATGCAATAAATAGAGACACTATAGAGAAAAGTAGGGGAATCTGAAGAGCAAGGGCCAATATATTCTTCTGACACCTACAGATTTCCACTCTGTTCCCTCCCAGAGAAGTCAATTGTATTGGCAATCACAGGGGGTCATGCTTACCAAAAAAGGAATCTAAATCAAGACTATACACACAAAACACTTTTCCCCATAAAAACAGTATTACAAAGGAGGCTGACAGTCTTAACTAGGGGCTTAGTGGCCAGATTATATTCCCTTCCCTGCTGCTATACGGTGGATGTAGTACATATAAATCAGTTAAACTAAGAGTCTCGTAGCTGAGCATATAACCATTTCATCAATATTTAGCACACTATGTAAGCTGCGTTACAGAATGAGAGCCCTTGCAGTCACAACCAGTAGACATCCATTGAGCCCGGGGAGTCTAGATGGAAATGGGATTGTGGGAATGTGTAAAAATCACTTTTTCTCAGAATACCAATTGGAGTGAGAAGAAACTTGTGTGCTTATGTTAAGTGCCGAAACTATGAGACCAAAATGTGCGATGGAAGTACAGGAATATCACCTTGGAACTGGGGTCTTCTTTGTACTGCATTAACTGCTTAAAAAGAAAGACAATTTCTGCACTAGACCACCAGCTTAACAAAAACAAGAACTATGACTCACTTGCTCATTATTTTGTTTCCAATGCCTTGTGCATAGGGGACACTCAATATTAATGTGTTGAGTCAGCCAGGAAATGCTTCTTGAGGGGAGGTGGAGGAGGGGTAGAGAGAGAGGGAGACAGAGAATTCTAAGCAGGCTCTGCACTGTCAGTGCAGAGCCCCCAATGGGATTCGAACTCCTGAACCATGAGATCATGACTTGAACCGAAATCAAGAGTCAGATGCTTAACGGGCTGAGCCACCCAGGTGCCCCTGAAATGCTTTTGATATACACTTATCAAAGGGGAAGCTTTTTCTGGCCTGTTACAAATATTCATCTATTGCCTTCAGTGAACTATTGAGCTCCTAATTCATGTCAATCCCTCCAATTGTGTGTGGAGCCCATCTCCAACTGCTTACTCAAGGACAGGAGTCAGTTGTTCCTCTCTTTCTCTGTGATTCATCACATTTTCCTTCTATACTAAATGAGTTCCGTTAGTATCCCTATAATTTTGCCATCGTAATAAAAATGGTCTCTTGACCCTCTTTCCTCTACCAAGGTACACTTTTATTTACTTGCAACCCTTTAATTTTTTAAAAATATTTATTTATTTTTGAAGGAGAGACAGAGCATGAGCAGGGAGGGGCAGAGAAAGAGGGAGACAGAATCCTAAGCCGGCTCCAGGCTCTGAGCAGTCAGGACAGAGCTCAACATAGGGTTAGAACTCATAATTGTGATCATGACCTCAGCCAAAACTGGACACTCAACCAACTGAGCCACCCAGGCGTCCCTTACTTGCAGCTCTTCAAAGCAAAACTTGAAACTTGCTGTCTCTACGACTCCTAATACTCTTCACCTAGCTCTATGTATTCTCTACTTAAAGAAAACTTGTGTCTTTTTCCTCTATAATGCTCATTATTTTCTAGATGACAATAAAATCTGCTTATTTCTTATGTTTTGTTTATTGTCCGCCTCCATGTTTTGGAATAGAAGATCTAAACATGGACCTTTGTCTTCACTCAAGTGACCTTTGTCTTCACTCGTTTCCCAAAAATCTGGATATATTCATGGCAGGTAGAACACATTCAATAAATGTAAGACAGATGGCTATCTAAGTAGTTACAGATTATAGTTCTGAACGTGCATCCACGTGTTATCATTTATCAAGTAACCTATGAAATTCCCTTGAAAGTTCATATTAAGAGAAAACATTTTAAATGCTGGCAAATATTTCCACACTAAGATGGTTTTCAATATTATGGAATTCTCGCAGAAACTATGGAGAGCTCGAACCGAAAGTGTCACTAGGTAAACTTTATTCCCAGAGATGTAGACACATATAAATTCTCTCACAGAATATTATGTGATCACGGAGTTTAAACTTTAATGAAAACCCAGTATAAATTCAAGCAATAAGACTTGACAATAAAGTTTCTCAGAAGTAATTAACTGGTACTACTTCAGTATATTAATGCTCTGCAGTAAAAACATTATCCTATCAGAGAAGAGCAAGCTTGCTCCAAAATATACTTTTTTAAAAGAAGCTAAAATTGGGGAACATAACTGGGATTCAAGAACTGAAAAACATCCTTATGCATAATTAAAATTACTTATTATTTTAAGTTAGTAAATGTATGCAAAGCTCTTGGAGGATTGAAAATGTTGTATGTGCCAGCTGCTATTTAGACTAGAACAAGCTGCCAGCCTTGTTCTAGTCTTGATAATTCAGGTTACAATCAATTCTAGGCTATACCAGACATTCTCCAAGGGCTATTTTGCTGCCAAAAATTAAGATAAGAGAAGTAAAGTAAATGACAGTGAAGAGGGGCTTTGATATTGAATGAGAAAGGAGGCATGGAATATCCAGTACAACGAGTGAAGACAGAATATGTGTGAGAGGAAGGATATACTTACTAAGTACCTAACAGGTGCCAGAGGACATGGAAGATTTTTTAAATGACTACGACAGGATGTCTTCCTTTAAATATTTTGCAATCTAATGAGGATATAGATACACTGTCATATAAGAAAAATGGAAAAAGTTATCAGAAGAAGTACAAAAATATAGTACAGGAGTATATAGAGGAAGAGAGATGTGGGCTGAGGAGACTGGAAAGACATCAGGCAGGAAATACCTTGTAAGTTGACTGTAAGGGAAGGTGGGATTTGAACACATGGAGATGGCAGATCAGGCAAGGGCAATTCAAGCCCAAGGGAGCACTTGCAGTGGGGAAAGTGGAAGAAGAGCTTGGAAGTAAGCAGTCCAGTCCCTAAATGACACCATCAGGCACAGGCCACCAACTCTTCACTCTACCAACTTCCTTTCTGCCTTTCATTACAACCACAGCATCTGGATTTGAACCAGCCTCCCTAATGTGGTGCCTAAAGAGAATCGCCATCTATATCATTGATAGGCTGTTTCTGCCAAATACTATAAAGGGACAGTATGATCAAATACTGTAAGAAACAGTGTGATAAAATCAAAGGAAGGCTAAAGAAAAGTTTAGTGCTCTGAACGTGAGAAGAAGTCCAAAGCAATTTGTAGCTGCCAACAATTCATATCTGGGGTGCCTGAGTGGCTCGGTTGGTTTAGTGTCCAACTCTTGATTTGGGCTCATGTCATAATATCACAGTTTGTGAGTTCCAGCCCCGTGTCAGGTTCTGCACTGACAGTGCGGAGCCTGCTTGGGATTCTCTCTCTCTCCCCATCTCTCTCTGCCTCTCCCCTGTATATTCTCCTCTCTCTCTCTCAAAATAAATAAACGTGAAAAAACAACAACAACAACAACAACAAAACCCAATTCATGTCCTACAAATAGGGGATTAAATAAGTAGACAAAGACTATCCAAGCAGAACCTTGTCAAAGTTATGCAAACATATATTTTTAAAAGGTTCTTAAGGGACTTACTCCAAACAGAAGGTCAGAGATTTTTCTGGATTAGAATGTATGGGTGGAGTCAGACATATTTTTAAAGAACAGAGAGAGTTATTTGTAGAGAGGTTTTGGGGTAGGAGCAGATTGAGTATTATAAACACACCACTCCACATATCACTCTTGCTTTCTTATATTTCATTAAAGAAAAAAAACTAATCACCACCCCCTTTCTCTGCTGTTTCTTGATCTATAGACGACTCATTCTCTGTTGGAAGGCTTCATATAAGGTACAACTTTTGGTAGGAGCTTCTCCTACACACTCTGGTGAAACCACAAAAACTCTGTCCTGCTGGTCTACCATGCCCACTTAAGACCTTGACAGGGCCCCATCCAGCAGCAAAACACTTCATTTCCCTCCATCTGACAGCCTTGTCCATTATATAAAGGACCCAAGGTAAGTCAGATCCATTTAAACCATGTTATGTTTGGCTAAAAGATATCAGCCAATGGGCAATACACTGAATGTGAAGAATTAGCCCTGTATCCCACCCTTAATAACATTCATGAATGTCATAATGGCATTTCAAATAGTTTGACCCCTGCAGTCTTAAAGAGCCCTCCTATTTCTACACTAACATAAATTATGTTGGCCCTAGCCCTGAAAACATGATTTCTTTTCAAACACAAAACCTAGCATAATGTTTATTTTAAATGAAAGTATTAAAAACAGACAAAAGGAGGAAATTGTTCTATAAATAATAAACGTGTGATTTGTTACCAGAGGTGCCCTAAAATGAGTGAGGCCTCATCCTAGGATGGAGAATTCTTCCATGACTTACTTCAGTGGCCACAAACGAACTGGGTAATTAGGGTCAATTCTAATTATTGACCCTATTATTATGCATTATTGTATAAGAAATGCATTATTATATAAGAAATTCCTAATAAGATGGAGGGAACCACATTTTTATTCTTTAGGGACAATACAACAAATCACATATTTTTAATTGATAACTGTCATTATATTAAAGTCTAAAAAGAAGACTGTCCAATAAGTTAACATACCATATTAACTGCTGCCTTTCCTTTAGGACATTAATAATGCTTATTACTTAATATGTATATAGTAATACTTATATATTTGGTATAACGTAGTCCATGGGTCATCCCATAGAGATGGATATTTTTATAGATTCAATTATAAGATTGAATCAGTGCCAACATTTAATAATTGAGTTATTTCCACTGGCCCACAGCCAAAGTTAGTGGGGATAGGAGAGAAACTCTCAGAAGTCAGGTGCCAGAAGCCAGGACAGAGCACTCCTAGCAGACAAGCATACCACTGGGCAGGGGGGAAGGGTCAGCTGGTGTGCCAAGTGGGTGATGAGTCCTGGCCAACAGTCCTAGAATATAGAGGAGGGGCAAAGTGCAGGTTGATGCGAATCAGCCTTAGCCAAATAGCAGAGAACACTGCTGGCTGGTACAACACAGGAAATGAGGAGTTAGCCCATATGGTCAAGAGACTGGTTACATAAAGGGTATTACACAAATAAATACATATTGGGAATACTGGAAGCCAGATGTCTCACTCTCAAAGAAGGAGGCACAAATATGAAAAGAGGGAAGACTCACGGCAGGAGATAGTGAATTGGAATTGGAATTGGAGATGTCATGGTTTTATATAGGTGAAAAAAAATATAGAGCATGTAATAAATTTATGTGTGTTCATTCTGTCCAGTTAGAAGACTTACAGAAGCACGATACCCTAAAAGCAAAGAATATACCCAGCACTCAGGTCTTGGTTTCTAAATGTCATTCTTCACTTAAAAAAAAAAAAAAAGACCCAGTCTCCTTTAAGAAACAACACACTGAAGGCTGGGGAGGACAGGCACAACATTAACTTAAAAAAGAAAAGAATAGAAAGGAAAAAAATTCTCAAGGAATTGTAATGGGGACATATATAAAGGACACAGGAGACACCACCAGCAGTTCCCGCTAGCTAAATTTAGGGTAACTATGCTGCAAAACAACTAATAATGCATGACAGCCCACTGAATAACATAGGAATCTCTACATCCATACTAATATAATTAGAGGAGAAGGGAACATTTTACCAAGGAGTAGAATGCTTAGTAAATAAGTGTGGAAGGAACTGGGGGAGGAGGAGCGGAATCACCGTTAGAGTAACAGCTGATTCAGACAAGAAGCTTCAATAGATAAAAGCAGTCGCAAAGTTTTTAGGAGGAACAAGTTATTTATAGAGTCTTAAAGCGTATCCCCACAAAATACTTCTAGGGTACTTAAAACTAAATACTAGGGCAACCTGCCAGGTAGTCTATTTTTAACCAGGAGAAAAAAGTGGATATCCACAGTAAAGGCACACATCAACATCATGTGTGCCTTGAAATCATGCACTGGGAAGAACACAGCATCACTTCTGTAGAAATCCTGCTAGGAGGGATCCCATGAAGCTCATCCTGAGAGATTATCAGGCAAATTTAGGTTTGCCTAAGGGACATTCTACAAATAAACACTGCTCTGTGCTCTTCAAAAATCTGCAGATCATGAGAGACAAGGAAAGACTGAAGAACTTCTCCAAATTTTAAAGAAGCTAATGGGACTTGACAAGTAAATGCCAAAATGACCCTGGAGTGGTCCCTGGACCTTCAAGAACATAAGTGGACAATATGTTGCAAGTAATTTCTCCCCGTCTGTAGTTAGTCTTTTCATTCCCTTAACTGGGTGTTTCTCAGATCAAAAGTTTTGCCATAGACAAAATCTGGGGTTTGTGAATTAGGTGGTAACATGGGATTGATGGTCATTCACTAATTCTGATGGATTAACTGTGGCTTTGTAGGAGAGTGTCCTTTTTGTATAGCAGATAGGTAACAGGTGCATGGAAAGATGGATGAACAGACAGGATGATAAATGGATTGGGAAATCCAAGTAAAGGGTATACAACAGTTCTGTGTACCATTTTATAACTTCTTGTAAGTTTAAAATTGTTTAAAAATATAAAATAGACAAAAATATAAAATTTACATTCTTTGATCTTTTCTAGGAAATCAGATGTGGCAATCTGGGTGACATTCTCAGGTGACAGATGCGATCTGGAGCCGACAGTTGCTTTCTTAATACTCTATGAATCCTTTAATTCAACCTGGTCTTCACCACTCACTGTTTCATTCCTTGCTTACTTTGCTCATTTATGTTCTCTTCCCAGCTCTACAACAATATGAGTCTCTGGCTTTTACCTTAGAGCACCTTTATCTGATACAAGTGGTAGGCAGTAAGCTTTTTCTAGGTAAAGTTGTGAAAGGGGACATTTCTCAATAGTAAGTTTTATGGAGATAATTATACAGAGTCACACAGTGTTGGAAAAAGTAATACAGAGAACCTTTGTATCCTATACCTAGTTTCAATGTCGCATAACTATAGGAAGAACAATACCAAAACGTAGATATAATCCACCAGTCTTATTCCCCTAGTTTTTACTTGTACTCATGCACGTGTGAGTATTTAGTTCTATACAGTCTTATTGCCTGTATAATTTCATATCTCCATCACCACAGTTAGGATACATAACGGGTCCACTGGGACAAGGGTAACATCTGCCAACTTCTATAACCACACCGGTCTCCCTTCTCCCATCTCTAACCCCTGGCAACCATTAATCTTTCCTCCATTTCTGCCATTTTGTCATGCCAACATGTTACAAATGGAATCATATGGCATGTAACCTTTAAGGACTGGCTTTTTTTCACTCAGCATAATTCTCTAGAGATTCACCTACGCTACTACATCTACTGTAACTTCATTTTTATTGGTGAGTGATTATTTCATGCTGTGGACATACCACAGTCTGTTTAACCATTCACTTCCTGAAGAACATCTGGGACATTTCCAATTTGGGGCTATTACAAATAAAGCAGCTATAGGCATCTGTGTATATGTTTTTATTTCTCTGGGATAAATGTGTAAGAGGGCAGTTGTGGGTTATATGACAGCTACATGTGTAGTTTTTAAAGAAAAGGTCAAAATGCTTTCCAGTGTGGCTCTATCATTTCACCCAAGATAGGAGTAATTCTGTTTCTCCACATCCACAAACATTCGATGTTCTTTAGTGTTATCACTAATTTTTTATTTTAGCCATTCTGAAGTATGTAGTGATATTATACTTTAATTTTCATTTGTCTGATGGCTAAGTATATGAACATCGTTTTATGAATGGCTTATTTGCCATCCAGATATCCTCTTCAGTGAAATGTCTATTAATATCTCTTGATTGCTTTCCAACTGGGTTGTTTGTGCTTTTTGCTGTTGAATTTTGAGAATTCTATGTTCTGGATATTTGTCTTTTAATCCTCGTAACAGTTCTTTTATAGACCAAAATATTTTAGTTTTGATGAGATCCAATTTATCAAATTTTCCTTTTTTGAACTGTGTTTTTTGAGTCAAGTCTAAAAAAATCTCTTTACTTAGTTCTAGATTCTGAAGATTTTCTCCTATTGTTTTTTCCAAAAGTTTAAAAATTTTATGTTTACATTTAAGTCCTTGATCAATTCTGAGTTAAATTTTACACAAGGGTGAGGTTTGGGTCAAGGTTCTTTTTTTTTTTTTTTTTTTTTTTAATCTACAGATATCCAATACTATAGCACAATTTATTTTTTTTTTAATGTTTTATTTATTTCTGAGAGAGAGCGAGAGACAGCATTAGCAGGGGAGGGTCAGAGAGAGAGGGAGACACAAAATCAAAACAGGCTCCAGGCTCTGAGCTAGATGTCAGCACAGAGCCCGACACAGGGCTTGAACCCACGAACCATGAGATCATGACCTGAGCTGAAGCCGCACGCTTAACCGACTGAGCCACCCAGGCGCCCCTATAGCACCATTTATTAAAAAGACTTTCTTTCCTCTATTAAACTGTTCTGTCCCATTACTTATGTATCTATTCTTCTGTTGATATCAAACTGCAGCAATAAAAGAGGAGTTAATATTGAAATAGAATGTATTCTTCCCACTTTATTCTTGTCTCTATTTTAACTATTCTAGGGTCTGGATATTTCCATATAAATTTTAGAATATGCTTGTGTATATCTTTTAAAAAGCTGCTGTTAAGAATTACATGAAATGGCATTAAACCTATAGACCAATTTGCTAAGAACTGACATATTGACCATGTTGAGTCTTCCAATCCATGAACATGGTATGTTTTTTCCTTTATTTACTTCTTCTTTTTCATTAGCACATTGTAATTTTCAGCATATACTGTATGTATTCTGTGAAGTGTGTACATAAATATTTTATTTCTTTAGAATGTTACTACGTTTATATTTTTGGTTTCCACATGTTCATCGTTAATAGATACAAGTGTGATTGACTTGGGGGTAACAATCTTATAGCTTGTGACGTAGCTGAACTCACTTATTAGTTCTAGGAATGTTTTGTTGTGGTCTTGGGATTTTCTATGTACACAGTGTATCTGCAAATGGACAGTTTTATATCTTCTTTTCTGATCTGTGTGCCTTGAATTTCCTTTGTTTTTATTATATTTGCTAGAACTTCCAATTACACTGGACAGAACTGGTGAGTCCAGACATCCTTGACTTGTTCCCAATCTTAGGGGAAAAGCATTCAGTCTTTTGCCATTAAGTATGTTGCAAGCCTTAGTTATTTCATATATACTCTTTATCACCTTGAGGTAATTTCTCCCTATTCCTAACTCGCTGAGCATTTTCATTATGAATGTTAGATTGTATCACATACTTTTTCTATACCAATTAGTATAATCATAAGGTTTTTTCTCCCTTACACTGTTTATATTGTCACATACTTTTTCTAAATTAATTAGTATGATCGTAAAGTTTCTTCTTCCTTACACTGTTTATAGGGTGGATTACACTGATTGATTTTGCAATGTTAAACCAGCCTTATATATCTTGAATAAATCCTACTTGGTCATGCTTATAATTTCCTGATACTCTGTTAAGGATTTATATGTCTAAGTTCATTAAACATATTGATCTTCAGTTTTCTTTTTTCATATTGTCATTGTCTGGTTTGGGTATTAAGGTCATACTGGCTACATCTTCTATTTTCTGGAAAAGATGGCATAAAATTGATGCCATCAATTTATGTTTGACATAAAATGTCAAATTTAATTTAAATGTCAGAATTCTTCAGCGAAATCATCTGAGCCTAAATATTTCTTTTGCAGTTTTAAATTATAAATTCAATTTCTTTAATGGTTATAGGGTTATTCAGATATTTTTTACTTTATTACATTTGGCAGTTTATGATTATTGAGAAATTCATCCATTGTGGTTGTCCAATTTAAAAGTATGAAGTTCTACATATCAAATTAAAAGAGACTGCATCAAATTATAAAAGCTTCTGCACAGCAAAGGGAGCCACCAGTGAAATAAAAAGGCAGTCTACAGAATGGGGAGAAAATATTTGCAAACCATCTATCTGAAAAAGGATTAATATCCAAAATACATAAAAAAAACTCTTTCAACTCTATAGCAACAAAACAAAGTGTCCAATTTTAAAAATGAGCAGAGGGACTGAATAGACCTTTTTCCAAAAAAGACATAGAAACCTCCAACAGGTCCACAGAAAGGTGTTTGACATCACTAATCATAAGGTAAGTACAAATCAAAACCACGATGAGTTGTTACCTCACATATATTAAAATGACAATTATCAAAAAGACAAGAGATAACAAGTGCTGGAGAGGATGTGGAAAAAGGGAACCCTTTTGCACTACTGTTTAGTATGGGAGTTCTTAAAAAAAAAAAAATTCAACTACTTCATTCAGCAATTCCACTTCTGGATATATACCCAAATGAAATGAAAACAAGATCTCAAAGAAATATCTGCATGCCTATGTCCATTGCACCATTATGTACAATAGCCAAGATATGGAAATAACCTAAGTGTCTATCAGTGAATGAATGGATAAAAAATGGAATATATATTTATATGTGTTTATATAGGGAATATTATTCAGCCATGAGAAAGGACATCCTGCCATTTGCAACAACATAGATGGACCTTGAGCACATTATGCTAAGCAGAGTTAAGTCAAAGATAAATACTGTATGGGGCGCCTGGGTGGTTTAGTAGGTTAAGTGTCCGACTTTTGCTTAGGTCATGATCTCGCGGTTCATGGGTTCGAGCCCCGCGTCGGGCTCTGTGCTGACTGACAGCTCGGAGCCTGGAGCCTGTTTCAGTCTGTGTCTCCCTCTCTCTCTGACCCTCCCCTGCTCATGCTGTCTCTCTCTCTCTCAGAAATTAAAAAAAAAAAAGAAGATAAATACTGTTTGGTATAACTTCTATGTATAATCTAAAAGAGCCAAACTCATAGAAACAGAGAGGAATAGTGATTATCAGGGTCTGGGGGGTAAAAGGATAAAGGGCAGATATGGATCAAAGAGTAAAAACTTCCAATTATAAGATGAATAAGTTCTGGGGATCTACTGTGGAGCACAGTGATTACAGTTAATATCGTGGCATTCACTTGAAAGCTGCCAAGAGAATAGATCTTAAATGTTCTTACTACAAAAAAAGGAATAGTAGCTAGGTGATGTAATTATTACCACTATGGTGGTAATCATTTTGTAATAAATAAGCATGTTAAATACCTTAAACTTTGCACAATGTTATAGGTCAGTTATATCTCAATAAAGCCGGTGGAAAAGAAGAAAGAAAGAAAGAGAGAGAAAGACAAAGAAGGAGGGAGAGAGGAAGGGAGGGGGTCTTTTCACGGCCCATTTGTTTGGCCAGCTCGTCTCCACCCTCAACACCTGACTCAAGTCTTGACATTAATATTATTCAATCATATGCAATTTTTCAAAGGTGGCATTTTCCTTCTGAACTTGTGGCTTTTGCGTATGTCATTCTCTTTGGTGACTCTTCTCTCCTGTCCTTGCTGAAAATAAATTAATTCATTAAAAAGCTCTTCACAAATTTCCTTATTGTCCTTTTACTGGCTACTGGATCACAGTGATATCATTGGTTTCCTTCCTGATATTGAGGATTTCTGTCGATTTTGGAGGTCAGTTTTGCTAAAGATTTATCAAATGTACAAATTTTCTCAGAGAACCATTTTTTCCTTTCATTTATTTTCTCTATTGCTTTCTTATTTTCATTTTCATTGATTTCTGCTCTTTTGTATTTCCTTCCTTCTGCTTGCTTTGGGTTTATTTTGTTCACCTTTTTCTAGTTTCTTAAGGTAGGAACTTGAATTAATGATTTGTTTCCTTTCTTTGTTTCCAATGTAAGCAGGTAATGCCATAAATTTCCCTCCCAGCACTGCTCCAGATGCTTTGAAAGATTTGTTTTCATGGCCTTATATTTACTGCATTTATCTAACTCCCCACTTCCTCCCCCTGCCCCGCCAGATAAAAATTCTTCATTTCTTCTCAGGATCCTGTATCTAGAAATCTAATACTTTCTATACCTACCCCTAGTAAGCCTGAGTATCTAGAAAAAAGCCTTATTAAACTCATTCTCATTAAGGTCTGAGCAGCACATTTATTATCTCTTGCAGGGGTATCTGTATTTTCACAGGGCATACAGCTTCCAGGTTCAACAGCCCTGGGAAGAAAAGAACTCTGCCCCGTGTACCCCAAATCGTGCCTGCTAGGGGTGAGATCCTCTCAGTAGACCCCAGTTATGCAGATCACAGAAAATTCAGGAAATGGCCACCAAATCTCTAGTATCTCTAGTATTTCTTTGTCATAAAGATACTAAAAAAGATATAAAACACAGGGTCAGAAACTTCAAGAACTAATCAGAGGAAGTGCCTGGAAACAAGTGTATGAATAGAAACAAAGCACAGGTCCTCAATTTGTCGCCCCTAAACCAGTCTCAGTGGCATCTCCTGGGAACCTGTCAGAAATGCACACTTCCAGGCCTCGCCCCAGACCTACTGAATCGGCAGCTCAGAGGTGGAGCCCAGTAATCTGTGCTGACCTAAGGCCTTCCAGGTGATTCTGATGCAGCTGGAGCTTAAAAAACACTGCTCTGGTGGGTACAAAACTTGCCGCCTGAAGTTCTTACTCAGAACCCAGAAGGTCTGATGACCTGACTCTATAGGCAGACTGATGTTCTCCACACTCTGGGCTATGATGCTGGCCTTTAGAATTGGGTCATTACCATTACCCCAGACAGATGGATGGGCTCACAATTAATGAAGACAGTGGTTATTTCAGATGAAGGTCACTATTAGTATAAAAGGTGGATACTCAAGGGCTCCTGGATGGCTCACTTGGCTAAGTATCCAACTCTTGGTTTCGGCTCAGGTCATGACCTCACAGTTCATGGGAGTGAGCTCCACATCAGGCTCTGAGCTGACTGCATAGAGCTTAGGATTCTCTTTCCTTTCTCTCTGCCCCTCCCCCACTCACACCTATGCTCACTCTCTCCCCCAAAATAAATAAACAGTTAAAACCAATCAATAAATAAAAGGTGGATACACTAACATATTCAGATCATGGTTATCTGTGGTAAAAAGAAATAATTCTAAGGTACCTGGCTGGAAAGTTATCTGTTCAGGAAAATTGTAAAAATTTTCCAAATGTAAATGCAATTTGCCATAAATAAAAATTTTATTCACACATTAACATACTTGGGAGTATATTTGTATTTACATTTTTAAAACTTCTGTTAAGTTTTATTTTTAATTACTTATTTGCATATGTATTAAAAAATATCATGAGGCTGCTCGCAAAAATTCACATTTTCAACATCTTTTCCAGCCCTGAAATAAAAACATGCTCTAAGAAAGTGCTCAGAATAATCATTCCTGCTACTAGGTTTAGCTTTGGGTTGGACAAGTGTTTTTTTTTTCTTTTTCAACATTTATTTATTTTTGAGAGACACAGAGAGACAGAGCACGAGCAGGGGAGGGGCAGAGAGACACAGAATCCAAATCCTGAGCTGTGAGCATAGAGCCCAATGTAGGGCTTAAACCCACAAACCATGAAATCATGGCTGAGTAGAAGTTGGAAACTCAACCAGCTGAACTACCCAGGTGCCCCAGGCAGGGCAAGTATTTTTAAGGCTTACGTGCAAAGCACTAGATGACATGGACATAAAAGGAGGAAAGCAGCCACACAGGCCGAGGAGAGATCAGTAAGGAGAAGTTGTGACTTTAGCTTACAGTGACTGGATGATTCTAATAATTGGAATAATGAACAATAACTGGAATATTTGAGGGGCATCTAGGTGGCTCAGTTGGTTAAGTGTCTGACTTTGGCTCAGGTCATGATCTCATAGTTTGTGAGTTTGAGCCCCACGTCAGGCTCTGTGCTGACAGCTCAGAGTCTGGAGCCTCCTTTGAATTCTGTGTCTCCCTCTCTCTCTGTCCCTACCCCACTCACACTCTGTCTCTCTCTCGCTTTCTCTCAAAAAAAAAAAAAACAAAAAACAAAAAACAAAAAACCAATAATTAAAACATAATTGGAACCGTTGAAGTATTGTGCTTGGACTCTAAGCCCGGTTGTGTGCTTACAGCTGTACTCACTAAAATGTGATCGAAGAGTTGGTAATCTGGGCCCACATGGCCCCTAAGTTGTTCAGTTCTTGTTGCAGTCAGCACAGCTGCCATAGGCACGGCATTTTAGTAGCAAGTTTATTTGCAGGAAGGAGGGAGAGAGGCCAAGGACCTTCCTTCCTCTCTGGGACCTTCTCTGTGCTCATTAACAGAATTGTCAGCAGGCAGCCCGGTGAAAGCAGGCGACATTCACCCCAGTCAATTCTGCTACTCGTTAGCAGCTCTGGCAAGACAGGCGGAATTAAAAGCTGGGAAAAATCACTTTAGGGAGCACATGCTGAAGTCACATTTTGTTCTTCCCGCTGGATAGATTTCTATAATTTTTCTTCTTTTTGATACTCGTCGACATGGAAAATCCCAAGTTCTCTGCAGAGGACTTCACTCTATTCCCTTTTGCTCTCCCCTCCGCTCCCCTTCCTCTTGGCCCTAGTTGAGCAGTCTAGGAAATCTGGACCCCAAAAAGCAAGCAGTGGGGGAACCCAGTAGACAGTGGAGAGAGTTGTGCACAGGCCCTTCACCCACGCTCTCAGTCTAACAAAAACCGCCTTTTTAGGAAGAGAGGTTTGGGATCAAAAAGAAAACCTGAGGTTTGAATCAGATAAAGGCTAGGCTTCAAGCTTGAGTTCAAACACAGACTCTGATCCCACCTTTGTTTCCAACATGAACGAGCAGGGCTTACATCAATCACTGTGAGGACTTTCAGAATTTTACTACAGGGAATTTAAAAGTAAGAGCATCAGGGCCCAAAAATGTTTGAATACTTTCTAGAACAATTCTAGAATAATCTACTTTAGATCAAGTACTAACTAAGCATGATCAGGCGACTGTGATATAGTGCACAAACCCAATATAGTTCATTTTATACTGTAAGTAGTATCATCTTTTTGGATTTAAAAAACATATTATCCAAAAAAAAATATGATGTCTAGATTTTCTGGGTCAGATAATATCCTCAGAGTCTGTCGCCTTTAGATGTTGTCTTCTGCCATTAGAGTAACGATTCACCATTATGTTAACACTGCAAGTAATAG
This sequence comes from Proteles cristata cristata, assembly GCA_017311185.1. Taxonomy (NCBI): domain Eukaryota; kingdom Metazoa; phylum Chordata; class Mammalia; order Carnivora; family Hyaenidae; genus Proteles; species Proteles cristata. The sequence goes on along the minus strand of JAESUZ010003653.1, from coordinate 52,584 downwards.
GCCTTGTAGAGGTCACCACAAGCTTAGTAGATCCTTCTTTCTAGTTTCTACACAAGTATATGTGGAAGCACCCTTCTCAGCATATGCAACAGATGTGACGTGGTCACCAGTACATACTGAGGCTTAAAAGGATATCTTTTCCCTTCTGTAGAATATTAATAAATTTAGCATTCAGCTATTCTTCTCAACCATCAATATGTTTCTATAGAAAATTGATAAATCTGTCTGCTACCTCCTCCCATTCATCCCTTTTCTATTATATATTCATCCCCTTCTATTTTACAGACAGGGTTAAGGTACCATGCCTGCTTACTGCACTAAAATGACTATAAATTTATTTTTTCTGATTAAAACAAAAAACATCAACATGAGTATGTGCAAATGCAAGATGCTTTTGATGCAGAACTGTTTTCAAAAGGAGACAGAGGGAACTAAGATACTCATTGGGAAATACTATTTCTATATTTCCATCCTAATTGTTTCACGCTTATAAGGTAGAATTGCTTGTTCAAACTCCCCCAGATTTTGAAGTTTTACCCAGATCTTGAAATTTGCTAATATTCTTCAAAGGACCAAGATACCAGGTCTTCAAGAATGACAATGTATGATTTTCTCTATAACATTTGAAAATCTCTGCTGTCAGCCCAGAGTCTGCTTCAGATCCTCTGTCCACCCTCCCTCTCTATCTCTGTCAATCAAAAATAAATATTTTTTGTTAATGTTTACTTTTGAGAGACAGAGACAGGGACAAAGTGCAAGCAGGAGAGGAGCAGATAGAGAGACACACACAGAATCCGAAGCAGGCTCCAGGCTCCGAGCTGTCAGCACAGAGACCGATGTGAGGCTCTAACCCACGAACCATGAGATCATAACCTTAGCCAAAGTCAGACACTTACCCGACTGAGCCACCCTGGCTCCCTAATAAATATTGGGGGTTTTTTTGTTTTGTTTTTTTTAATATTTTTATTTATTTCTAGGAGAGAGAGACACACACAGCGTGAGCAGGGGAGGGTCAGAGAGAGAGGGAGTCACAGACTGAAACAGGCTCCAGGCTCTGAGCTGGCAGTCAGCACAGAGCCCGACGCGGGGCTCGAACCCACGAACCGCGAGATCATGACCCAAGCGAAAGTCGGACGCTTAACCGACTAAGCCACCCAGGCGCCCCTAATAAATATTGTTTTTAAAAGAAAGTACATGTTTAAGAAAATGTATATTTTCTTTACAAAGCATTATAAAGTCACCTCATGCTGCTGCTGCAAGTGACATTTAACCAATGGAGTTGATGATTTAACCAATTATACTTTCCTTTTTAGTGCTTTAGACAAAAAGCAATCCTCATCTGGTCCACTCAACAAAGTCCAAAAAGAATTGGCCAATAAGAATTCACTGTAACTGGAAAATGCAAAGTGCCTCCTAGTCATGAATGCATTCCTGAACTTGATGCTTCCGAAGGTTAGCCCTCCTGGATGCTGACTGCATCAAGACACCATAAAAGTGACACAGGAAAAAATCCAAGAGCAAAAACCTAATCAGCTGCATTGGGATACACCCAACAGGACGACGAGGTTCTAAAAAGGTAGAGAGTAAATCCTCAAGCAGGTACAACTATGAACCTGAATCGCTTCTTTCCAACTCTAATCCCTTCAAGCAGGTGTTCGAGATCATCCTGCAAAGTAACAGGGCAGTGACTGAACATCTTTTCTGCGGGAAGCCACTGCAATCCAGACAGTGCTGTGTCTGAGTGTTATCCAAGTGCATGAGAGAAAGTACGAGAACTCACAGCCTGAGAACATAAGGAGACGTGCAGAATCTGTGATCCTGGAGGAGACTGGAGTCTATGGACCTAGATTCAACATTTCTCTGGGATTTTCTCTTCTACCTTCATTAATCCAAAGCTCTCTGTGGACATGCTACTATGGCGGCTTTCTTCTCCAACTCCCTTCTCTCCTTCCTCATTTTCAGGCAGAACAAGATGGTACCGCTCACGGTAAATGGCGTATCTGGCTGCACGTGTCAACTCTTAGTCTCGGGATGAAATTGAAGACATTCGGGAATGTGTTCTGGTGAAGACCTGTCTTCTAACTGCAGAGACTTCCACGTGTACCTCCCCCGAATTTGACCCTCAAAAGAGTGATATTCTGAACAATTACTCAAATCTTAGAGATACAAATATAATTTTAAAAACAATTTGTTTCTTTATGCATGTGTTTTTATGCAGCCTGTTAAAAAAACAAACACCACAGGGGTGACTGGGTGGCTCAGTTGATTAGGCATCCGACTCTTGGTTTCGGCTCAGGTGGTGATCTCACTGTTCATGAGTTCAAGCCCTATATCTGGCTCTGCGCTGACAGCATGGAGCCTGCTTGGGATTCTCTCCTCCCCTCCCCACCCCCCCCGCCGCCTCTTTCTGCCCTTTCCCTGCTCTCTCTCTCTGTCTCTCAAAATAAATAAACTAAAAAAAAAGAAGGATTACTATAAATCATATTTCTCAACCTTTTTCTTCATCACCTCCCTTAAGGAGCTATTTTAGACCTATTTTTTCCTCATCACACACCCCCATGAAATTTTAATATCATAGATATACTATGTATCTATTTATGGGATATACACATAAAAAGGTACCATTTTTTTCACCCACAAAGAACCATTTTTTAGCATCTTGGGGGAGATATAATCTCTCTTGAGGATGCATGATCTTGAAGCATGCAACAACTGAAATGATTGTGCCAGAGGTATCCTAAATACTGTTTCTCTAATACTATACTAATACTATAAATCACCACAAACTACATCTTTTCTTTAAAAATTCTCTTAATTTTTTAATGTTTATTTTTTTTGAGAGAGAGACAAGGGCAGCGTATGAGCCGGGGAGGGGAAGAGAGAGAGAAGACACAGAATCCGAAGCAGCTCCAGGCTCTGAGCTGTCAGCACAGAGCCCGACATGGGACTTGAACTCACAAACTGCAAGATAATGACCTGAGCCGAAGTCGGATGCCCAACTGACTGAGCCACCCCAGGTGCCCCAGCATCCTTCCTTTAGACCAATAATCTATACTGATGGGCTCTAGACCAACAATGTCTTAATCTCCTGAGATTGCGACTAAAACACAAAGCTTCCCCCTGTACTGCCTACCACGTCTTCATTCACCCGCCACAAGAAAGCCCACAGAAGCAGCAAGTGCCACCCTCAGGTTAACGCCAACCCCAAAGAAAGAAAATCACAAACACAATCAACCCCTTTCTCCCTCCGGAAACCAGAAAAATGTACTTACCTCTTGCCGTTTGAAGTTCTGGACATATTCTTCAAACTGTTCATCTTTGGTCTCATCAGCTTTCCCAAGCTTCTGAAGGACCTAGTTTGCAAACGAAACAAAAACGGTGTGATTTAATTATGTCTTTAAATAATTGGCAGGGCAAGGCTGTTGTTTTGCTCTTCAGAGAAGATACCATTCAACACAGCTGGGCTTTCTGTTCTGGAAGCATCCTGGCTTGGTGGCTTGGGGTTGATCAGACTTGGATTTGAACCACAGCTCTGCGGCTCACTGACTAAGCAATTCTGCCACCCACCAGGCTGAGCAAACGCTACATTGCATTTATCGATTTCTGTATGTTTCCTCTGGTACGCTGTACGTTACTTAAAGGTTAAAGTTATGCCTTGTCTTCTTGCTCAAAGAATCTCAGACAATATTTGATACATACCAGGTATGCAGTTGTTTACTCAACAGTGAACCAAAGACATTCTATGAAAGAATTAGCCTACTTTTTGGCAATGGTATTAGAATTACTGGAGCCAGGCACGATGCACGATTCTCCCGCACTGCCTTCGAATATGCCCTTCGAATCATACAATGCTCAAAGATGCCCTGGACGACGCAAAGCCTGCTGCTAAGCACTACAATCCAGAAACATAAAAATGAATAAAAACGATGGAGCGCCGGGGTGGCTCAGTTGGTTAAGCATCCATCTTTGGCTCAGGTCATGATCTCACTGTCTGTGAGTTTGACCCCCACATCGGGCTCTGTGCTGACAGCTCAGAGCCTGGAGCCTGCTTTGGACTCTGTGTCTCCCTCTCTCTGGTCCTCCCCCACTCATGCTCTGTCTCTCTCTGTCTCTCAAAAAATGAATAAACGTTTAAAAAATTTTTAATGAATAAAACGAGGCCCCAATACTTAATCTTGAGAAACGTAGAGTCTAGTGGCATAAACAAAGCAGGTTCACAAATAACAGACAATGTGTGATGGGTAGTGTGAAGGGTTAACATAGCATTATGAGCGCTAGCCCTCAGGAGCTGAGGTTATGGGGGGCGGGGGGGAATGGTCTGCTGATGGATTCTAGCTGTGCTGGAAATGCCAGCAGACAGGAATGTGCCAGACTACATTCCCGCCAAGGAAGGAGCCTCAGCAGAGATCACTGGAAAAATCATTACATCTTGCGGGACTGGGCAGGAGTGGTTCCGTCTTCCTGGAGCATGGGATTGATTAACAGGAGAAAGCGTTCATACAGAGACAGCAGACAGTTAGCTGGGGACCGGGCAGAAGGCTCCTCAGAGCCATGCCTGGGTTCCCTATTCAGTGGTCCCATGCGCCATATCTAAAACACCAAGTCATTCAAGAATAAAAGAAGACAAAAAACGAGAAAACAAAAAATGAAAACCTCCATAAACACTGCCTTAATGAGTTGAAAATTATTTACGTATATGAAAATGCTGTCTTTAACTTCTGAAAAACTGTAACAGCATGTTCTGTAAATGCAAGACACTGTTACTATCATTTTTATGACCATCGTTATTACAGAGGGCAGAGCAGATTCACACAGGTCACAGGAGCTACAGAAGGAAATTCAATGACATAGGGATTCTGGGCCTGGTTCCAAGATCTCCTCCCACCCACCTACCCCCAGATCCGCACTCTAAAGTAAAATAGCTTAAGGAAGAGGAAGTTGCCGGGCACCTGAGGGGGGAGGGGCTCAGTTAAGTGTCCCACTCTTGGTTTTGACTCAGATCATGATTTGACGGTTTGTGAGTTTGAGTGCCACACTGGGCTCAGCACTGAGCATGGAGCCGGCTTGAGATTCTCTCTCCCTCTCCCTCTGCCCCATGTGCACGCACACGCCCTCTCTCTCTCTAAATAAATAAACTTAAAAAAATTTTTAATAAGTAAATAATTTTAAATAAAAAGAAAGAAAGAAGTGCTCGTTTGCTTCTTTATTCCATCTCAGTTTTTAAAAGTTTTCACTTTAGGGGCGCCTAGGTTGCTCAGCTGGTTAAGCTTAAGTCTGACTCTTGATTTCAGCTCAGGTCATGATCTCATGGTTTGTGAGATCAAGCCCCACTTCGGGCTCCATGCTGACAGCACAGAGCTTGCGTGGGATTCTCTCTCTCCCTGTCTCTGCCCCTCCCCCACCTGTGCTCGCTCTCTCACTCACTCTTTCTCAAAAATAAATAAAGTGAAAACAAAATTTTACTTTCATTTTAAAACCAAGTCTCCCAAATGACCTCTGGCCATACACGTAAACACTAAAAGTAACAGAAGAAAGGGAACTAGCATTTACTATGTGACCTTTCTCCCTAATTCTTAAAATTTACTTTTTCATAAATGTTTGGCTCCTCTAGAGCAGGGTAAGGGCAGACTTTATCTCATGTAAGGGCAGCAGTTTACAAAAGCCACCTTGGCCCCAAGGCTGTCCCCACAGTGCAAAGGCACTCTGGTCTCAGCAGTGGAGAAAAGAAAGAAAAGAGACTACTGTTTATTGAGTCTCTACTGTGTGCCTGAAACCAAAGAAAGTGATTTACATGTTACACCTTTTGTTCTCACAATACCCCCTAGCTGCATCTCTGTCTTCCTCTCTCTCTGCCTCTCTTCCACTCATGCTCTGTCTCTCAAAAATAAATAAATGTTAGGGGCGCCTGGGTGGCTTAGTCGGTTAAGCGTCCGACTTTCGCTTGGGTCGTGATCTCGCGGTTCGTGGGTTCGAGCCCCGCGTCGGGCTCTGTGCTGACTGCCAGCTCGGAGCCTGGAGCCTGTTTCAGTCTGTCTCCCTCTCTCTCTGACCCTCCCCTGCTCATGCTGTCTCTCTCTCTCTCTCTCTCTCCTAGAAATAAATAAAAATAAATAAATAAATAAATAAATAAATAAATGTTAAAAAAAAATGCAACCCACACTACCCTTACTGGCTTATGAGAGATGGACAGGGAGGGGGCAGAGAAGACGTGGGAATGACCTTGGGTTTCTGCTACCAAGAACCAGGGGCCCAGGCTATGCTGGAGACTCCAGGGAGGGAAATGGTTTAGACGCAGGATTAGGAAAGGTCGGAACCAGAAACACACAACAGGACCTGTGGATGAAACTGACGGCTCAGCTGGAAAACGCACGTAATAGGTCTGGTCATTTTTGTCCCAATAATTGAAAATATCCATTAAGCCTGACCAGTTGGTGCCACTGATGTTAATGTTACAGAGCGATGGCGATGCACTCACGGCCCTGACAGCAGGGGTTGTCACGGGGGTCCTACAACATGGGGGCCACTTTCCGCGTACAGGCAAATGGCAGACAATCCTGTGCCCCATGCGTTTTGCTTTAGGACTTAGGTCTTTCACCGCATAGATAATTTCACGTGCACTGACACTTTACTGTTTTGAAACAACAGGATTTGGTTACTTTTGTCAATGCTGTTTTTCAAATACAAAATTACATCCTAAGTTGAATAAGCATTTTCCTTTCCTTTCGATGAGATACATCCTTCTATAGCTGGTTGTGTCACTCTCCTCTCTCAAGCTTAAGCTCAGAAGTTCTCATGTGATCGTAAAGACACCATGACGTGCACAAATTAAAAATTAAACAGGAAGGAAATGCAGGAATGTGATACTTTGGAGTAGTTCCAATAATAAACCCTATTTCAGTGTCTCCTAAAGTGGCTATTAATGGTTTGCCTGGGCGGCTCCGAAGACGTGAATCTCACATTGTTTTTTATTATTTTTTTTAGGTTTATTTTTTTATTTTGGGAGAGAGAGGGAGAGTAGGGTAGGGGCAAAGAGAGAGGGAGAGAGCGAGAATCCCAAGCACTGCAGTGACCGTGCAGAGCCCAGTGTGGGGCTCGAACTCACAAACCATGAGATCATGACCTGAGCCAAACGAAGTTGGACGCTTAATTGACTGAGCCATCCAGGTGCCCCTTGTATTCTTCTTCTTAGAGCAATTGCTCCTGAAGTGGCCAAGGAATGTCTCTAAAAATTTAGAACTCTCTGGTTTGGGCAGCCAAGGAGAGAGCTGCATAATTTAGCCTTCTCTGAATAAGGACACACTCCTCTCTTCACACTCTCGTTTTTATGAAAAAAGAAGAGCACATAAAATTATGTACACACTATCCACTGAATCCAGGAGGCAACTACATGGGATGACCATGGTCTCTTCTTGTCTGGATAAGACATGGAGACTTGGTCTTCCACCCTAGCCCACATGCAGATGATTCATTCACTCAGATACCCACATGTCCCTGCAGAAATTCAGAAAGCATTTACCAAGTGCTCACTCCAGCTCTGTGCAAAGTCCCACAATCCAGGCCTGGAAGGAGGCCATCGGGTCCGTGACAGTGCAGGGTATTTGCTGTGCTGGTGTGCTATGAGCACACACTGCACTGTTGGCCAACCTTCAGGGTACTAGATCTTTGACTTCTTGCTAGGTGTGTTCCAAGACTTAAAGCAATAGCTTTAATGTGCCCTAACTTGAGAGGAACAAGAGGAATCATCCTTTGCAGCTCCTGTCAAGGTCCTGTACTTGGCCTCTTTCTGGTCTTTTATAGATTTATGTCTGCGTCATTATGACATCCACTCCTTGTTCTGGCAGCTTTCAATACATTAGCCATTATGGCATCAAAGTCTCTCAGAGGCTGGCACGCGCCTTCCTCTAATTCTGGAAAACACTTTTGAGGAGATAAGCAAAAATAGGTGAGAGAGGGAGTGTTCACAGCCTTCTGTCCCACTTGAATGACCTTCAGACTTAACAAGTTTGAGAATAACATACAGGAGAGAGAAAGTACAAATCTCAGACACAAGCAGGTTTATCCTACGTGTGACAGAGCCAACTGAGAATTAGAAGGCAATGGAGGAAAGAAAGGTGGGGAGCCTAGAAGGGAAAAAGAGGTAAGCGAGAAGGGACCTCAGAATGCGGATGCAGGAAGGACTACCCAAAGCTGTTTTCAATCATGCATCTACCTGCTCAGGTACCAGACTCCCAAAGTCTGCTCTCTTCCATCCTTCCCCATCTTTAAAGTTGAGGACATCTTAGTGCTCCAACTTAAAAACAATAATTATTGGTGGAATTAACACACACACACACACACACACACACACACACACACACACCCACAGCTTGAGGAATATTGATCAAGGGAAGACAATGGACATTCGCCCTGGCACTCGACAGCCTTCTCTTTTCTAGGTGCCTGGGTTGGCCAACCTTGTCTCAGAACCACTTTTCCAGGAAACCTGATACCTTCAGTACCCAACCCAGAATACAACATTTACACCAAAACTCAGTGACACAGAAGTTTCCTAAAGCCTTCAAGTCATCCCGACACTCTGAGACTGGATCTTCCTTCTACAGTGGCCCCTTTCAAGGACATACCAATACTGCACGTATTGCAGAAAGTAATACGATGACTCTCTAACCCCATTCTATCATTTAAATGAATCCTCATGCCCCTGAAGTTACGGGGAGATAGTCCTCCATTTACCACTGGCCAGATGTTTAAGAGAAAACGTGTCTGCTGAACTGTTGGCAATGCAGCTGCAGAACAGCTCTTGCAAATGCATGTAGTTATGGAAGCTCTATACCTGCCCGCAATTCACCAGTTCCGTTCCCGATTCCTTCACACGCACTCTTCAGTCTTTGTGACCTCAGTAGCCCACTGTACCAGCAAAAGATGAGTCAGCAATTTGAAAACACTGACCTGCAGTACAGTTATGAAAGATGCTGTCTTAGGTAGAACAAAAAGTTCACAAAACCGTACCAGGATTTCAACTGGGACTATAAGTGACCGAAGTCAAGAGGGGGCTGTTGGGGCTGATGGGTGGGATATAGATGAAAAGAAGTACAGAGAGGAAAGGACATGTTCTTGCTCTTCCTCTTCTTGTGAAAATGTCCCACGCTAATAATTCTATAATTCCCTAATGTGTTTGCTATCATCTATATAAATTTAAAACATATCAAACCTAGTTCTATATGCATTATATCAAAAATGAATTTAATCTTCCCCAACAATCTTGTGAGCTAGGTTACAACAATTATCTTCATTTTACCAATGAGAACACTGAAAATTGAGTCATTGACTGCAGTGATAGAGTTGGTATGTAACAGAGCCAGGACTCAAAGCAGACAGTTTGATTCTAGAGTCAGCTTCGCACCCAGTGGTGAGAAGATCCATACTTTTTTTTTAAGTTTGTTTGTTTGTTTGTTTAGAGCGCACACGTGCACATTAGCAGGGAAGGCACAGAGAGTGAGGGAGAGAGAGACAATCCCAAGCAGGCTCTGCACCGTCAGTGCAGAGCCCGACATGGGGTTTGAACTCACACACCATGATATCACAACCTGAGCTGAAATCAAGAGTCAGATGCTTAACCGACTGACCCACCCAGGTGCTCCAAGAAGATAAATACTTTCATTAAACAAAAGCCATCATCTTCATCCAAAATAGATTATATTTATTCATATACCCTAAGTGATGGCCACGGACTCAACACAATGTGTTCTCCACCATTCTACTCGCATTTAGACAGAAACCGTCCAATTTGCCTCTGACTAGCAAAAGGCTTGGGAGAACATTACTTCCTTGTAAACTCGGGACACAAAGAATGACTCACCGGAGCAGGAAGTGGTACGGAAACACAAGACAACACAACCTTACTTGATTCCACAGATGTCAAAACAAGATCATCCCATTAGGACAAGTGACAAGCTGCCCGGGAGATAATGCAGATGGCGCAGGTCCTCTTACACCTGTTCTGACCCTACAGCACTGCATCCGACTCCTGCCACCACTCACCTTCACAAGCTCCTTGCAGCCCGTCATCTTGGCTTCACAAAACATATTTTGACCAAATGCTGCCAACTTCCCTCTCATTCTGGCAACACAGTCTACATACCTAAGAGTATTGCTAACTAATTAGAAATCACAGAGAAGATTTTTGGAAGCTCTGTTCTACCTTATCAACAATCTGTCTTATATGTCTCAGGAGGTGAATTGAAAGGTTGAGATGGGCAGATTAAGGTATAACTGGAAAAAAAAAAAAAAACAAAACGAACAACAACTCACTAAGGCAGTGTGTTGAGGCCCTGGACTAAAATCGTTGGATGGGACTGAGAACCTTATCTCTTTGTGGGAATTTGGGATAATTGTCTATATGCTTTGTACCCCACCTGGATAAGGACCAAAGTCAGAATAAGAATGTCTGCTCCCTTTCTACTCTGCAGGGATGTTCTAAGTTTATGAATTATAAGTCTATATAAAACTAGGATTTGGTTTTCAGCTACCCTTTTGATGTACCATGTTCTTACTAAAGCAGTATTCCCCAAAAAGTGCTCCATGGGACATAATCTCAGAAATCTCTATACAAAAAAAAATAAAATAAAAATCTAGGGCTAGTCTACTTGAAAAACACCAAATACTATATATCCCTCTGTAGAGTATCAAAGAATAGTGTTAAAGGTTAAAAAAGGGGAAATCACAATGCTCAAAAAAAAAAATACAAATGAACATGTGCAAAGATTATTTTTTAACTCAGTATTTAACAACAGAACTGGTAAGATGTTCCAGTTCCAGGAAGAATTCAAAGAGCCCATATATACAGGCAATAAAGAATGTTGAATGAATGGAAAATACATTGGACCTTAGTTAATTGCACCCTTCAAATGTAATTCCTAGAACTTTCATAATTACATTTTTTCTTAAATGTTTACGCTGAGAAAGAGAGAGAGAGAGAGAGAGAGAGAGAAAGCACACACAAGCAGGGAAAGGACAGAGAGAGAGGGAGAGAGAGAATCCTAAGCAGGCTCCACGCTCAGCACAGAGCCCGACGTGGGGCTCAGTCTCACAACTGTGAGATCATGACCTGAGCCAACATCAGGAGTGGGATGATTAACTGACTGAGATACCAGACATGCCCATAATCTTCCACCATAAGCCTATTAAAGGTTTCAAGAAGTCCTGCAATAAAAAATACTTGTGTAGCATTTAACCCTGTGTTTCGCATGTGGATTTGTTAACTTCTTATAAGGTTACTATTCACTGGAGCACAATTTGGGGAACAGCTTCTTCTCTCTGCATCATATCGATTTCTCTGATCCCCACTACAAAAACAGGTGAGGAATTACAATTACATATGAATGAAAACTCCCTGATCATTTGTACGAGGGTTCCCCTTGTTCATACCTGCCTGCTTCAGAGAGACAATAATCAAATTTAATAGAGGCAGGAATTCAGTAATTCTGGATTGATTTGCTCAGGTAGAAGCTCCATTAGCCTGTGAATTCTCTGGTTTTGGATAAGTCCAAGAGGAAAAAAGAGCTAAAATGGCGAAGGTTCCCTGGGGGTAGGAACGAAGTGACAGAAAGCAGCTTATCAAGGTGACAAAGAGTGTGCTGGGCGGGAAGGAGGGAGGTTCACACCCCACCCTGCCCCCGAAGTCTGCCCCGGGCAAGGCTCTCCCCCATCTTTCTATGGTAGTTTGCTCATCTGTAAATTAAGGAGAATACTCGTATTTAACTCAATGTATGGTTTGAAAATTAAATGGTAAAATACATATAAAACTTTTTTTCTTTTTAGAGAGAGCATGCAAGTGGAGGAGCAGGGTGGGAGGGAGAGGAGAGAGAGCTAGGGAGTGAGAATCACAAGCAGGCTCCATACTCAGCAGGGAGAATACTGATTCTGGGAAGATTCAATGAGAACACAAGCAAAAGAGCCTAACTGATGCCTGACTCCAACAGGTGCTTTTTAGTAAGGGTTGAGTCTTTTTCTTCTCTTTGATTTGACATCCTAAACTGCAATGTATAGGAGCTGACAGGGAGCATGGATTTCTTGCAATCTAACTTGCTCATCTAACAGATGAGAGTCTGAGGAAGGTGTACTGTCAATGTCACATCTTCAGCCTTCTAGGATACAGAAGGATCTTTTATGGTTAATGAGACACTGTGAAGACTAGGGAACTACCTTTATTTTTTTTTAATTTTTTTTTTTTACATTCACTTATTTTTAAGAGACAGAGACAAGTAGGGGAGGGGCAGAGAGAAAATGAGACACAGAATCTAAAGCAGGCTCCAGCTCTGAGCTGTCAGCACAGAGCCGGACCCGGGACTTAAACTCAAAAACTGAGATCGTGACCTGAGCCGAAGTCGGACACTTAACAGACTGAGGCACCCAGGTGCCTCGGGAACCATCTTTATTGAGAGCATGGTTTGCTAGCAGTTATTTTTCTACAGCTCAGTAAATACTTCTTGGGCAATTCTCAAACTCCAAGAAACACACGTGTGTCAGCAACATTGCCAAGGCAACCAAGAGTAGCCTAGAGTAGCTGTCTAGGTTCCTAGAAACTGTCTTTATTAGCAACTCCTCCGTATTACTGAAGCATCTGAGGAGAGTTTTAGAGCAGCAGGAAATAAAATTCTTCCATGTGATTCTCATTTATACCAGAAGACCAAATGCCACCATCAGATTTGCTACTGCAAATCCTGAATCAGGATAATCTGTGCCTGGGGACTGAGGGTGGAGTTTGGGCAAATACCAAGAGCAGTTCGTTTTTTCCTCATTTTGACTTCATATTTTTAAGACCAAATATTATTTAAAAGTGTAGCATGTTTGGGGCAACTGAGAGCCCAACTCCGGTTAAGCGTCCAACTCTGGCTCAAGTCATGATCTTGCAGCTCGTGAGTTCAAGCCCCATGTTGGGCTCTGGGCTGACAGCTCAGAGCCTAGAGCCTGTTTCAGATTCTATTTCTCCCTCTCCCTGCCCTTCACAGGCTTGTGCTTTGTCTCTCTCTCCCTCTCTTAAAAATATATAAACTTAAAAATATTTTTTAAATAAAATAAAGTGTAGCACATTCTGTTGGAAATAACAGTATGACCACAATCCTCACATACATGTCCCACTACAGTCCTACCTGGGGTGACTTAGTGACATGAGTAAGGCCACTCAACATCTTTTAAACAAACTTGCCTCCTTTTTTTTTTTTTTTTTTAATTAAATGATGCCTTCTGGTAACTTGCCTGTTCCTGACTTGCAAACACATTGTGAATGAAGAAAAGGAGAAAGGCTACAGGGTACTTAGAAAACATCTCAAAACATATTCTGCATAATTTCAGATTGGAGTACCACCAAAATACCACAGATTTTTAAAAGGTCCCCAAGCCACGAAATATACCCCAAATGTCAGGCTCACCATCACCAAGGATTTTGGGTGCATCCAACAGGATGTGTGGCCAAAAGGCAATTTCAAAGGGGTTTCTATCTTTAATGTGTATTGCTCCAAAAGTAAGAATGATATGATTTTAAAAACCCAAATTTTGTACAACTTGCAGGTTTGAATGGAAGTAAAAAAAAAAAAAAAAAAAAAGGCAATCACTAATAGACTGAAAACAAATGTTACTTTCTCTGGAAAAGAGTCCTGACATAAGAGTAGACACAGTGTTTACAGTTCAGTTTGTGTCTATGGTTGTTTTCTAAGGATTTATGCTCAAGAAGGAACTCTGAGTGCCCTCATAACCTTTCTTTAAAGAGCACTGAAACAGAGGGGCAACATAAGGTACTGGGGATACTTGAATGAGAAATAGGCTGCTCTTGCACAGGCTGCCTCTGTCAGAGCATGGCCTCTTGCTCACAGCCACTCAGAGCAGAAAACACTTCTCAATGCAGAACATGCAATCACCACAAGCAAAGCGATAATAAACAATAAAAAAAAAACTAAATTGTGCAGCCCTAATTTTTGTACACATTTCTATATTTTGGCTTGATGCATTGATTTTCCATTTTCTGTAGCCACTTTTAAACTCTGATCAGCATGAAGGAAATTTGCTAAGGAAGAGAAAGCACAGTTTTGTAGAATGCCTGCTCTTCGGATTTAACTTGGGGCTTCTGAGCTGGAATCACCCTGTTCCTATGGTTAACATGGATATTTTATAACATGGAATGTAAACTCTGTATGAGTTTTTAAAAGCAAATCAACACTGTGCTGACGACAGTAGGCTGCTTTGGGTTATATCACCAGACCCTTACCTGCCATTTAGGAATACTTTAGGGGGATGTTTTTAGAAACACAATCTGGTGAGTGAGAATTATTACATGATACAATGGGTGGGAAAAACACAATTGTCTTCTGAAGACTCTGAGGGATAGTCATACAATACCTGCATACATGAAAAGAGTCTTCTGGAATAGCTCTTTGCTAGCTGTTCACGCCATCTGTAAATACAGTAATCCCCCCACCCCCTTATCCACAGTTTCACTTTCTGCAGTTTCCATTATCCATGGCCAACCACAGGCTGGAAGCAGACGATCTCCCTCTGACATACTGTCAGAAGGTCACTGGTAGCCTAACACTTTATCACCACGCCTATGTCATTCCTCTCACTTCGTCTCATCGTATAGGCATTTTATCATCCACAGCATCACAATTAGAAGAGTGAGTACTGCACAATATTTTGCAAGAGAAAGACCACATTCATATCGTTTTTATTACAGCCTACTATTAGAACTGTTCTATTTTATCATGTTACTATCGTTGCTCTCTTACTGTAACTAATTGATAAAGTAAACTTTATCAAAGGAGTATATGCATAAGGGAAAACAGAGTCTGTACGGGGTTTGGTACTATCCACGGTTTCAGGCATGTCCTGTGGTTAAGGGGGAACTACTGTGCTTGCGGACACTTCCATGACCCATACTCTGCACGTACCCCTCCAGGTCCACACTCTGCCCTGGTCACCGTTCCCAGTGCTCCAGGAACTAGATCCCCAGGGGCTCCATCCTGCCCCGACCCTCTCTGGCTTTCGGTCTGGTATCAACCAATGGGAAGTGCCAGCGCGAGAAGGGACAGGTTAGGCCACCAGTTCCCTGACTCTCTCTCTACCATCCACTTTGCAGTAGGCTCAACCCTCCCTCTTGGCGGTCTGTCCAACAATTATATCTCCCCTCTCTGAGCCTTCAAAGGGGTTTCTCTTCATCCTCCCCACAGGGCATCCTGGAATAGAATTGAGTCTCAAAATTTCTAGCTCAAAATCTCCCACTATCTTGTTACCTCTCAATTGGGAGAAATAATGAATTAAAACAATCTACTGGTCTTCTAAAAAACAAAAAAAGCAGCAGTGTGTCACCCTGTAGGAATGATCTAAAAACAAACCAGTACCAGAAACAACGTGCACAATAAGCAAGTCTAAGTATACTAAGCCCACAACAATGGGGTTTTGCCAACGACAACACTTTTCAGGAACATAAGCCCTGTAGTTGCCAAAGGATAATTATCATTAGAAAGTGTTTAGTAGGATGTTTTCAGCCTTCGGCTGAAGGCATCTCAAAAGGGAGAAGTTGGTTTTCCTTTTAAAGGGTTGTAGGACTTTCTATCTAAGAGTTATCAAAACATTGTTTCATCAGTGTTATGAAGATGCTGAATTTTCCTCCACTGAGAATTCAAGGTAATCACAACCAAATCCTAGCAGGCTTCTTCTTCTTTTTTTTTTTTTTTGAAGAAAATAACAAAGTGAATTCTCAAATTAATCTGGAAATGTACAGAATAGCCAGAAAATACCAGACACAGAATACCCAGAACAATTTTGAGAAAAGGAGAATTTAAAAAAAAAAAAAATACGATGCTACATCCCACCCCAGAGCCTTTTAGAGACAATGAGTCGAACTTTCAGAATAAAAACTTAAAAATGGAAAACTGACTTCTGTCCTGTGTTAATGGCGATTTCCTTCAAAATCCTTGACCTTAGCACCTAGTAAATCTTGACCACAGTAACAGAAAACAATGCCTGCATTCAACTAGCTGTAAGCTTTATTCCACATCCATCAAGAAATCAAATCCCATGGAGGGTCCCCAGTGTAGAGCACAGAGGCTACAAAATAGAAACTAACATAGACAAAGGGTAAGACTTGGTTTATGGAAACATAGCTGGCTGTGTTTCTAGGATAAAACCACTCTCCACAGACTACGCTCACGAGGTAAATCCTTTTGAGTTACTGGCTACACTGGTTCTATAAGTTGTTATTGTTATATGCAGTACTGCAGAAGGATTTCTCTGCCTTCTGTTTTAGAAGACTGATACGAGTTTGCTTTCTAAAATGTTGGTTCTTTTCCTTATGATCTTGTGTACCTATTAAAGCCATAATATACAGTACTTGGTATTTGATTCGTCGGAAAATGGAAAGAATACTGTAATCTGATCAATATGATGTGCAGGTTACCTGAAAGAAGGAACCTATGAACACCTTCAAATCTTATTGCATCGCTTCTAAGAATTAGTCAACTTGATGAATGTATTAAGCAGTAAGTATTCATGGATTCCTGATTCAATGAAGTCCTTTCGTCCTCCTTACATTCCCTTTTCTCAGAGTGGGTCTTCACACCAGCAACACCAATCTCACCTGGAAGTTTGCTGGTAATGCAGGGTCCTGGCCCTATCCCAGACCCACTGAATTGGAATTTGCAGTTTAACAACCCACCCAGGCAATCCATCTGCACATTCAAGGAGGCTGGCTCTTCAAATCCACACCCAGTGTCAAATCCTACAGGTAAATGACAGAACCAGTCTGGGTGCTTGTTGTAGGTACAGAAAAGGAAATCAAGAGCATCAGGCTGAAGCCATTACGGTCACAGGATACAATCTTGACTGCTTATTATTGAAATGAATGCATGATCTCCGTGTAGCTTCTCCCCCATTCTCTTAAAGGAGATGACTGAAAAATTCCCAAAAGGTTCAACCTTCTGGATGGGGGACTAGGTTCTGGATGTTTCTCATTTAATTTGTGCTTGCGTAAAGTTGTCACATCTAGATTTTTATAATCAGATGATTTTGCAAACTCCATGGGAAGTACAATCATCCAGATTCGTCGCATTTTTTGTCAAGAGTACATGAATTAAACTTGAGCTTCTGGCTCGGTGACATCCAACAAGTTCATAGAAATGAAATAGGAATATCCATGATGTTTTCCTGGCCATCCCCCAAAATAATACCTAATCGCTGGCTTGCTCAAAACCCTGGATGGATGAACCCATCCGTTCGTGCGGAAACAACAACCGAAGCCAGATGAGCTACATCTGGTCTGGGATTTCAGAACCACGGTTTCAAGCAACTGGGGATGGCAAGCAGGGGGTTTTTCCATCAGACAATCACAGCCGTGAATAAGAGCAAATCTATTTCTATGGCAAATGGCCTAGGATGGTTTTCTACATAAAAAGAGAGTTAGGCTTTAACTCAGCAGTTTGAATGCCATTGCACCGTTAACACTGAACTTGTCCTTGCTTCTTCCTGCAGAACCTCATGAGCAGTCAGAACCAAGGGCTCTCTCCACACCGGGCTGCGAACCGGATGCCACGTGTAGCCTTGGGAGGATCAGTTACAAATCCTGACAGTAGGCACTGCCTCCTTTGACCATAATTGTGGCAAACAGGGGTTTGCTCTCTCCTTCATTGCTTCTTTCCTTTTTCTTTTCCCTCCTCTCCTCTCATTGGGAGTTTCATAACGGACTTTGTCAGTGTATGGTATAATGAATCACGCTGTGCAAAGTGGCCAGCAACAGAAGGTTTCATTTTGTAGCAGCATCTCTCCAAAGAACGTCAGGGACCTGATTCTCTTCAAAGGATGCCCAGGACCTCAAAAACGCGAATCCCCCTGCCTCCCAATGAATCCAGGACCCTGGCGGAATAGCCACAGGGACGGTGAGGGAAGAGAAGAGGAGAGAGAAGGAGAGAGAGAGACACATAGATGCACATCCCAGGCAGGCTGCTTCTGAAATGTTAAGCTACCGACTTAGGAAATGAGACAATGTCTAAAGAAATGTCTGTACTGTCCATCAGGTCTTTGAAGTAGGTGCATAAGCAACTAAAAGCAGCTTTCTTTCAGAATATGGACTGCTCAGATGCGCTCTCCTGGGTGAGCATGCAGGGCCAATGAAAGGCTTAGGTAACTGGTTGGAAAGACAAAAGATAAACTCCAATGCAAAGTTAAGTTATTAACTCACTCTTCCCTGATCCAGGAAACCAGATGACTTCAGACAGCCTTAGATGTCAAGTGCATTGTGAATCTCCAAGAGGGAGATGCAACTTGTAGCATTATCCAAAATGCTTTGGACCAGAGAAACTTTTTGTCAAGGGACGATCTTGCCAGACTGATGTTCTACCAAATGCATCTGGAGAAAGCCTGAGCCACAGAGTTCTAGACCCGGAGACCCCTGGCACCTCTAAAAGAGCCCCTCAGCCCAGCTAGCATCAGGAGCTCTTGGCACACTTCTGCTGCAGCGGGGCCACCCAGATCATTCTGATGACCACAGGTGTATCCAGATGTGTCAGCCATGGGCAAATCCTTGATCTTATTCCCAAGAAGTAATTCTTTAAATACCACATTTACACAGCAACTAAAATCGAACCATCTCGCAAAACGTATGCAAATCATTAGATGTCCTGGTTCAGCCACGTGTGAGCTCTATCACCCTGGATAGGCCACACTTATTCCATATGTCTCCCTTCCCCAACTCTCAGCTGCCCCAAGGCCTCACACAGGGTCCTGAAGATCACTGGTTCCCCGACAGAATCCGTATGCAGGAACCCCTGTCAGGTGTAGCTCAGGTTACTGGGATACACACATCAGTACCATGAACTGCCCCGTATGAATAATTCAATATAAACCAAGTTCAAATAATGGTCGGAGAGCGGGGCGGGGGGTGGGAGTTGGGAAGAGCTTTGGTTCATGCCTCAACTCTGCCAAGTATAAGCTAAAGCTTTCTCTTGCCTCCTTTTCTGCTCCACTGCTCTACTATTTAGATAACTTTTAATGAAATAAACCCATCTGGGTAACACATGCACATCGAGACCCTCCAGAGACCTCAGCATCCATGGCCTCAAATCCAGTCTCCACTGTCCCCTGCGCCCGGTAGCACCGACTGGCCCAGTGGACTGAATCACCCTAGCTCCTCTGCCTCTAAACTTTTGGGGCCAATGGAAGGTGAGGAAAGGTCAGGCGCTGCTCTGTCCCAGCTTTGTGTTTCTGGCGGGGCTGATATCCCTTCAGTCCCTTCACTGGGCCTGGTGACCCCATTTTCTTCCCTTGTCCCTTTATTTTTATTTTTTATTTTTTCTTTTAAATGTTTTTTTTTTTATTTCTAGGAGAGAGAGAGAGAGAGCATGAGCAGGGAGGGTCAGAGAGGAGTCACAGACTAGGAAACAGGCTCCAGGCTCTGAGCTGGCAGTCAGCACAGAGCCCGCGCGGGCTCGAACCCATGAACCGCGAGATCATGACCTGAGCGAAAGTCGGACGCTTAACCGACTAAGCCACCCAGGCGCCCCTTCCCTTGTCCCTTTAAACTAGCAGTGTAGTAACCAGCAAGTTACAGCTTCTTGCTCAGGTTACCAGTCTCCGGTGAAGCCTCTTGAACCACCTGAGCTGAACTCTGCTTCCTGCCAGGCCCTGGCTGATGGCACGAGCCTGTCTCTGGTCCTGCTGAGCTCTGTCCTGCTGGGATCCAGAACACACAGTCGCAGAACAAAACTGGGCTCCTGGAATAGGATGCTGCACGTCCAAATTATACCGTCTTAATACACACTGAGTAGTGTGTGTCCAAATGTATACCAGATTGAGTCAAAGTTCGAAAGCCCAGCTGTACAGCAAGCCTGTGCCTAGGAAGGGTACTAACTCTTTACTCAGAGGAAGGCCCTTAAAAACTGTTGTCATGAGCTTTCACTAGGGTTGATGGGGTCATGCGTGCGGCCAGAATTAGATTTCTAGAAAAGAAAGTTCCAAACCTCAAATTTATATAAAATGGAGCCCGATGGTTTTCCAAAGGCAAGACCCTTTGAAAGGACCAGGAGCACAGGCTTGGAGTCTCATCTTCCAGCAAACGCAGGCTAGAAAAGGGGTTTTGCTTTTGCTACAGAGGAGGTGACTGGTCATTCATAGGTTTAACCAGCTGTGTACTGAGCTGAGGGGTGTCTGGGTGGCTCAGACGGCAAAGCATCTAACTTTGGCTCAGGTCATTATCTTGCAGTTCGTGAGTTCGAGCCCCATGTCGGGCTCTGTGCTGACAGCTCAGAGCCTGGAGCCTGCTTTGGATTCTGTGTCTCCCTCTCTCTCTGACCCTCCCCTGCTTGCATTCTGTCTCTCTCTCTCTCTCAAAAATAAATAAACATTAAAAAATTTTAAAGAAACGAGTGCTGAGCTTAGTGCTCTAACCATCCATTACTGGATTCTCGCCACAAAAGCAGCATTTCTCATAACATGCTGGAGGTGCTGGAGGCCTGCAGACCCAGGGCTGGTGCTTTTTCTGCATCACTCCTATTACCCATACTCCTCCGCTTCACCCTCCTGGCCAGAACTAGCTTCCTGAAACAGGGAAGATGCAGAGAACTACATTCCAGACATTTTCATAAAGTCCACTACACCCTTTTTTCCTCTGACGCCCAAGAGGGAAATTCAGTTTGTGTCAGTGATGATTTCTGGTGCTCTCCACTATTCAGCAGAAAACAAAGTAAATATGAGACTTGAATACCACCCAGGACATCCCGGGCTTACTCTCTGTGCCGTATACTGGCCTCAGAAGAGTCCAGTCACATTCTCTAGGGGCTAAAATAAATAAATGAGCAATGCGGTGAGGGCACAATCTCATTCAGTCATTCTGGAATACTCTATCCACCAAAAGCCTTAAAAATGTCTATGTTCATTGATCCAGCAATTCTGCTTCCATGAATACACTAAGGAATAAATCAGAGATCCTTTGAAATATTTCTTTCCAAGAATGCTCAGGATAATTTTATTCACCACAGCTAAACAGCAGAGGAAACATAAATATCCCCCAAGTAGAGAAACATGTTAAATATGTTATGGGCATTTCTATTTCTTACACTCTGGTGGGCTAAAAATCTAGGGCCAACCCTCCCATCCCAAATTTCCAGACAAAATATAATAAACCCTGTTTCCAAGGTGATGCCGAGTGGGGAAGAATTGAGGAAATCGAGGCCAGTGGAAACAGTCTGGGAGACCTTGGCTCCAAAAGCATTTTCCACTGTGTAGACAGCTGCTCTGGCTGGACCAACCAGCTTAGCTGCGATTAGCCCAGTGTGGGGAGTCTACCAGGAGACCCCGACACGCCCCTCCCCAGCCACACATATTGCTGGGACCCCAAAGGGCTATGTCTTCGGTGTCACACTGAACTAGAACTGTACCTGTCCCCACAAGGAGAACGTAAGAAAAGCTACCTGTTTGACCCTACCACTGGGAGAAAGTGGGGAGAAACCCATTCCTTGAAATGCTGAGTCCCATTTGGCCTCATGGTGTCCAAAACGCAGTCCCACTATCTCCAGAGTCAATGGGGATCAAAACGTCAAGCCAAGAATTTTATCTAAAGCAATCCTTCTTTGATGGATCCACGGTCCCTGTGGTTGATGGTGCCTGTGGAGGCCCACTTGTGACAGACACAAATACTTTCCAGAAGAAATGAACTTCAGGGGCGCCTGGATGGCTCAGTTGGTTAAGTGCCTGACTTCAGCTCCAGTCATGAACTCATGGGTCTGTGAGTTCGAGCCCTGCATTGGGCTCTGTGCTAACCGCTCAGTGCCTGGAGCCTGCTTCAGTTTCTGTCTCCCTCTCTCTCTACCCTCTCCCATTCATACTCTCTTTCTCTTTCCCTTTCCCTCTCAAAAATAAACATTAAAAATAAATGAACTTCACCCCTGTCCTCAAAGACTTCCTTCAGGATAAGTTCTAAGGAATATGTTAATAAAGAATATTATACTAATGATTCTAGTACCAATTCCAGTGGGTGTGTGGGTGTGTTGGGGGCAGAGGGACTCCCCATAACATCCAGTGATTCTTCACCACCCTCTGAGCGTTCTACAATTCAACTCAATTCTGACAGTCGGCCTGGAGGTGGGGTCTGATCCCACAGGGTGCGGGGTTAGTCCGGTAAGAGTGTCCCTCCCCACCCTGCCTCAGACACAGCTCAAGTTCAGGCTGTCACCTGTGCTTCCGACCCATAGGTGATGGACTGGAAGTTCTAACAACCCCTCCTTGGGTTCAATTACTTTGCAGTGGCTCACAGAACTCAGAGAAAGATCTCACCTACCAGATCACCCGATCATCACAAAAGGACATGTAACTCGGTGGAGAGATGCAGAGGACGAGGTATGTGGGAAGGGGTGCAGAACTTCCCTCCCCTCCCCACTCTTCCAGTGCCTCCCTCCATTCTCCAGCCCACAAGCTCTGGAACCCTGTCCTTTCTGGGGTTTTTACAGAGGCTTCATTATAGACTCACAATTGATTAAACTGGCCATGGGGGTGGGTGGGGGACTGAAAATTCACTCTAATCACCTGCTTCCTTCTCCTGGCAACCAGCCTTCATCCTTAGGTGTTTTCCAAAAGCCACCTCCTTAACGCAAGAAAAGACACCCTTGTTGCCTAAAATGAGGCAATTTCAAGTGTTTTAGGAGCCCTATGCTGGGAACTGGGATGGAGACCAAATATAGTGTTTCTTACTATAAATCACAATAGCACATTTGCCTAATAATTAATACATGTTAAGAATCTTCAAAACAGGGGGAGATAGTCATAGTATTTTATTGTGTAAAAAAAAAGTTATAAGACAGTGAGGAAGTTATGATCCAATATGTGTATATATGTACACACACACTCTCTCATACATAAAGGCTTTACAGTAAATCTATCAGCAGTGGTTAAAGGTCAGCAGAGATAGAATTGTGGGTTTTTCTTCACTTTTATCTTCACAATTTTTACAGTTTTCCAATTTTTTCGAAAATGCACATATACTTTGGAAGTTAGAAAAAAGTTACTGAACAAAACTTAACCTTGAACATCCCAGCCTTTAAGAACACATTAGATCTAATCCTGCCCTCTTTTGGAGCACCTGGGTGGCTCGGCTCGTTCAGTGTCCAACTCTTGGTTATGCCTCCGGTCATGATCTCACAGTTCCTGAGTTAAGTTCCAGACTCTCTCTCCCTCTCCCCAGCTTGGGCATACTCTCTCTCAAATATAAATAAATGTAATTAATTAATTCTTGCCCTCTTTTGGTTTTCCTGGAGTAAAATATTATCAGAAACACTTATGAAAGCATCACATTAACTTTTACTATTAGACACTGCTGGATGCCAGACCCTACTAGCCATTAGGGAAACAAAGATGAGTGGGACCCCGTCCTGGCCCTCAGAACTTCACCACTCAGATGCGGATGCAGGAACACGACAATCCTCAAAAGCAGGCATGTGTGATGGGCTCACACGCCAGGTAGTGAGGAAAACCTGGGAGGGCACCTCCCCCTTCCCGAGGCATCAGCCTGGAATGGTTTTTGCGGAGGGCGGGTAGAATGAGCCCAGATCTTAGTCTCAGCAAAGAAGAGTGCATGTCACCCTCCCTCCCGCGCCAGCTCTGCTTTGTCTCTTTACAGCAAATATCACTTGCCAATATTTTATTCCTTACGTAGTGCTCCTTGTTACCGACTGCCCCCATGCCACGCTGATTCCATAGGCAAAGGGCTCTGTCTTCTGTACTGCCGTATCTTCGCCATCGAGAACCCGGTCTAGCCCATAATAAGCATGCAAACATTTCTTGAATAAATGAATGAAAGAGAGGCAAGAGGCAACCGTGCGGGTGCTGAGTAACACATTCTTGCGTTCCCGCCGCTGGAGTATGCGGCACCGCCTGACCCAGGCCACGGCCGGAAGGAGGCGCTGTGGAGCAGGTCGCCACATGGGCGAGGCCAGCAGTGCGCAGGGCACCTTGAGGGATGGAAAATAAGCAAGCACGAGACGCGGAAGAAAAAGGTGACCCAACGGAGATGTGGCCCGCGGCGTACAATCCATTCGCTCCACAGCCGCCTACGGGGTCCGCTCACAGTGCCCGCGTGGTAGTGCGGCGCGGCAGAGGGTGCACACGCACTGTTCCAGGCTCTGCGCGAAGAGCGGGAGCCGAGGCTTACAATGCAAACTGCACTTTATTCTCCCGAAAACAGGGCTGCACTACCGCTGCCTCGTGTTTAGGGCAGCCGGCAGCGGACCATAACCCGAGGCCACTTCCTTTCCACACCAGACTTTATTCGAACAGCCCCGGCCTGGGTAACGCGCGCGAGGCGCTGTGCCGGCTTCCGCAGGTGACGGCGTTGACATACCGGTCACAGGCACCTGCTGGGGCTGTTTTCCAGAAACGAGAGAGGCTCACCTACACCCAATTGGGACCAGCTGAGACCACCGACCTTACGGGGTCTGCGCACATGTCCGACAGGTGACCTTTTGATGTCAAGGAGCCTGAAACCCCCACACCCCGGACATGTAAACGCCGCCACTGTTTTGTCTTTAGTTGACGAAAGCAAACATCGCACGGCCATCTTTGAGCCCAGGGCCTACGATCCACCCACACCTCACCCTTACCTCACCCCTCCTAGCTTCCGGTCACGTCCCCCGACCCGTTCTAGCTTCCGGTCACATCCCCCGACCCCTTCTACCTTCCAGTCAGTCCCCCGACGCTTCATAGCTTCCGGTCACATCCCCCGACCCCTTCTATCTTCCGGTCAGTCCCCCGACGCTTCCTAGCTTCCGGTCATATCCCCCGACCCTTCCTAGCTTCCGGTCAGTCCCCCGACCCTTCCTAGCTTCCGGTCAGTCCCCTGACCCATTGTAGCTTCCGGTCAGTCCCGCGCTTCCTAGCTTCCGGCCCCCCGACCCCTTCTACCTTCCGGTCAGTCCCCCGACGCTTCACAGCTTCCGGTCACGACCCCAATCCTTCCTAGCTTCCGGTCACATCCCCTGACCCGTTCTAGCTTCCGGTCATGTCCCCGCCTCCCCCTAAAGTCCTACACAGACTCAAGACCCCCTTTTCAGAGCTGCGTTTTCGAGTTTTTTCCGCTGTCTCCTCGTCCGGCTGCCTCGCGAATTAAGCTTGGTTCTTGGCGCGAACCCGGCCTCCGTGTGGGCGCTGCCGGGCGCGGGGCGCGGGCGCCGTCCTCCGGCTGCAGCCGCGGGCAGGGGGCGCAAAGGCCCGGCGTCCCTGGAAGTCACGCCCCGCGAGGCGGGGCGCCTGGGCGGCGCAGCTGGGAAGCGGCCGACTCCCGCCCGGCCGGGATCCGGGCTCAGCCCCGCCTCGGGCGCGCAGCCGGCCTCCTCCGGGTGCCCGCCTCCTCTCTGCCCTCCGCTGCGCGCGCTCTCGCTCAAAAACAATAGATGAAAATATTTTTTAAATGTACAAAAGTAATTTCAGATGCCGTTCGGTGCTATGAGGAAACATAAAGGAAAGGGCTCCGGAAGGCGAGAGATCCGCGCAACCCCGGAGAGGCGAGGCCACGGGACGAGGTGCCGTCCGGCCGCCTCGGAAACGGGAAGGGATCGCAGGCCTTCCTGAAACGCTCCTGAGTGCAGACGGTAGAGACGGGCGGCCGGCGAGAACCCGCGGCACGCGGTCCCGGGGCCGTAGAGACGGGCGTCCGGCGAGAACCCGCAGCACGCGGTTCCAGGGGGGCCGTAGAGACGGGCGTCCGGCGAGAACCCGCGGCATGCGGTCCCGGGGCCGTAGAGACGGGCGGCCGGCGAGAAACACGGTCGGGGCGGCAGAGGCGGGCGTCCGGCGGAACCCGCAGCACGCGGTTCGGGGCCGTAGAGACGGGCGACAGAGAAGACCGCCGGCGAGAACCCACAGCACGCCAGTCCCAGGGCCGCTAGAGGCGGAAAATCCCGGCGGGGAACCCGCAGTCTGGCAGGTTTCCAAAGGGGGCCATTAGAGGCGGGCGGCAGAGCCGCCGGCGAGGCCACACCTTCACGGTTCCGGGGGGCCGTAGAGACGGGCGACGGCGGGAACCCGCAGCACGCGGTTCCAGGGCCACGTAGAGACGGGCGGCGGCGAGAGCCGAGCACGCGGTCAGGCCGTGAGACGGGCGGCGGCGAGAACCCGCGGCAACGCGGTCCCGGGAGGCCGTAGAGACGGGCGGCCGGCGAGAACCCGCGGCATGCGGTCCCGGGGCAGCCAGGACGGGCGGCCGGCGGGCCCCGCAGCACACGGTCCCGGGGCCGTAGAGGCCCAGGCGTCCGGCGAGAACCCGCGCTGCGCCGGGTTCAGGGGGCATCAGCAGGAGCAGGCGGCACGAGGGTGCCAGGCGAGAACCCACAGCACGCGGTCCAGGGCCACATCAAGACAGGCGTCAGCGAGAACCCGCAGTACGCGGTTCAGGGGGCCGTAGAGACGGGCGGCCGGCGAGGCCGCCGGCGGGAGCCACGCCTTGCACACGGTTCCAGGGGGAGCCGTAGAGGCAGAGCGGCAGCGAGCCATAGCCACGCGGTTCCAGGGCATTAGAGACGGGCGGCCGGCGGAGCCAGCGGCACGCGGTCAGAGCCGTAGGACGGGCGGCCGGCGAAGCCGCGGCACGCGCGGTCCGGGGCCGTAGAGACGAGAGGCGGCGAACCAGCGGCACGCGGTCAGGCCGTAGACGGGCGGCGGCGGGAGCCCGCGGCCGCGCGGTCAGGGCCGTAAATTTGAGGCTGACCGGCGGAGCCCGCGGCACGCGGTCCCGGGGCCGTAGAGGCGGGCGGCCGGCGAGAGCCCGCGGCACGCGGTCCCGGGAGAGCCGGAGACGGGCGGCGGCGAGAACCCGCAGCACGCGGTTTCCAGGGCCGTAGAGACGGGCGGCAGCGAGAGCCCGCGGCACGCGGTCAGGCCGTAGAGACGGGCGGCCGACGGGAGCCGCGGCCGCGCGTCGGGGGCCGTAGAGACGGGCGGCCCGGCGAACCAGCCACGCAGTCCAGGGGCCGTAGAGACGGGCGGCGCGGGAGCCCGCGGCACGCGGTCGGGGCCGTAGGACGGGCGGCGGCGAGAACCAGCGGCACGCGGTCCCGGGGCCGTAGAGACGGGCGGCCGGCGAGAACCCGCGGCTGCTGTGACGGTCAGGGTGCGCGGCCGGGCGGGCCCGGGGACCCCGCGGGCTGAGCGCCGGGACGGGGACTGCGGCGGAGGACGCCTGGCCATCCCGCTGACGGGACTCCGGAGAGACGCTCGCCTCTGACAATCCAGTCCCGCAAGTGGGCGCCGAGTTGTTTGTTTCTTTTTTTTTTTTTTTACAAATAGTTTATTGCGAGTTGTTTGTTTCTTATCTGTTCTGTTTGTTTTTGAGAAAGAGAGAGAGACCAGGAGCGAGGGAGGGGCGCGGGGGGAGACAGAGTCCGAGCCGTCAGCACAGAGCCCGACGCGGGGCTCGAACCCACAAACTGCAAGATCGTGACCTGGGCCCACGCCCGTCACTTCCCCGACGGAGCCACCCGGGCGCCCCCGTAGGGGACGAGTTTAAACCTGTCAAGTCTTGGTTTGCTTGGAGAACAGAAACGCTTCTGGACCTGACGGTGGTCTCCCTCGCCGGACTTGTTCAGGGGGCATCTGGACATCTGCACTAACGCTGCCTCTAGTGCTGGGGGGGGGAATAACCTGCTGCGAAGGAGGGAGGCAGCTGGTCTGTAAATACCTGGTCGAGAAAGACAAAGCACTTCATTTTAAAGGCGTGTTTGTAGGTTAAGAGATAGAAAACATGTTATATAACATGTTCGCATCTTGAAAAAAAGTTCCCTTAAAAAGACACTGGTGGGTGACGAGCGTTAGTCCTGTGCTGGGCTCCAGTGACCTGGGCAGTTCGCCCTGGGGGGGGCGGGGGAGGGGGGGTAAAAGATGGGAGGAACTCACAATGCTCGTTTTGCACCAGGTGCCTAGGCGACAGCAGGGACGGAGAAGCTTCTTCGGCATTCCTCCGCTGACAGCCGCTCCCCTTCATTTCTCCAGGAAGCGACACACACACACACACACCAGTGAGGAACAGTGAGATGTGAAGGGAAGCAGGTAGACGCTGGATCCAAGAACAGTTTGTTTAGGGGAGAAACGCAAGCCACAGAGGACATGCCCTGTGCATCTTCATGTTGTCAAAATGGAGACTCCATATGTTTTCCAGTCTCCTCGGGTTCCTTGTAGGCACACTATGGGCAGCTCACCGGCTGCCACGGTTCTGTGACCCAGACCCAGCAAGCCGGGCAGGCACGGGCACCCAGCCACAGTTCTTCGGCTCACCTTCGCAGGCGGACTACAGATGATGGACTAAGAGGGGCCAACCTAGTTTTGAGGCTGGAACAAGAGACAGTGGCTTCTACAGAATGTCCTGGAAGAGAGCCAGAGCTGTGGCTTCAGCTGCATTTGGCTTCCTGATGGAACGGGGGGCCGGGGATCCCAGAAAAATTCTCAGTCGACCATCACTGACAACAGGCTCAGGTCCTCAGCTGGGTCCCTGAGTCATGTTAAAGAGCAACTAATGGGGGTTCCATCCTGTCCCTCTGACAAATGGGGTTGTCTAATTACAACAGCTTCATGTGCTGAACGCTCAGGCTGGGGCGAGAACCATGCTGCATGCTCTATTTCATTTAACTTTTATGAACAACCATAAGGTAGGTACCATTAGTAGCACCATTTTACAAACCAGAAAACCAAGGCTTACAGGCATTGAATAAATGTCCCAGTGTCACACAGCTAGAAAGGGATTGAGCCAGTACTAAAAGCCCAGGTCTTGGTGCTTTTAATAACCTACTGTTCCGTGATGCTGAGCTGTAACGTTATCTCAGGTTAAGGGGCCATGTACATATGCCTCGTGCAGCTGACATACATAATATCTGAGCACAGGAACGGTCGGTCATGCTCTCTTAACGAGGCCTTGGTGAGGTTATTGTAAATCCACCTGAAATACAAAAGTAATATGACTGGGACACCTGGGTGGGTAGTCAGTTGAGTGTCCGACTCTTGGTTTCAATCAGGTTGTGATCCCAAGGTCATGGAATCGAGCCCCATGTCCGGCTCCATGCTGAGCATGGAGCCTGTTTGAGATTCTCTCTCTCTTTCTCTCTCTCTCTCTCCCTCTGCCCCTCTCCCCACCTCACTTGCTCTCACTCTCTCTAAAATAAAAAAATTTAAGTAATACGATAAAATGTATGTCCACAGATAATTGTTTCATACAAAATTCTTCTAATTAGAAGATGACGACAAAAGAGCCCACAAAAGTCTCTCCTTTTCCTGTATACATATTACTTGGCAATGTTCCTTTGTAATTCTTCCCATCAAGAGGTGGGGGCTGTTCCTCCAACCCCTGAATGTTAATGTGGCCATGTGACTTGCCTTGTCCAATGAGAATTTAGTAAAGTTTAGGCAAATTGAGGCTTGAACATCTCTACTCAAAAGCATGCCTTCTTTTGCCAGGGAAATCTGGGCTCACCTCTCCATGGACAAATCCAGGCTACTTTGTTAGATGACGCACATGCAGCCAGATCATCCCCGTCCCAACAATCACAAAACTCACCACTAGTCAAGTAAGTGTGGCCATCCTAGGCCATCTTGCCCCAGAATTGAGAGAAATGATAAACATCTGTTGTTTCAAGCTACTAAGCTTTGGGGCGTTTTGTTACACAGCACAAGCAAACTGCTACAATTATTCAAAAAGTAAAGCTCTGACATCTTTGCAGTGTTATCAGTAGTGCAATGCAACCTTGTGGCCACACTGCCCTCATCCAAGCCACACTCTGCTCAACAGGTTATGTGTAATCAAGAAGAGACCTTGTTTGGTTAGTTTTGTATTATTTGTGGTCAGCTTCATTCTACCAGTGGCTAGTGTCTCGTTCCACTGGTGGCCGGCCATACAACAGAATAATCACCTTGGGTGCTTCTCAAACATACTGATGCAGGAGACCCACCCCAGATTCTGATTTCACTGGTCGGGGGTAAGGCAGTGGTGTGGCTATTTTATTCTCCAGAATCAGACTGTGAGGGTTTCAATCCCCACTGACTGGCCGACATACTCTTTTTAGTGCTTGTTCTCTCAAACTTGGGCTAGAAGGAAAATCTTAAAAGCCCACCCATTCATTGAAGAAGGTTAACCCTTTCACTAAGAAAAGTTATCTTCAAAGAAGAATCACTCTCTGCCCTTTTTGTCACTGGCTTTGATTCATGGTTTTGAAAGGCCCAGTAGCTAAGCCTGTCAGTAAGCACGTAGTTAAGCTCACAGGGTGGGTGTGTGGCCACCCCCATGTAAGATCACAGGCAAATCATTTAGCCACACCTGTAGCCGTCTTTCCCACATGGGGATGTGTGTGTGTGTGTTTAAAGTAGGCTTCACATCCAGCATGGAGCCCAACATGGGGCTTGAACTCACAACCCTGAAATCAAGACCTGAGCTGAGATCAAGAGTCAGACACTTAACGGAATGAGCCACCCAGACACCCTGGAAACAGGAGTTTATAATGAGCCCCTAAGTTTCCTTCCAGCCCTGAAAGCCTGATGGGATAGCAGTCACCAGCATTCCATGCTAAATGAGCACCACCTGGTTCCCCTTGGGAAGTTACACAGCTGGACTGTCTCACCCTCTGGAAAGAACCATGCCTACAGCACAGAGAGGAGCAAGCACATGGATCGGGATCAGCCACTGAGCGGGTCAGTAAACACTGATGCCAACCACGTGCCTAGCGTCGTGCTGGACACTGTTGGAACACACATCAGGTAAGTGCAGGGGCTCTCGAGATGATCGTGTTTACAGAGAAGCAGAAGGAGAACAGTAAATCGGCAGAACCACGTCACTGGCACACATGTGAACCCTAATGGAAGGAGGAGGGCAGAATTACTCCAGTTCGGGTGAACGAAGAAGGTGCTATGGACTGAACGTGCCCCACAAAATTCAGGTTGAAGCCCTATCCCCCAGTGTGATGACATCTGTAGAGGGGGGCTCAGGTTGGTGGGCAGGTCTAGATGACGTCATGATGGGAATGAGAGCCCTCTCCCTCTGTCCTTGACATACACATGAGGAAAGCACATGGAGAGAAAAGCAGCTGCCTAAAGCCAGGAAGAGGGCCCTCCCCAGACAACCCGCTGGGCACCTCGATCTTGAACTTTCCAGCCTCCAGAACCAAAAAGAAATAATTGTCTGTTGCCTGAGCCATTCGGTCTACGGTACTTTGTTAGAGCTGCCCGAGCCGACGAACACGGAAGGCTTTCCCAGAAGGGATGGGATTTCAGCAGAGGGGCCATGCGGACAAGAGCATGAGGAAGTTGGGTGCGTGGAAAAGGAGGTGTGGGAAAGAAGAAAAAAGCCATTCTGTGGACGGAAAGAGTGGAAGAGAAAGATGAAAAAGATCAGAAGAGCAAGCAAGGAGCAACTAGGCAATTCAGAAGGAAGAAACCTTCCTGTTTCATCGTAAGCAAAACATATTGACACTTACAGATCTTTCCAACAAACCCTGATATAAGAGAAAGCCATCATTACCTAACAGTCTCTTAAGCAGCTGACAGCTTGAGGTTGTGCTCTGTGGTCTCCTTTTCTCATTAAATCAATTAATTTTAAAACACGTCTTAAGGGGCACCTAGGTGGCTCAGCTGGTTAAGCATCTGACTTCAGCTCAAGTCAGGATCTCGCAGTTTGTGAGTTTGAGCCCCGCATCGGGCTCTGTGCTAACAACTGAGCCTGGAGCCTGCTTCAGGTTCTCTGTCTCCCTCGCTCTCTAGGCCCCTCTCCTACTCACACTCTGTCTCTCTCTCTCAAAAATAAATAAACATTAAAAACCTTTTTTGAATACAATTAAAAAACCACCTTACATTGAAGTTATGTCATTCATAGTCTCATGACAGCAACAGGATGAAATCGTTAGTTTATAAATATTGTCACCTGCTAGCAAAGCAGAAGACAGGAAGGGAAAACGGAAGAAACATGCACAGGCCTCCCACACAGCTGATGTGACAGGAGAGACGCAAAAGTCACACACAGGAAGGAGTATCAAGATTCACAGCCTCAACCTCAATGGCAATGGTGGGCTTGTAATAAATACCAGAGGAGCCATGATTTATTTGGTTACAAAAAGCAGCAGAAGAGGAGAGGCAAGAGGGGACAGGGGTGTGCAGAGAGCGGAGTAGGTGCGTAAGGGGATGGGGAGAAGAAACCAGAAGCATGTTTTATTTGTGATTTGCTATTAAAAGAATACAACAGCAAAAAGAATGAACAGACAGAAACCAACAATGGGAGGGGTGTGTCTTCATACCTCTTCTCCTTCCCTTCAGGAAGCAAACCTCACTTGAAACAGGATTTAAAGCCATCATTAGTCTCTGACTCAGTTTCTTTGAGCATTTCTGTATTTTCTCCCTTACTAAGCACAGCCAGCAATATCTGACTTCAACAGCAGTAACTTGAGGTCAACTACATTTGCACCTGACCGCATGTTAAGCATTCTATGATTCCCTACTTAATTAGAATGTATTTCCTGAGGAAAAGGCATTAGAAGAGGGTTTTTCTCCAGGCCTATCATTACATGTATTAGATACCCATGAAGTACGGAATGATGGATGAATAAATGAGCAAATGAGTGACTGGATGAATGGGGCCCAGGGTTCACCCAAGGGCAGCTTGTTAATTACATGCATAAATGCCCCCCAAAATCAACCAATCTGGACTCCGGGGGAAAAGACTTTCTAAATCTATCTTCTTGCATCCATTTATTTCATCATTTACTCTCAGACGCTACTTGGGAACTCAGTAGGCCAGATCGCAATAATGAACACATCATGATCAGGGGCACCTGGGTGGCTCAGTCGATTGACTGCCCAACTCTTGATTTGGCTCAGTTCATCATGCCAGAGTCATGGGATTGAGACCTGAATCAGGCTCCATACTGAGCACTGACCCTGCTTGAGATTCTCTCTCCCTCTCTGCCCTCTTCCCCGCTTATGTACATGTTGTCTCTAAAATAAAAAATAATAATTATAAAATTTAAAACCAGTAATAAAACAAACGCATTGTGATCAAGTTATCTCATTGCATGGCATTTGGTAAGTATCCACACTGTATTTTCCCAGGAGGCTATATGGGTTCCACAGGAAAAAGACCTGAGGCGGTAACTTCCAAATATCAAATGACCAGAAGGTAATACAGCTAAGCTTTGAATCCAGGAATCTGACTCCCAGAGCCTGAAGTTCTTGTGCAGTGAGCTCTACAGTCTGTTCCCTTCCAGGGCTCCGTAAATACTTGCTGAATGAAAAATTTACCTAAATACACGATCTACAACTTTGGATCACCTGGACGAGAGCAATAATCTATGTATTTAAGTATGAAATTTTCATTACTTGAAAACAGTAAAAATAGTCCCGAAATCATTAGGAGTATATCTGATTTAGGTACAAATGCTCTGTTACAAGAAACATGGGAAGTCTAAGGAAAATAAAAATTTCTCATAATCTCACCAATCAGCAAAAAACAATATTAGCATCCAGTATATGTCATCCTTCTTCCCCCCACTGCGATCACTTATTTTTTATATTACTGGAATCCTATTTTTCTTAAAATGATATCTTGAGGTTTTTATCACCTCACCACACATTTTCAAGCATCTATGTTTTAACCACTCCGTAACATTTCATCACTGAATGGACTAGTGTGATCATTCCCATGTTGATAATCACTTGAGTGGCTTCCAATTCTTTACAATAAATAACGCTTTCTGAAAATGCTTCTCAACAGGGGTTTGTGTGGTTTCTCTAGTTCATTGGCACAAATCCCTATCACTTGGAATTAAATATGTAACTGAGGTAAAATATCTCCCCAGACGTTAGCCAATAACTAGAGTTTATTTAGATGTTGTCTATTTCCAAACAATTGGTCTAATTTCCCACCACCTCCATCACCTGGAGCTTCAGGTGGGGATGGAGACAGAATCCCAACATACATCGCAGGGAGAGCAGGAACTTTACGACTCTTGCTCAGTTCTCCAGGCAACGGAAGCAATGCGGGTCTATGAACAACCTGTAGCCATGAAACAAAGCCCTCGTGCGTCTGAAGAGGTGGTCACGTGACCTTGATAAGAGCACTGTGGTCCAGAACGGGGTCCAGAAGAGACAAGAAGAACAAAGACCTCGCAACTAGAGAGCCGATGACCGAAGATGACGAGGGACAAGCTATATGTCTGTGTTGCGCCCAAGAGCCAAGGGTGGCACAAAGCCAGGAGCCCCTTGCTGATGCTGACGTGACCCAAACCCTCAGATCCTCAGTTCTAGAAAAATTAAGATTCATCCCAGGAAGATAAGATTTTTTTTTTTACAGCATGGCAATTATAGTTGAGGTTGTGTTTAGTATGGTGGGGCTTCTTTACTACCATAAATCTTCAAATGGCCATTCTTAATTCAGATGGGGGTGCCTTTGAATAGAGGCAATACAATCAACTATTGGAAAGGAGACATGGTATCATCTCTCACAGATGGCGGTTCAATAAAGGAATCAGAGTGACACTAATATAAATATCATGAGTCAATTATACTTCAACAACAACAACAATCTTTTTGTCTTTTACAATATAACCGAAAGAAAGAAAAACTAATGATTTGGGGGAAAATCCCCTTTGAGATTAAAGCATCACATCCTCATGTTGTTGAGCTATGCAGAGCTCAAACTCTCTTCAAGTTCATTAGTGTTAAGATACACAAAGGATAGAGTTACTATGATAAAGCATTGCTACTTGTAAATCCTTCAGATCATAATCTGTGAGAGCATCTGCCCATGCAGAATCATGCCATCATCAACTGGATGTTACTAACCCTCAGCTTTCCACGCAGGAAAACTTTATATATTGGCTGCTTTGCACTGTTCAGAAACATCTTAAGTTAGGGGCACCTGGGTGGCTCAGTTGGTTAAGTGTCCAAGTCTTGATTTTGGCTCAGATCATGATCTTATGGTTTGTGTGTTTGAGCCCCATGTCTTGGGATTCTCTGTCTCCCTCTCTCTCTACCCTTCACCTACTTGTGCATGCACTCTCTCTCAAAAGTAAATAGATTTTAAAATAAGAAAGAAAATCTTAAGTTAAAAATAAAGGTAAAAATATGGAGAATAGTTTGTAAACCAGGAAATGGAGTTTCTATGCTCCCCAAAACCCACGAAAATAATATCAATAACAACAATAATAATAAATGGGACTATTATGAGTCTTTTCAATCTGTGCTGAAAATATTTACACTCCATTTTTGTGCCATTTCAAGGAACAATCAATAATTAAACCTGCAATTTAATTTTGATAGCATCTAAAATATACAGGGACACTATAACAAGTACAAACCAGAGTACCTATATATTCTATTATTAAATAAATATATTATAAAATATATATTTATATATTTTATATGTAAATGTTTACATATAAATATTTTATATTTATATATTTTCCCCACTACATATTATTTTGATCTAGACTTCACTGGAATTACCTCTGAAATTTTACAAATACACTAAACATGATTCCAAATTAATGTTCCCAAGGCACCTTTACACGTCCTGAGACTTTAAGAAACACTAACTTTGAAACAAAACCAGTTCTTATTTACTGTTGGGGTATTACACACAACTGCAAATTAAATCAACTCAGGTGGCCCATTCACGTAGCGTGCACCTGCCAGTGCGTCAGTAAGCGATGGATTTGAGCCGGCATCCACTGAATTCTGGAGCAAACGCGCTTTATCACGCACGGCCGCCTGAAAACCTGACTGAGAAATCCGGGAATGACGAGGAAGGCGCCCCGACGCCCCCGGAAACGGGGCTGCCCGGCCCGGCGACGCAGCAGGGGTGAAGCGCCTGTTCCGGGGCCAGGACCCACCGGCCAATCGCGCGCGGTGCCCGGCGCTGTCGAGGGCAAGGCAGGGGCCTTGCGTCAGGCGTGCGCGGACGGCTGGTAACAACGGAAGGGCACGACGGGGTCCGTGCCCGCAGCCCTGACCCCGGGGGGCCGTGTGCACGGACGCGAGCGCCCGAGGGGCCGCGGCCGCAGCAGCAGCCGTGGGGGGCGGAGGGGAGGGAGGCCGCGGCCGCGCGTCTCCGGGGAGCGGGGCCGGGGTCGGCAGTCCGCGCCGACGGCCGTGGGCCCTTCCTACCGGCACGAGGCCGAGGCGGGCTGGCCTCTGGGCGTCGGCTCCAGACGTCCCCTGAGCCGGGAGCTCTTTTCTCTCCGAACCAGACTCGACTGCTGCTAAAACGTCAGGAACGCGTTTTCTCGGCGTAGCGGGCGGACTCGCCAGCCGCCTCGTGGCTCCCGGGGAGGAATCCACCGGACCCGACACTGGTCGTTTCCACACCTCAGAAGCAGCCCGGCATCCCGGGAAGAAAGCCAGGGACTGGCTGCACTCACTACTGTCCATCCGCCTCCTTCTGCCTTTTTTTAATGTTTTATTTATTTCTGAGAGAGAGAGAGAGACAGCGTGAGCAGGGCAGGGTCAGAGAGGGAGGGAGTCACAGAATCCGAAGCAGCTCCAGGCTCTGAGCTGTCAGCACAGAGCCCGACGCGGGGCCCGAACCCACGAACGGTGAGATCGTGACCTGAGCTGAAGTCAGACACTTAACGGACTGAGCCACCCAGGCGCCCCCCCCTCTGGGTTTCTGTCTGCTCTCTTGTCTCCTTAAGTGCTTGCTCTCTCTCCCTTCTCCCCTCCACCCACATGCAAAAAAGCCACTTAGTGCTCAGCCTCTACATCTAACACAACTATGATACAAAACCAGTTTTAATTAAACTCTTATTAGATGTCAGGTATGGTGCTAAATGATTTACCTGTATTATCTCATTTAATCCCCTAACTTAGCATTGTCCAGTAGAAATGTAGTGCGAGCCACATATGTGCTCTTAATTTGTACTGTATGTTTTTGAGTAGCCACATTAAAAAATTAAAAGGGGCAACTGAGTGACTCAGTCTGGTGAAGTATCTGCCTCTTGATTTTGGCTCAGGTCATGATCTCACAGGTCATAGGATCGAGCCCCACAGGAAGCTCCATGCTGACAGTGCAGAGCCTGATTGGGATTTTCTCTTGCCCTCTCTCTCTGCCCCTCCCCCATGCACACACTCTCTCTCAAAATAAATAAAAAAAATTAAAAGACATTGAAAATTAATTTAAAAAATTTTTAGTATTTATTTATTATTTTGAGAAACAGAGAGAGACACACAGCATGAGTGCAGGAGGGGCAGAGAGAGAGAGGAAGACACAGAATCTGAACCAGGCTCCAGGCTCTGAGCTGTCAGCACGGAGCCCAATGCAGGGCTTGAACTCACAAATCATGAGATCATGACCTCAGCCAAAGTCAGAGGCTTAACCAACTGAGCCACCCAGGCGCCCCTTAAAATTAATTTCAATAATATTTCATTGAACTCAGTATTTCTAAAATATTATCATTTTAATATGTAATCAATATAAAAATTATTAATGAGATATTTGCATTTTTGTGCCCTATTTGGTACCGTATTTTTGTACCCAACTTTGTGCCATGTTTTTTATGCCAAATTTTCCATGTCAAGTGCTTTTATATTCACAGCACAGTTCAGATCTACTAGCTGTTATTTTTGATACTTAAGAGTCAAATGTGGCTGGTGGGTACAGTATTGGGCAGCACAGATCTAAACAATGAATGATATAAATGCCATTACTACTGAGTTATACAGAAACCAATGCTTAGAAAGGCCCAAGGTCACACACACCAGGGTGGGGATGAGAATCAAATCCGGGTGTGCCCAGAAACAAAGCCCATGTTATTAACCAGTAACTATACTAGTAGTAAAAGACGCATATTTTCACATTACACTATAAAACGGTACCAGAATTTAATAATCCAATCCTCATCTATGTTGGCTGATAAATATAATCTGCATAATCTGATCACTGAGAAATACTTTATGCTACCTAAAACAATAGTTTAAAACCAGAAATGACTTTATGCATAAATACTCCCATCGGGTTATTGATAAAAAGAAAAAGAAATGCCCCCAAACTGGCAAACTGCCAAATAAGTACCATGCAACCTTAGTGCATTTTATAATCATAAAAAGTATTTTTTAAATCACCGTACATTAAAAAACTTCTAATGCCA
Source organism: Proteles cristata cristata (assembly GCA_017311185.1). Classification (NCBI taxonomy): domain Eukaryota; kingdom Metazoa; phylum Chordata; class Mammalia; order Carnivora; family Hyaenidae; genus Proteles; species Proteles cristata. Next base: position 14,452 of record JAESUZ010003653.1, on the reverse strand, counting down.
GCTAACATTTCAATGTAAGTGGCTTAAGTTTACACACGTATTTGCATCTATTTCTAGTACAAATACTGTATTTGTATGCTTATCATAAATCAACACCAGCTCACATTATATGAGAAGTAGAACCGCCTGAGGGAAGCACCTGGCATTAGAGCAAAGCACAGTGGAACTGAAATGGGGTGGACGCTGCCAAGTGACCTAAGAATAACGGACGGGATGAGGCTCCTTCCATGTTCTATCGGTCGGCGTGCAGACAAGAATATGGGGGGCGCCTGGGAGCCCCGGTCAGTTCCGTGTCCGGCTTGGTTTCAGCTCAGGTCATGATCTCACAGCTCATGGGTTCGAGCCCACGAACAGCGCAGACAGCGCAGAGCCTGCTTGGGACTCTCTCTGTCTCTGTCTCTCTCTGTCTCTCTCTCTCTCTCCCTCTCTTTCTGCCCTTCCCGTTAGTTCTCTCTCCCTCTCGCTCAAAAATAAATGAATAAACATTTTTTAAAAATAGACTATGTAAAACCTTTATTTTTTTTAAAGAAATCTGCAAAGAAGTCAGAATCCAGAAAGGCTTGGGGCACAAAGCAAATCTGGGCTCAGGGGTCGTCCAGGAGAGGCAGGATGGTTCTGGGCACCACTCGGAGTGGACGGCCACAGCACCACACGTGGTACGAGAGTGGCACGTATGTGTCTTTTGAGGCATTCTTTACTTGCTCTTTTTTTCTTAAATATAGATGTGGAAGCAATTTTCATAAAACAGGAACACAAAATGTCCCAGTTATGTTACCTCGGAAAGGCCATAAGTTTCTTGGGAATGAACGGCTGAAACCAGAGAGTTCCATTTGTTCAATCTAAACGGTAATTCTCCGTGACAGCACAAATTTTGCGTAACGCTGTGCACGGCGCAAGTGGATGTTCAAGTAGACTCTTAACAATGCAGCCTGTGTGGAGTTGCCCTAATGAGTCCTGGAGACGGGGAGGTCCTGGACTCCGAGCCCGTCGGCAAGGCTCCATCTCAAGCCAAAGCAGCCCTTTGGTGAAGAAAGCATGCTCAAGGAAGGACCAGAAGGAAGACTTTTACGAGAAGTAATGCATTCCACGTCAGCAATGGAAACTAGGTGGTGGGGTAGGTCTCCAAGCTTCGCTCGTTTTATTATGCTGAATGGTGAGCCAACATATCATCCAGAAGCCAGCCAGATGGATCAGCTGAGAGCCGGTGTCTGCAGGAGTCAGAACAACACACACTATTTCTATGTTTACGAGACAAGGGACGGAGGAGCTGAGATACAGTGACGCATCGCAGAGACCAGCAGCTGTGGAGAGCCGCTCCCACACCGAGGCTGGGGAGACACAGGGAGGAGGGGATGTCATGAATGAGCCCAGAAGCCAAAGCCACGTGACAGAAGTGGGCACCAGGGTAGGCCAGTCCATGGGGCGCCGGATCCAGGAAGGACACACAACCACAGCTAAAGAAGCCGCCTCACATGAAGCAGGAGGGAAATCCCCAAGTTTTTCCCTCCAACCTCCTGACAGCCCTTCCATTGGCCAATCCCAGCAGGAGGCCCGGGAAGTGTAGCCGGCAGGCGCTGGCCCCTCCAAGGCGCACAGCAGAGAAAGGGGAGCATCCGGCCCAAAGGAAGGCGTCTGAAGGCAAGCAGGCCCAGGGCCCATGTGGTGCCCCAACTGCATCAAACGACCACCGTCCTCAATTCCAAGAAATCACTTGCCTGCAATCTGCTGTGCTGCGGTGCCAGCAGCCCACACTTCAGCCTATGAAGTCCCTCCTCACCATGAGTACTGGTAATAGTAACAGAACGGTATCGAGATCGCTCTTCATTCAGGGGCGCCTGGGGGGCTCAGTCGGTTGAGGGTCCGACTTTGGCTCAGGTCATGATCTCAGCGTTCGTGAGTTCAAGCCCCGTGTCGGGCTCTGTGCCGACAGCTCAGAGCCTGGAGCCTGTTTCGGAGTCTGTGTCTCCCTCTCTCTCTGCTCTTCCCCCACTTGTGCTCTCAAAAATAAACAAACAAACAAACAACAGATTACTGCTCATACTGTTACCTTTCTGCCATTCTCTGTACCAAAACTATTTGTACCCTAAGTAATCAGGTAGAGATGGGCTCACAGACACGGCCCGCCTTCCTGCTACTTTGCCTTATCGCTCACAACTGCACTGCGCCTCAGCCTCAACCGCCCTATACGATTTCTATTCTTCTTTCCTCCGATTTTTAAAATTGGCTCTTCTGCACTTTTTACATTACTGTGAGCTGGCTTCAATCATTCATGCAACAGGCAGGAAAGAAAGACATGCATGTGGCACACATGCACTCATATAAGTACGTGCATAGTTTTGAACACGGGAATTGTAAATACTTATACTTTGCTTTGTGGACCTGTCCAATACAGACATTAATGTTTATGTAAATGTATCAGTCTTTTGTAGTTTCTTACAGTGACTGCATACTCAATTAAGGGAGGCTGTTCTGATTTTAAGATCAGATAAATATTAATTTATATTTCCTCCTGGTTATTTTAGGATTTCTTTTTTTTTTTTTACGTTTTATTTATTCCTGAGAGAGAGAGAGAGAGAGAGAGCAAGCAGGGAGGGTCAGAGAGAGAGGGAGACACAGAATCTGAAACAGGCTCCAGGCTCTGAGTTAGCTGTCAGCACAGAGCCTGACGCAGGGCTTGAACCCACAAACCATGAGATCATGACCTGAGCCGAAGTCAGACACTTAACCCACTGGGCCACCCAAGCACCCCTAGGATTTCTTTAAGTAATATATAAATCATAATAATAATAGTAGTAGCCATAAACAATTATAAAAATCACAAACATAATATGAAACATATTAAAAAAAATTTTAATGTTTGTTTATTTTTGAGAGACAGACAGAGCATGAGCAGAGAAGGGGCAGAGAAAGGGGGAGACACAGAATCTGAAGCAGGCTCCAGGCTCTGGGCTGTCAGCATGGAGCCCAATGCGTGGCTCAAACTCATGAACTGTGAGATCATGACCTGAGCCAAAATCAGACACTCAACCCACTGAGCCACCCAGGTGCCCCACAAATATAATATCAATAGGAAACAATTATATGGAGCCTGCTTCATGCCAGATACTATTCTAAATCACAGTTCTAAATACTAATAAAGTAACACATTTTAATTCTCATATCTGAGGTAGCTACTATTATCATCCCCATTTTACAAATGAGAAAATGGAGGCGTGCAGAAGTGAACTCACTTGACCAAAGTCAAACAGCTAGTAGGTGGCAGACCCGGGATTTGAACCCGAGATGACTGGTGCTAGGCTTGCAGTGCTCAAACATGGCCGCCTGGTGTCTCTGGGGTGGATCCAGACAGTCAGTGTCCCACAAAGACCTAAAGTTCTTTTTCTCTCTCCTGAGGAGTCGGCTAACAATCCTCACAACGTTAGTGAATCATCCATTTCTCGCAATTAGTGATGTCAACTCTATCACATATATTCTTATCTTCCTTGCCATCACACATGTGCGAGACAATGGAGAAGCAGGCAATTAGGCCTCTGGTGAGGTCCCTGTCCACGGCGGGATCCTCAGGACACAAACACTCGTGACACCGCCAAAGATCAGAATTGCGGCCAGCTCTTGCTCTCCTTAGGGTCTGCCCGAATTACAAGGTTGAGGACACTGAAAGGCGGACAGCAGCCAATGCTGACACAACAACAGGATGTTCCCTCCTTGTAAGAGGGAACGGCCGGCCTGGAAAGAGTAACAACAAACGAAAAACCCCGACTTGTTACAAAAACACATGTCAACGGGACAAAGAACAGAACGGTAGTGGTTACGCACGTTACGCTTAGGTGATAGGGCTATGGGGGAGTTGTTTATTCTATTTGTTGTCTAGGCTTTCCAGATTTCTATAATTAGCATTCACTTCCTATTACCTAAATGAAAACTCATTGCTAACACACTTCACGGTGCCTGAACGGTGCCAGTAAACTCAGATCGCAGGTTTCCTGTCGCACCTTCATCTGTGAACAGACCTGCTTTGCCCTATTCTATGTAGACAGACCTCTCCTTTGGGCACTGGGAATAAAGAACAAAAAATGTTTATTCTTCTCTGTAGTAATTTTGATTTTTTTTAACGTGGAAAATATAGTCCTAAGTATTTGTGTCATCAAATGATCATTTTTAAAATGACTATAGGTCATTTTACAAATGATAGGTCATTATACAAAACAGAGAGCCAATATTCGATGTCCAAGCCAGGATGCTACGGGAGGTCACCAACGGGCAGCTTGACCCTCTTCCCACCTTGCCAGTCTCCATGCCCGCCCAGCCTCGGCTGCCCACCTTCCCTCCGTTCTGACGGGCTACCACCTGGCACCAGAGCCGGGGTGGGTGTCCTGAGTGCCATCTCTAAACCTGACATGGATACAGCCCCAAAGGCACCACCTGTGACTCCCTCCAGCCACTGTTGTAGCTTTTAGTCACCATCCCTAAATAACTCTCACAAGGAAACTTCTAAAAGGATACATATCTTACAAGCCTCTGGTCGAGATGCCCACTAGACTTCCTTCACAGTTCTACGGGTGCCTGGGTGGCTCAGTCAGTTGAGCGTGTGACTCTTGATTTCAGCTCAGGTCATGATCTCAAGGTCTATGGGTTCAAGCCCTGTGTCGGGCTCTGTGCTATCAGCACAGAGCCTACTCAGGATCCTCTCTCTCCGTCCATCTCTCTCTCTGCCCTACCCCCACTCATATGCTCTCACTCTCTTTCTCTCTCTCTCTCTCAAATAAATACACTCTAAAAAATACTTTAAAGACTATTTTTATTTTTTTTTAATGTTTTTATTTATTTCTAGGAGAGAGAGAGACAGCATGAGCAGGGGAGGGTCAGAGAGAGAGGGAGTCACAGACTGAAACAGGCTCCAGGCTCTGAGCTGGCAGTCAGCACAGAGCCCGACGCGGGGCTCGAGCCCACGAACCACGAGATCATGACCTAAGAGAAAGTCGGACGCCTAACCGACTAAGCCACCCTGGTGCCCCTAAAGACTATTTTTAAAAAGATCACAGTTCTAAAGGACACGGCTGATAAATAAATACCTTCACAAAAAGCCTTTGTTGGGGCTGTCCAGTGCTGTAGAACCCAACACCTTCCAAAGGGGCCCACACCTCTTTGGAAAAGTCTAACGAAAGCTAGGAAGGAAGAAAGGGAAAGGAGGAGGGAATGGAAGGAGGGCAAGAACAAAATAAAAACTTCCTAATATTGAGCTCCGCAACTCACGCGTGTAATTTCTCTTTACCGGTACCCCTAGTTTTCCACTTCAGGGCAGAACTAGCCCCTCTGCCACACGACAGCCCCTCATTTGTTTGATTTAATATCCTCAGATACTAAATTATGGCAATTTTCACTAAAATGTGTTGCAGTTCTGTCTTCGTTATTTTTTCTTGTTTTCATACTTATCCACCTGAGAATACCTAGAATGAGGCATCCAAGGTCTTCCAGGAAATCATCTGGAGTGAGAACGGCCAGACAACGGTCCTCTTATTGTTCAACTCAGAATTTATAAGACAAAGGCAAAAGAATGGGGCACGGAGGGTCGCTCATCATCCTTGCCCATTAGTATTTCTGAGAGAATGTTAAAGAATGGGGCAGAGCCCCTAGCCTCCTGCCTGAGCAACCTCCACTCCAGCATGAGGAAAATGTGGGGCGCACGCAGCATGTGGTGTGACTGTGAACTAAGAGACTGATTCTGGAGTCTGTCACGTAAGAGTGGTGGGGTCTGGGGCAAGTCCCAGGAACTAGCTCCCTCTCTTGTAAAATGGGAATGATAAAATCGACCTGAGGAGGTTGCTTTGAGAAACGAAATGAAATAGTATGTAGAAGGCTCACAATGTGCTCTTAATGTCTAGTAGCTATTATTATTATTTCCTGAGGAAGATATGATGGGGCTCTAGTCTCTTCTAAACTTCAAGACTACACACAGACCATCTTTACCAGAGTGTGAGGAATTTGGAAATAGATTTTTTTAAGTTTATTTTAAGAGAGAGAGTGCTCGAGCCAGCAGGGAGGGGCAGATACACACAAGGAGAGAAAGAGTATCTCAAGCAGGCTCCGAGCTGTCAGTGGAGAGCCTGACATGGGGCTCAATCTCACAAACCATGAGATTGTGACCTGAGATGAAATCAAGAGTCAAATGCTCAACCAACGAGGCCATCCAGGTGCCCCTGGAAATTGATTTTTATGTGCAAGAATAGGCAGAAGATACACTACTTCCAACATAAAAGTTCATTATAGCTTTAAAAATGCCACTACACAAACAATATCCAAAACCTCACTTTAAAAACCTCAAGGAACAAGACAGTCAAGATGTGGATGAATGCACCGTCACGGCGCCCAGGTACGCGAGCTGTATGCAGCAAAGACAAATCACCTCACCCCTGGGGCTTCCCTCTTCCTCCCCGAACCTGTCAGTTACGGGTCTGCACGCCAGTCCTCCCTTAGCATACGCAGAGGCTAAGAAATGGAATCTACTGGAAAGGACAGCCGTCCACCGTAAATTAATGCATTTACATTCTCATGTATAGGTGTCTTTCCTTGTGACCTTGATTAGCACACGTCAACTGCAAAGAATTCTGGGATAGAGACCAGGTTCCCTGAAGGCAGAAACATCACTTTTTTTTTTCCTGAAAATCCATACTCTGCACAGTGCCCCATACATGGCAGAATGCAATGAACACTTGTTGAACAAATGAGACAGAGAAAAACAGAGACAAACAGGTAAAGGGACGGATAGAAGGAGGGAAGAAGGGAGAAAGGAAAAAATGAATGAATAAATGAATGAATGAATCAAGTAATACCACTGAGAGCTCTGGGAAACCAGCCCCAGAGCCCTCTCCTAGCACATTCCAAGGGCTTAACATTGGAAACAGGCACAATAACTCTGCGAACTACGCAGGTCTGCTATGAGTGACAAGAGACACGATACTCTGTGGCTAGTAATAAATGACAGAGATTGGGCTGAGGTGGCTTGCAGACACTGTCACACAGAACCAGGGAGGCCCTGTCTTCTCACAGGTGATGCCCTTCAAGAACCCTTCAACTCTTTCTGGAAGAAAACCACACCCACTACAGCAAAGTCATAAAGACATCAGGAATAAACCAGTGTGTCCTTACCCCTTACGGGTTATTCCCTCCCCGCCGAGCTGGCAGTCAATAATAAAGCAAGAAGCACCTCTGATTTCTCTACCCCGACCCCGGACAACGAACAGGTGCTAAACTAAGTCCTCCCTGCAGGACAAGAGGTGAACAGGCAAGGTTGCCAGATTTAGCAAATAAAAATATGTGCAGCATTTGGAACAGACATATATCCTTATAAAACAATTTATAAAGATCCTTAGTTTATGGAAGTTACCTCTTACCCATATTTCTATTGGAATTCTAACTGGAAGATATTTTAAATATTTATGAATCATTTGAATAACAATAAACCCATTACATATCAATCTAAATATCATATATTATGACATTGTGTGGCTTTTACTTCTCCAGTTCTGCAAATCATTTTGCTGTCTGGCTTAAAAGATGACAGTTGGACTCTTACATCTGCTTTGGCATTCAGTCTATTGAGGTACCAGTCTCTGGAAAACTCCACTGCATATTGGTAAAAGAAGGAGAGTAATAAAAGCAAATCGCATCTTGGGGTAGTTAGAAAAATTGGGGCACCTGGGTGGCTCAGTTGCTTAAGCGTACGACTTTGGCTCAGGTCATGATCTAACAGTTGGTGGGCTGGAGCCCTGTGTTGGGCTCTGTGCTGACAGCTCAGAGCCTGGAGGCTGCTCTGGAGTCTCTCTCTCTCTCTCTCTGCCCCTCCCTCACTCACACTCTCTTTCTCTCTCTCAAAAATAAGTAAACATTAAAAATAAAATGAAAAAGAAAAAGAATGTTGGCCTCAAAGGCCCTGAAAGGGGCTCTGGTGGAGTCCCTGGACCACACTTTGAGAACCACAATTGTGAGCTGACTAGAGAGCAATGCAGATGATGAAACACCCAACAAGCTGGTGTTGATGTCTACTGATGGCTTCTAGCTGGCCTACCGTATGCAGGGGGTCACGAGTCACTGTGTAGACAGTGGGAGAGACAGAAATGCCCACGCGTGGCCCCACTTGCGGGCTGTTGCCAGCATCTCTCAGAACACTGGTTCCAACCCAAACATGGTCACACCCTCTTCGCCACCTGCTGGCTTTGCTTTCCCCTCCAGAGCCCTTCTTCAGAGATCAGTATCCTTAAGCCTCAACATACGGATGGTGACAACATCAATTCCAAACCAACCATTCCTTAATTGTTTTTTAGGACACTATACAGCAGTGTACGGTGTCTTCTCCTGGGGGGTGGCTACAATGGGTGGCGCATACCGTCCTATGTTCCGTGAGCAGATGGTATGTACTGAGATCTTAAGACATAACATAATAGCCTAAGATTTAACAAATACCAGAATTCTTCTTCCAAAAGAAGCAATAACAATACCATGAATGCAACAACACTTATGTCAGCGGTTGTTCGCCCAGAATAATTCTTTAAAAGATAAAGGAATAATCAAAATCACTAAATCAAAATCAAAAGGGTAATATGTGGGCCGGAGGGAGTGGGGTGTGGAGGCACCTGAGTGATGGCTCAGCTGGTTAAGCGTTCATCTTCAGCACAGGTCATGACTTCACAGTTTGTGGGTTCAAGCCCACATTGGGCTCTGTGCTGACAGCTCGGAGCCTGGAGCCTGCTTTGGATTCTGTGCTTCCCTCTCTCTCTGCCCTCCCCATTCTCTCTCTCTCTCTCTCTCTCAGAAATAAACATTTAAAAAAAGGATAATAGCTAGAGAGTTTTAATATTTATAGCCAAATCTGAAGTAATGATATGAATCCCGACACCTGAATTTCACATGGAGCTCGTCTCTCACCAAACCTTTGAAGTAAATCATGCACAGGGAAAGAGCGGTTCAAAAGGACCAACAGAATGCACAGAGTGTAAGATCAGCCCCTGAGCTGCAAGGGAACATTTATGTAAAAAGCTAGCCCAATGAGAATCTCCAAAACGTCCAGTCAGTCTCTGATACATATTTACATTTTCCTGAAAGCACTGCATCAATCCTATGTAGGTAAAAGACCATACTAGACTTTGTTCCCACTTTTGAAAAAAAGCATTTAATGACAAGACTTTTCTACTTCATTTTTATGTCTTTCTCTTCCTAGTTAGAGACCAGCAGAAAGATAAAAGAATGTAACATATATATAGTAAAGGCTTATTACTATACTCATGACCCCCCTCCTAGGCATCAGCACTCCTGTATCCTTTGGATACATTCTTAGTAGTGTTATTGCTGGGTTGCAAAGTAGTTCTATTTTTAATTTTTTGAGGAACCTCCACACTGTCTTCCAGAGTGGCTGCACCAGTTTGCATTCCCATCAACAGTGCAGAAGTGTTCCCTGTATCTCCACATCCTTGCCAGCATCTGTAGTTTCCTGAGTTGTTCATTTTAGCCACTCTGACCAGTGTGACGTGGTATCTCAGTGTGACTTTGATTTGTATTTCCCTGATGATGAGTGATGTCGAGCATCTTTTCATGTGTTGGTTGGGCATCTGGACGTCTTCTTCGGAAAAGTATCTACTCGTGTCTTCTGCACAATTCTTCACTGGATTATTTGTTTTTCTAGTGTCGAGTTTGGTAAGTTCTTTATAGAGTTTAGTTACTCACGCTTTATCCGCTATGTCATTTGCAAATATCTCCTCCTATTCCATCGGTTGCTTTTTAGTTTTGTTGATTGCTTCCTTTGCAGTGCAGTAGCTTTTTATCTTGATGAGGTCCCAATAGTCCATTTTTTGCTTTTATTTCCCTTGTCTTCAAAGATGTGACAAGCAATAAATAGCTGTGGCAGAGGTCAAAGAGCTTGATGCTTCTTTTCTCCTCCAGGGCTTTGACGGTTTCCTGTCTCACATTCAGGTCTTTCATTCATTTTAAATTTTTGTGTCTGGTGTAAGAAAGTGGTCCAGTTTCATTCTTCTGCATGGTGCTGTCCAGTTCTCCCAGCACCATTTGCTAAAGAAAGTGTCTTTTTTCCACTGGATATTCTTTCCTGCTTTCTCAAAGATTAGCTGGACATACATGTGTGATCCAATTCCAGGTTCTCTATTCTATTCTATTAGTCTATGAGTCTGTTCTTGTGCCAGTACTATACTGTCTTGATGATTACAGCCTTGTAGTAGAGGCTAACGTCCAGGATTGTGATGCCTTCTGCTTTGGTTTTCCTTTTCAACACAACTTTGGCTATTCAGGGTATTTTGTGGTTCCATACAAATTTTAGAATTATTTGCTCTAGCTTTGAGAAGAATGCTGGTGCAATTTTGATTGGGATTGCCTTGAATGTGTAGCTTCCTTTGGGTAGCATTGACATTTTAACAATATTTACTCTTCCAATCCATGAGTATGGAATATCTTTACATTTGTTTGTGTTTTTCCATTGTTTATCTTGGTGTACAGTGTAAGAAAGTGATACAGTTTTATTCTTTTGCATGTAGCTGTCCAGTTTTCCCAACACCATTTGTTGAAGAGACTCTTTTCCCCATTGCATATTCTTGTCTACTTTGTCGAAAATTAATTGACCATATAATCTTGGGTTAATTTCTTGGCTATCAGTTCTGTTCCACTGATCTATCTATTTTCGTGCCAGTACCATCGTATTTTGATGACTACAGCTTTGTCTTACATCTTGATATCTGGGATTGTGATATTACCAGTCTTTTTCTTCTTTTTTCAAGACTGTTTGGGCTATTCGGGGTCTTGTGGCTCCATACAAATTTTAGGATGGTTAGTTCTAGTTTTGTGAAAAATGCTACATTGCTATTTTGATAGGGATTGCATGAAACCTATAGCTTTGGGTAGTACAAACATTTCAAAAATATTTGTTCTTCTAGTCCATCGGCATGGAATATCTTTACATTTGTTTGTCTCATCTTCAATTCCTTTCATCAATGTTGTATAGTTTTCAGAGTACAGGTGTTTTAGAAATTTTATCATTTTTGGTGCAATTCTAAATGGGATTGTTTTCTTAACTTCTCTTTCTGTTGTTCCATTATCAGTATATAGAAATGCAATAGATTTCTGTATATTGATTTCATACACTGAGGCCTTACTGAATTCATTTATCAGTTCTAATAGTTTTTTTTTTTTCTGGAATCTTCAGGGTTTTCTATATATATAATAGCATGTTATCTGCAAATAGTGAAAAGTTTTACTTCTTTGTTACCAATTTGGATGCCTTTTATTGCTTTTTCTTGTCTGATTAATGTGCCTGGGACTTCCGGTGCTATGTTGAGTAAAAGTGGGAGAAGTAGACATCCCATCTTATCCCTTCCTGACTTTAGGGGAAAAGCTCTCAGTTTTTCACCATTTTATTTGATGTTAGCTGTGGGTTTTTTATATATATATGTTGAGGTATATTCTCTTTAAACCTATTTTGTTGAGGATTTTATCATGAATGGATGTTATACTTTGTCAATGCGTTAACTGCATCTACTGAAATGACCATATGGTTTTTACCCTTTCTGTAGTCGATATGGTGTATCACATTGATTGATTTTCACATACTGAACCACCTTTGGATCCCAGAAATAAATCCCCCTTGATCATAGTGAGTGAGCTTTGTAGTGTATTGTTGAATGTGGTTTGCTAATATTTAGCTGAGGACTTCTTGAATCTATGTTCATCAAAAATGCTGCCCTGTAATACTTTCTTGTAGTGTTTTTATCTGGTGTTGGTATCAGGGTAATGTTGGCCTCACAGAATTAATTTGGGAGTTTTCCTTTCTCTTCTATTTTTTGGAATAGTTTGAGAAGAACAGCTATTAACTCTTCTTTAAATGTTTGGTAGAATTCATGTGGTCCTGGGATTTTGTTTGCTGGAAGTTTCTTGATTACTAACCTAATTAATTGGTCCATTCAAATTTTCTATTACTTCCTGATTCAGTTGTGAGGCATTATATATTTCTAGGAATTTACCATTTCTTCTAGGTTGTTCAATTTGTTGGCATATAATTTTTCATAATATTTTCTTGTAATCCTTTGTATTTCTGTAGTGTTGATTGTTACTTTTCTTTCATTTCTGATTTTGTTTGAGTTTTCTCTCTCTCTTTTGATGAGTCTGGCTAGAGGTTTACCAATTTTGCTGATCTTTTCTTTCTTTAAATTGGTTTACTCCTCCACTATCTTCACCATCATTCTTTTTTTTTTTTTAATGATTATTTATTTATTTTGGTAGAGAGAGAGGAGGGGAGGGTCAAAGAGGGGGAGAGAGAGAATCCCAACAGGCTTTGTACCTCTGTCAGCGCAGAGACTGATGGCTGGGCTTGAAGCCACAAAACATGAAATCATGACTTGAGCCAAAATCAAGAGTTGGACACTTAACCAACTGAGCTACCGTGGCACCCTTAATCTTTTCAAAGTACTAGCTCCTGGTTCCACTGATTTGTTTTATTGAGGGTTTTCTTTTTGTTTGTTTCTATTTTATTTCTGCTCTTATCTTTATTATTTCCTTCATTTTACTGGTCTGGGGTATTGTTTGTTCTTTTTCTAGCTCCCTTAGGTGTAAAGTTAAGTAGTTTACTTGAGACTTTTCTTTTTTTTTTTTTTTTATGTTTTTATTTATTTTAGGAGAGAGAGAGAGACAGCGTGAGCAGGGGAGGGTCAGAGAGAGAGGGAGTCACAGACTGAAACAGGCTCCAGGCTCTGAGTTGGCAGTCAGCACAGAGTCCGACGCGGGGCTCGAACCCACAAACCGCAAGATCATGACCTAAGCGAAAGTCGGACGCTTAACCAACTAAGCCACCCAGGCGCCCCTGAGACTTTTCTTTCTTCTTAAGGTAAGCCTGTATTGCTATACATTTTCTTATTAGGACAGCTTTTGCTGCATCCCAAAGATTTTGCACCATTGTGTTTTTATTTTCATTCGTTCCATATATTTTTTTTACTTCCTCTTTGATTTCTTGGTTGACTCATTCATTGCTTAGTAGCATGTTATTTAACCTCCATGTATTTGTGCTCTTTCCAGGTTTTTTCTCTGGTTGATTTCTAATTTCATACCTTTTTGGTCAGAAAAAATGAATGATATGACTTCAATCTTTATTTAATTTACTGAGGCTTGTTTTGTGGCTTAATATGTAATTTATTCTCAAGATTCTTCCATGTGCACTTGAAAAGAATATGTATTCACCTGTTTGGGGATGGAATGTTCTGAATATATCTGTTAGATACATCCGGTCCAATGTGTCATTCAAAGCCACCGTCTCCTTGTTGATTTTCTGTTGGATTACCTATCCACTGATGTGAGATGTTAAAGCCCCTCACTATTATGCTATCACTAATAATTACTTCTTTCATGTTTGTTATTGGCTACTATATATATATACAGTGTTTCCATGCTGGGTGCATAAATATTTCCAATTATTATTATCTTCTTGTTGGATTGCCCCCTCTCTGATTATACAGTGTTCTTCTCTGTCTTTTGTTACAGTCTCTGTTTTATTTTTTAAGTTTTTGTTTTTATAGTCTCTGTTTTAAAGTCTATTTTGTCTGACGTAAGAATTACTGCTACTGTGGCTTCCTTTTCTCTTCGATTTACATGATAAATATTTCTCCATTCCTTCACTTTCAATTTGCATGTGTCTTTTGGTCTTTAGATCATTCTTTACCTTTACCTTTGGTCTTTAGGTCATTCTCCTCCCCACATTTTGGGTATATGGTGTCGTACTTTGCATCCTTTTATTTTGTGAATCCCTGTGTATCCTTTTTATAGATCCACTTAATTTTACTGCTTTAGAGTTTCCTACTTTTCTTACTCCTACTTATGGTCTTTTCTTTCCACTCAAAGAGTGCCCTTTAACAGTATTATAAGGGCTGTTTATTTTTGTGTATGTCATTTTAATTTTTCTTTTATGTTTATTTATTGAGAGAGCGCACATATGAGCAGAAGGAGGGACAGAGAAAGGAGAGAGAGAAATCCAAGCCGGCTCTGCAAGCTGTCAGTCAGTGCAAAGCCTGACGTGGAGCTTGAACCCACTAACCATGAGATCATGACCTGAGCCGAAATCGAGTCAAATGCTTAACGAACTGAGACATCCAGGTTATATGGGGCTTTGGGAACCTTTTCTAAGGACTTTGGCTGTCATTCTAAGATGAAAAGTCACTGAAATGCTTGGACCAGAGGAGGGTCATGATCTGACTCACCTTTTAACAGTAATGACCAGTTCGCTATGTGAAGAAGAGGTTACAGTGGAGCAAGGGAGGGACCAGGCACAGTTTGGAGGTTCTTCAGCAACTCAGCCAAGATATTGTGGGAGCAAATGACGTCGTGAAAAGCAATAGGATTCCAGATCATTTTAGATTCTGAGCCATTGTAGACCACTTGATGGACTGGATGAGAAGTGTGAAAGAGGAAT